>CM077151.1:291715228-292175386 GCA_039583875.1 Platanthera guangdongensis | reverse complement strand
ACTCTTTTATTTGGACTGTTGTAATAAAAAACATTATCGGGCATCTGTCCATGGACTCTATCTATTTTTCTTTATTTTGCTCTTTCTACCGGCGGCCAATCAAGTCCATGATCGTGGTCGCCGCTCCACCGCTGATGATATCAGATGGATCAAGTCATACCTGCTGATGATCAAGTACTCTAAAAAGCAAGCATGGGGGAGCGACATCCGCCTTCATCTCACGAACCCGGGGAAGTCCTGTTCTTATTTATTTATTTTCCTGCATTTTTCTTTTTCTCTTCTTCTCAGTCCCCTTCTCTTTTTCTTTATGTTTCTTCATTGAGGGCATGAAAAATTTAAGCATGGGGGGGGGTCTAGTTCTTTTGGTCTTTTCTTTCTTATGTTTTATATTAGTATAGTATTTTATGTTATGACATCAAAATCCAAAAAAATTATAAAATATAAAACCCAAAAAAATTAGAAAAACAAGAATCAAAAAAAAATTGTGCTTAAACCGATTTGAAAAAAAATCTAAAATTATTTCTATCTTATTTTCATGTTTCTTCTAGTGAAGTGTAGGCCCGTGCGGTTTTTGTAGTTCTATATAGATTTCTTTGAAAATGTTTTCTAAACTTATCATTTTAACATAGCTTAGTTTTACTAGTTTCTTTTTCTTAAATATAGGCATCCGGTTTTTACGTTATAAGCTAGCAACGTGTAGTTATGTCTTTTATTCGGTTAGTTGCTTACGAATGGTTGCTAGGTATCATTAGTTCTTTTCACTTGCGAGGTAGTCTTTCTTGGTGTCTAGAACTTGTACCAAGCTACTCTCGAAGCATTTGCGCCGTTTTTACGTTCTTTAGAAATGATTTAGGCCACCATTTGAATAGTTTGAGCTTTTCTTGCCCACCAAAAACAAAACCCTTGCAAAACAATTTTGGGCCTTTTCCTTTTTTTTCTTGTTTTAGCTCCACCTTTCATTTCATTATATTCACCAAAGCCAAAAATCTTTCCTCTTTTTGCACTATAAATTTGAGCTTAAAAATTATTTTTTGTGGGAAGGGTATTATTTTTGAAATGAATAGGAAATTCTCAAGCTTATTTTGGAGCTTTCTTATCAAATGCTATTGAAAAGCAAAAAAAAAAATTGAGAAAAGACAAAAAATATATCATTACAAAATCAAAAAAAAAATGAATGCAAAAAGTTTATATTTGGCCAAGTTTATAAAGAAAAATTTTCATGGCCTTGTTTTTGTAGTTTCATATTGGAGAAATGACATACTTGTTATTCCTCTTTTTTTTATGCTTTGTTTATTTTTGAGCTCACCTTGGTTTAGTGAAAAACCTTCATGTTTATCTTTGATTCCACTTCCTAATCATTTACCTAAGCCAAGTTTTAATGCCTAGTAGAAGTCCTATTGATCTTAGAACGTAAATTCGCGTAGTGGAGAAGTGTGAACATACAAGCCTATGGCCACCATCATTGATGGATTTCTTTGGAGGTTATCTTGGAGTGTTTTAGGGTTAATGTTTATCTAGCAACCGAGTAGTTTGTTAATGCGCCGTTTATTTAGAACCTCTACTTTTGTTTTCCTTATTTTCGTTTATTTTGGATGCCTTGTTTTAAGATTTAGAATTAGTAGACTTTTCTTATGTTTTAATAAGATTTTTAGGGTTCCATTTTCAAATTTTCTATTGTGCACTTCTCACCCCACTAGTTGATAATATGAATATTAGGATAGTTTAATTTTTCATGTTTTGTTTTTCTTAACTATGGAACTTAAAAATATATATATATTTTGTTTCTTTTTGCTCCTCCCTAGTTTTTATTTCTATTTGCTTGAGGGCAAGCAAATGTCTAAGCATGGGGAATTTGATGACTAGTTTTAGTCATCCTTCTTGGGGGTAATTTAGTATTCAAATACCTAATTTTATTTATATTTTATGATTGTTATTTCATGTTTTAATGTCTCTTTACAATATTTTAATTCCTAGTGTTATTAGAGTTTTGATATAAAAATCTATATAGTCTTATTATATGTATTATGTTATTATATGTTATGTCATGTTATGTATAATAATTATAGTTAATGATATGTCTTAATGTTTTAATTTTAATGTTGTAATTTTTTTATTATTATTGTGTTTTAAAATCTTGTTTTAACTTTGCTATTTTATGTAGACTAATCCATGATTGTATTGTCTCTTTTTTTGTAGGTTCATGCCCGAGCTTTCAACAAGGAGCAGCCCACTCTACATCCTACCCGAGCTCAACATGCAGCCCTTGAATTATTTCACTCAAGCCCACATCAAGAGCAGCCCGAGTTTTCAATTTGGTGCAGCCTACATGATGCAGCCAACCACTTCAACATCCATGCAGCCCTCTTCATTGGAGCAGCCCATAAATTGCATGGTCGGCCTCTTCCCAACTTCAAGATGCAACCCACATTGGAGCAGCCCGTCCCCTTCAAGTGCAGCCCACTCTCTCCATTGTTTGGTCCATTTAAGGCCCATGCATGGTCGGCCACCTCATGCTCTCTCTCTCCCCTCCTCATTAATTTCCAAATGCATGAATCCCTCTACATGGCCGGCCACACTCTTTCCTCCTCTTTTATTTCTTGTTTTTATTATTCTACATTCAACCCCTCTCTCTCTCTCTTTTTTTATTTCTTATTCATTCCCCTTTTCTATTTTATATTTTTCAAATCATTCCCTTAAAGTCCATGCATTGAACCCACCTCTTTCTCTCCACCTAATTAAATATCATGCATGAATTCTCTCCACCTCATTTAATGAAATGCATGCACTTCTCTCCTTACATGGTCGGCCACCCCCCTTGGCCTCCTCCTCTTCATTTCATTCTAGATCTTCTCCATCTCCTATAAAGCCACCCCATCCCTCAAGCCAAAAGAGAAAAAGTTTGAGAAGTGAAGTTTCAAGTTGAATGTGAGTGTTGAGTGGAGAGTGGAGAGTACTTGTGAGTTGTTTTTAGTTTCACTATTGTATTATTTTTCTTTTCCATTTTTGCAAGTTTTTCTTCCTAACATAGTCTTGTCTTTTTAATATTTTGTGTACTCTCTTTGTTTGCAAGTAATGAAAATGTTTCTCTCTTATTTTGTTTTGTCTTCCCTTTCAATTATGCGTAGCTAATTTCCTATAGCATTCGATCGTGAGGATCCATGAAGTGAGATGAGAGTTTATTTTCTTTCTTAGTTTTATTTTTGTTATTTCATGCTCGATCCTTCTTTGATTTATTTTTTTTGTTGACTCCGTATTTCCGGTATACGGTAGTAGGCTTGGGATCTCATATTTGAGTAGACGAGAGACTCATGAATGTGAAAGATCACTCAAAGAAGGAAGGAGTTGAACGCAATCCTAGAGATAGGACGACGTAAATCCTCCGGATTGGAGTCAAATCCAATAGTGCGGATCACCTCGATAATGCAACTTTAGGCTTCTTTGGTTTGTAAAGAGATTTCGATCGAAGAGTCTATAAGTTAGGAGACCTAATGCTCTAGCGAGATTTTGTCTTATTTTCGGATCCGTCACGGTCGAGTATGATTTGCAAAATTAAAACTATCTTTATTTTTTATCTCTCTCATCTAATTTCATGGTGAATCATTGATCGAATGCTAGCTTTTTATTATAAGTTTTTCGTCTCGCAAGTTGTCTTTTGTTTTATTCTAAAAAAATTCTCAAATCCCATTAGTTTTCCGGTAGGATAATAGTTAGAGCGTGAGTAGAAGTAATTGACAGCCCCGTGTTTAAATACAACCTTGGTACTACGATTCGACAGGTACGCTTGCCTGTTCGGGTTTTGGCCCACCACATGTCCTTTGTTAGGACTCTATCCCATCTGGAGATTATCCTTATGTTCATTCTTCTCATATGGTTGATCTTAGAACCAGTTGTTTGTTCCATTACTTCAGGAATTGTTCTAGCCAAGTACAGACTCATAATTCTACCCAAATTTGGCTTCTTAATACTTTCCTTAATTTTCTTAAAGATTACTGCAGACCAATCTGTGTTCAGTCTGAAGATAATCCTGTTCATTAGGCTGAACATATAGGCTGAAATCCTGTCATGCCCTCCTGGCTTGTAGAGAATGACCTTTCCAACCACTTCTGAAAGGAATTTTCCTTGCAGATTCATCCCTTTTCTGTTCATTGCTGATCCAATCTTCAAGTGGGATCCAATCCACACCATTGAAGTGCTTCCCTAGACTTAGTAGAAGGTACTTCTTCTTCTTCTTGAGTTCTTGGAAGTTGAAGAGTTTTCCTCAAGCTCTTCAAAGTAAGTTTAACCTTAGCTCCCAGAACTGTAGATTTGATCTTAAGTCCAGTTGAATCTATAGTAGCTGCGTCATAGAATTCCAGTATTTCTTTATTTCAAATCTTTGTAGGTTCAGATACCAAAAATTCCAAACCATTTTCTACAATTAGGGTTACTACTGCTCTAATTTTGGGTTCGCATCATCAAAGGCATTGCGTACCATCTCATAGCCTTCGTTGACATTATCTTCAAGCTTTGGCGCCATTGGGGTTGAGTGAAAGCTTGGATTGAGAAGAGAGAAGTTGTCGACACAGGGTTTTGGTCTCGAAAATATGGAGAGTGTGTCGACAGAATATGTTGTTGACCTATTTATACCCTTCTAAATCATGAAGGTCAAAAGTCGCGTCAAAATTCTCTAAATGTGTCGACACAGTTGAAATATGTCGACACAGACTTCTAATGTCTCGACATCAATTCTATTTGTCTTAGTCGAGTTCGACGATCCGATGTCGACGAATCTGCGCTCGACGATATGTGTCGATTCTGCGCTCGACGAAATCTGCGTGTTTACTCTAAGTGTCGACACCACTTCTGGATGTGTCGACACCACTTCTCTGAAGTATCGACACCGATTCTCTAGATGTGTCGACACCACTTTCCTGGAGTGTAGACACCAACTACTATGTGTCGACACAGACAACTTTTTGTGTCGACACAATTTTACTTAGCCAAATTTGTTAAACTAATTTATGTTCAACATTCCTAATTCAATTTTGAAATTATTGAATTTAGTTTCATCTAAAGGCTTTGTGAACATGTCTGCAATTTGTAAATCAGTGTTAACAAATTCTAAAGAGATATCTTCTTTCTCTACATGATCTTTAAGAAAATAGTATCTTATTTATATATGTTTTGTTCTACTATGAGAAACAGGATTATGAGCAATAGAAATAGCACTAGTAGAATCACATAATAATGGAGTTCTACTTACCTGAATACCATAATCTTCTAACTGATGTTGTATCCACAACAACTGTGCACAGCAACTTCCTGCAGCAACATACTCAGACTCAGCTGTGGAAATTGCCACACTAGTCTGCTTCTTACAGCTCCAATACTCCAGTCTTCCTCCTAAAAATTGACAGGTGCCTGTTGTGATTTTCCTATCTACTTTGCAACCTACAAAGTCTGCATCTGAATAGCTCATTAGTAAAAAATCTCTATTCCTAGGATACCAAAGGCCTAGATTAGGGGTGCCCTTAAGATATCTCAAAATCCTTTTGACAGCAGTAAGATGAAATTCTTTAGGGCAGGATTGGTACCTAGCACAGACACATGTAGCATACATGATATCTGGTCTACTAGCAGTCATATATATGAGGGAGCTAACTATCCCTCTATATAAAGATTCATTTACAGGTTTCCTTGCATCATCTTTGCTTAGAGACATACTTGTCCCCATTGGAGTTCTCATGGTAGTGGATGATTTCATACCAAACTTCTTAATTAACTCCAGGGTGAACTTAGATTGGGATATGGACAAACCATCTTCAGTCTGTCTTACTTGGAGTCCCAAGAAGAACTTAAGTTCTCCCATACTGCTCATTTCAAATTTCCCTTGCATACGTTTTGCAAACTTTCTACAAAGGTTATTTTCAGTAGAACCAAATATTATGTCATTAACATATATTTGGACTAGGATAATCTTTCCTTTGGATTCCCTAAGGAATAGAGTCTTGTCTATTTTCCCCCTGGAGAATTTGTTCTCAATGAGGAAATTAGACAGGGTTTCATACCAAGCCCTTGGGGCTTGTTTCAACCCATACAAAGCTTTCCTAAGTCTATAGACATAAGTAGGATTGAGTGGATCAATAAACCTGAGGGATGTTCTACATAGACCTCCTCTTTTAAGTCTCCATTTAAGAATGCAGACTTAACATCCATCTGGAACACTTTGAAGCCTTGATATGCTGCATAGGCTAGAAATAGCCTGATAGCTTCGAACCTTGCCACAGGGGCAAAAGTCTGATTAAAGTCTATGCCCTCCTCCTATCTGTATCCTTTGGCAACTAATCTTGCCTTGTTCTTCACTATGATCCCACTCTCATCAAGCTTGTTTCTATAAATCCACTTTGTCCCTATGACATTGTGGCCCTTTGGTTTTGGAACCAAATCCCATACCTTGCACCTTCTGAATTGATTTAACTCCTCCTGCATAGCATCAATCCAGTGAGGGTCTAGAATAGCTTCTTCAAATCTCTTGGGTTCCACTTGAGATAAGAAGCTTGAGCAAAGAACTGTGTTTAAGTTCCAGCTTCTTGTTTGTACTCCATGTCTTGGATCACCAATGATCTGGTGTGCAGGATGATCCTTTAACTATCTAACTGCTGGAGGTAATCTATTAACATTTTTACCTTCTACAATCTCTTCATTATGCTGCACCTCATGGTCTTCATTTTCCTCTTGAGTGTCTTGTACTCCCCCTAGACAGCAACTACCATTTTCCGCATCCTGCTTTGCAGTTGGATCTTCTCTGATAGTAAGCTGGTCCATCTTCTGCTGTATACCTGTGGAGCTACAAGAACTACTTGGCAACTCACTGTTAATAAGTCTAGATTCATTAAATATGACATGAATGACTCTTCTACAACTTGAGTAGCCAAATTGTAGACCCTATAAGCCTTACTATTATTATTGTACCCAATAAATATCCCATCTTGGGATTTGGTAGCAAACTTAGTGAGGTGAGACTTGTTATTGTTAAGTACATATAACTTACAACCAAAGATCCTAAAATAGGATAAGTTTGGTTTTCTGCCCTTCATAACCTCATAGGGTGTCTTTTTGTGGCTTTTGGTAATGTAAGCCCTATTGAGCACATAGCATGCAGTGTTTACTGCCTCAGCCAGAAATATTCTGGGAGAGTAGTGTCACTCAATAGTGTTCTTCCAGCCTAATCAATGTCCTATTCTTTCTTTCAGCAATGCCATTTTGCTGAGGTGTTCTAGGTGAGGAGAATTCCTGATGAATCCCAAATTTTTCACACAACCTTGTCATACTTTCAGATTGGAATTCAGTTCCATGGTCACTTCTGATTTGACCACTGAACTATCAAATTCATTCTGAATTTGTTTGACAAATTTGTAGAAGACATTTGGGGTTTCAGATTTCTGCCTCAGAAAGAATACCCATGAAAATCTAGAATAGTCATCTTTCACCACAAAAGTATAGACCTTCCTACCTAGACTATGAACTGGCATAGGACCAAATAAATCCATATGCAAGAGGTATAAGCACCTTACTGAATCTTTGGTTTCTAGGCTATGAAAGGAGGATCTAGTCTGCTTGCCTTTTTGACAAGCTGAGCATATCCCATCCTTATAGCACTTAACTTGATGATCATTCCTCAGTAACTCTTTACTAAAGAGTTGGCCAATAGTCTTGTAATTAAGATGAGCTAGCCTCTTGTGCCATTTGACATAATGAGAGGCCTTCTCATCAGCCACAAGACAGATAGGAGAATTCTTATTCTCACACACAAAATCTAGGCAATACACATTTCTTTTTCTATAGCTAGTCAATATGACTTTTTGATCACTTGACCTCTTAATAAGACACCCATTCTTGACAAATGAATGTCATATCCTAGATCACTCAGCTGGCTTATGCTTATTAGGTTATGTTTCATACCTTTTACATAGGCCACTTGAGTGATTGTAATTGAGTTGTTAGAAATGTTACCAAAACCTTTGATGACTCCTTTTTCAGAATCACCAAAGATTACTTTAGGCCCATTCAGCATTGGTGAGTAGTCCTTCAGCAATCCCCTTATTCCAGTCTTGTGCCTAGAACATCCACTGTCAAAGAACCATATAAGGGCATGGCAACTTGGACTCACCTGCAACAATGATTACTTAACCTTAGAACCCAAAAACTTTTGGGTCATTGGTTCAAGTTAGCGTGAAACTTAACAAATCTGCCTGCAGCTCTTCTAATAGGCAGACTGCTATTCTCCTTGATACTGGTGTTGTGCCAACAGTCTAAGACAAAATGGCCTATCTTACCATAGCACCAGCACTCAAACTTATTATACCTCTTTTTAGGTACAATCTTAGTTGTATTGCTGACAGCAGATCTTTTGTTTTGTGCTGGGGCTTTGCCTTTATTTTGGACTTAGCAGCCCATGCAGTTCTCTTAAAGCCTATTCCTGCCTTACCCTTTTGTGACACAAGTCATCTATTAAGGGTAGTATAGATTTTGGCTTAGAGAAACTAGCCACAATCTCCTTCTCTTTCTGAAGTCTATTTTCCAGATTTTTAATCTGATCATTTTTGTATGTGATTGTTCCCATTTAAATAACAATTATGTTCTTCAATTGGCAATCTCATTCATCTTTTGATCCAGCAGCTTCTCTGAATCAGATGCAGCCAACTTAAGAACTGCATTTCCTTAGCCTGATGTTTGGCCAGGTTTTGCTTCCCTTGAGTGCCTGCAGCAAATCCTCATATTCATCTATCAGCTGATAAATATCTCCTTCAGATTTAGACCCAGCTTCATCTCTTGATGGAGATGCATTTGATTCTGACCCAGTGAAGTAATCAGAATCTACAGATACACTTTTTACCTTACTGGGGCCAGGCTGATCCTGGCACTGGTCTTCTTCAGACACTGTCATCAATCCTTTGCATTGATGGTCTTCTTGCTCACAGATAGAGTCCAGTAATTGCATGAACTCTTCCTCTTCTTCTGTTGCAAACAAACCAATATATGCCTCAGCCTCAGATTCAGATTCTGAAGTTGATTGATCTGTCCAACTTTTTTCTTTCTCAGCAACCAAGGATTTCTCTTTATTGCTCTTGTGCTGAGACTTCTTTTTCTAAGCAGACTCCTTCCTTTTATCTGGACAGTTAGCCACAATATGTCATAGTCTGTTGCAGCAATAGCAAATAATTTTTGATGTAGTTGACTTGCCAGGCTTTGTCCCACTCTTGTCCTTCCTGGATGATTTCCTCTTTGATAATAGTCATCCTTGGACTGAGATGTGGATGGCTTAGATTTCCACTGCTTCTTCTTCAAGAATCTCTGGAACTGCCTTGTGAATGCTGCAAAGTCTTCATAAGAGTTACTGCTATCTGTACTGTGATTATCAGAATTTTCTGAAATCACTTCTGCATCCTTCTTAAGAGATGATGGAGACATTCTCCTATTCTTCCTTGTAGCTTCTACCTTGAAGGTCACTGACTTTTCTCTGTAGTCACCCTTGTATTTTTCTCTTCCTCCTTTCTGGCTAACAGCTGCATCTCATAAGACAGCAATTTTTCAAACAGTGTTAAAGGTGAAATCTCTGCCAGTCTGGCCACTTCCCTTATGGCATAGATCTTTGTATCTCAATCCTTAGTCAAAGACCTAAGGAATTTATCATTCAGTTCATATGTACTGAATATTCTTCCATAAGACATTAATTCATTTACAATCCTGTAGAACTTCTTATAACATTCAGTTATACTTTCAGACTTGGCCTTTCTGAAACTCTCATATTCTTGATTAAGCATAGACTTTCTATCTGCCTAACCTCTTCAGAACCCTCCATGTAGACAATCAATGTGTCTCACATCTCCTTAGAGGTTTTGCAGTGAATTAGATTTTGGAATGTTGAATCATCAATGCACTCACTATAATATTCTGTGCTCTTTTATCCATTGTTGCAAGATGATCTTATCCTTAGTCATCTCAGAAAAATCCTTAGGGATCCTTTGATTGGCATCAAGAATAGAAACCTTCATTGGAACATATGATCCTTCCTTAACTGTTATATAGATTCTAGGATCAGATGCCTCCATAAATAATCTTACCTTTTCCTTCCATATTCCAAATATCTCTTCCTGCAAATAGGCAATTTCATGCACCAAGTTCTTTATGGTTTTCTCCTGAACCCATTTTCTTGAACTTATTCTGCCTCACAGATCTCACTCAGATTGTTAAGTCTATCTTTGAGTAACCTCCCTCTGATACCACTTGAAATAATAGGTTCCTAAACACCTAGAGGGGGGTGAATAGGTGCAATTCGTTTTTGGCATGCTGTTTATTAATGTACATGCTATAGATTTCTAGATCTTTATAAAAAAGGTTATTAAGCTAATTTTTTATTTTCTATGTCCTATATCATTTGATGTCATCTTCTCATTCATCAATATTCAATATTATCTATGTAATGTGATTTATCATTCTTAGTGAATACAGGTACATTTAGTCAGAGCTGCAGAAGTTAAAAATGCTATTGAGTGTATGATGAGTAATCTTGAAAGTTATGCTAGTGATTCTACAATTGCATCGGTCACCAACAGTGCATCTACAGTTGGTGTTACACTTGAAAATGAGAATCATTCTCTTTTACATTTTCAGCATTCTCTTCCTAAGAATGCCCAAATAAGTTACTTGTTTCAAGCAAAAGCAAATGATATGTCCAGTCCAATCACCTCCAAAAACTTCCGGTGAGCCGTCGTATTGACCTTGTATAGTCAACACAACTACTAATTTTGTGCTTACACATTGCTATGTTTTGAAATTATTTAGCTTCATTCAATATTTCTTTCAAACTCGCAATTATTTTATATACTTACAAAGATGTCATTGTTTGTAGAATGAGAGATGAAGCTTGCACATGAGCCATCGATTATGGATATTTTTGTTAAAAAAGCCCATGTAAATGGCCCAGTATTGGGCCCATGTTTTTTCTATTTTCTTCTCCTCCTATTGCGGAATTTTTTTGTCCGGGTTTCCGGATGGAACCAGAACCAATGGAAAGAGGTGAATGCATGGGGCCCGCGCAAAAGTGTATGTCACACTCCCAAAATGCGTGGGCCCCACATGAATTTTAATGGTGATCCATAGCTCCCGGACCTAGATTTCCATACGGGCTCCGGTTCCAAAAATTCTCCCCTCCTATTAGCCCCACATCATTGTATAGGATTTCTTCTGTCATTCTCTCTCCTATATATTTGTATTCTCTCCTTATATTTTGATACACAAGCAATACATACACGTTTTGAGCTCACTTAACATGATATCAGAGCCAACGATTCCGACCTCTCGGCTTCACTTTCTCTAACCGCCCGACTTGTCTTCCTCTCCTGGCCGCTATTCCTCTACGACCTGTTCCTCTACTTGCATCGGGTAGCAGACTATTCTACCCGCCAGTTCTCTCCGCGGCTTCTCCCTTGCTAAACCGCTGCCTACTCTTCTCTTCCTCCCTCCCGTGGATCCACCCCTCAATGCCTTTTATAGCCTCTCCTCTCAACCCGTGGGCCCCACTTCCCATTGCCTACTCTGTTTTCCTCTTACCGCACGGCCTCCTTCTGGGGCTTATCTTGCCGCTTGCGGTTTATCTCTCTTGCCGCTCGAGTTCCTACTCGCGGTCTCCTTCCTAGCCGCTCGAGTTCTTACTCGCGGTCTCTCTTCTTGCCTCTCGACTTCTTACTCTCGGTCTCTCTTTTTTGCCGCTCGAGTTCCTACTCGCGGTCTCCTTTCTAGCCGCTCGAGTTCTTCCTCGCGGTCTCTCTCTTCTTGCCGCTCGTGTTCCTACTCGCGGTCTCTTTTCTTGCCGCTTGAGTTCCTCCTAGCTGTTTCTCTCTCTCTAGCCTCTCGAGTTCCTACTCGCGGTCTCTGCCTCTGCTTCCCTCTTCTGGTCGCGCAGACTCTATTTCTAACCGCTGCGACTTCTCCTTGTCTCTTTCAAGCCGACTTCTCTTCTCGCTCTTGATTGGCCGCTGGTGTTCTCTCAGTGACCGTGCGGGTTGTCCTTGCTCTCTCCCGCACCTGGTCGCGGCCTCCTGTCGCTCTCTCCCCTGTACTTGTCGACGTGCCTATCCGCTGCGGCCTCTTCTCTAACCGCGCACTCTTCTATTCGCTGCGGCCTTCCCCGGCTTCATGGGCTCTTCCATTAACTCTACCAGACAGGCGGCTAATCCTCCTGCTGACCGCCCGGATTCTCTTCCCGACCTTCGAGATGAGCTGCGGATCACCACTATCTCATTATCTGGGAAGAAGAACTTTGTTCCGTGGGTCCACTTGGTTTGGCGTGTTCTTCAGGCCAAGGGCCTTGTGCTTCACCTTACTAACGCACCTCCTTCCCCTAATACGGAGGACTGGCTACGAAATGACGGTCGAGTTCAAACATGGCTCCTTAATTTGCTGGAGGGTGAGCCATACCAAATGGTCATGTACATGAGACCGCCAAAGCTATGTGGGAGAAGCTTCACTCCTTATACTCTGGAAAGGATATTCTTCAGCACCTCTACGACATTATTACCGACCTTCAGACTCTTGATGCTGGCGGGGCGGCTGACATGACCTCGTTTGTTGCTCGTGCCATGACTCTGGCAGAGGCTGGATCCAACATCAGCCTTCTACCACCGACCTTGCTGCTCAGCGCGTGCAAAAGGAGGCCGTATGCATTTCCATGATGATGGCTCGTGTCCCGCCTCACCTTCAGAGCATCCGGGCTCAGGTGTTGGCCTTGGCCTCTACTCCCTCCCTCTCTAATGTCTGTTCTATGCTCCTCCGAGTATCCCCACCCCTGGATTCTCCGACACCCTCCTCTCCGGCTCTCCTACTGCAGACCCTTCCCCTCTTACTTCCCCCACCGCCTTCTGCTCGCGGTGGACGTTCCGGCTCTCGCGGAAGGCGACGCGGGGGTCGGGGCTGCCCCAAGTGTTCATATTGCGGCCGGGATGGCCACACGGATGCCGTTTGCTACAAGAAACATGACTATCCTCCTCGCCCCACTACGGCTGCTGCCACTGATGGCTCCTCCTCTACTGGTATCGACCTTGAGGCCGTTCGTCTCCAGCTATAGCAACTCCAGGGGCTTCTTAGCCCTCCTCCTGCTTCTGTTGCCTCCATCTCTACTGCAGGTATTACTTGTCTTTCCTCCAGTCCGCGTTGGATCTTGGACTCGGGGACTACTCATCACATCACCTCGATGCAGCCCCTCCAGTACTCGGATGTTCCTCATCCGAAATCTATCACCGTCGCTAATGGGGCGAATGTTCCGGTCTCCGGCTGCGCCGACATCTCTCTTGCCCCCTCCATCTCTCTTTGCTCGGCTCTTTATGTTCCGGGCTCTACTTTTAATTTGCTTTCTGTTGGCCGCCTCACTCATGATATGGATTGCTCTGTCACATTTACTCCCTCTTCTTTTTTGATACAGGATCGGCGGACGCGAACTACCATTGGTAGGGGATGACTGCAGAACGGGCTTTACCTTCTTGATGCCTCTCCCCCTATTCTCTCCTCTGTCTCCGCTGTTGACTGGCGTCGCCATCTTGTGCATGCCCCTCTACCTGTTCTCCAAAAAGCGCTGCCCGATGTATCTCTTCCTGCTTTCAAATGTGATTCTTGTGTTTACGACAAACAGCCACGTACTTCTTTTCCGGCTCATTGTACTAGGAGCGCTGCTCCGTTTGATTTACTGCACTCCGATGTCTGGGGTGCTTTTAAAGTTACCAGTATCTCTGGATACCGTTATTTTATAACCTTCATTGATGATTATTCTCGCACCACATGACTTTACCTACTTCGTGATCGCTCCGAGCTCCCTCGCATATTTCACGCCTTTATACAAGAAACCCGCACACAATTCTCCAAAACTATCAAAATCGTGCGCACTGATAACGCTCGTGAATACACCGACCATGAATTTGCCAATCTCTGTGCAGAATTTGGTATTATTCATCAAACCTCCTGTGCCTACACCCCCAACAAAATGGGGTTGCCGAACGCAAGAACCGCCACCTCCTCGACGTTGCTCGCTCCCTCATGCTTCAAATGAATGTTCCAAAAATTTACTGGAACTTTGCGGTATCCACAACATGTTTCCTCATCAACCGCCTCCTTTTCTCGGTTCTCAACTCTGCCACTCCATTCAGCCTCCTATTCCCCTCCACTCCGGCCTTCCCTATCACACCACGGGTCTTTGGCTGCATTTGCTTCGTTCACCTCCTGGGTCCCTCCTCGGATAAGTTGGATCACCGAGCAGCTAAAACTATTTTCGTCGGCTATTCTCGTACTCAGAAGGGCTACCTGTGTTACTCTCCGGTCACCCGGAAGGTCATCGTCTCCGCCGATGTTACTTTTTGGTAAGATCAACCTTTCTTTTCCCCACCTCATGCTCCTTCCTCCCCGACGACATCTCCACCACTGCCTATACCCCGACCCGTCATCCCTACTACTGTGCCTGTTCACCTACGTCCTTCTCACCCTGCTCATGCTCCCTCCAAGCCACCAGTTATCCAGGTTTACTGTCGCCGCCTTCCTCCTCGTTCTGCTACCACTCTACAGTCAGCCTCTTCCTCGGCTACCCCGCGCCCTGCTGATCAGGTATCTCCCTCTACCGCTCATACTCTGGCGAATTATGTCTCCCTGCATCGCCTCTCTCCCAAACTACACACATTTGCCACTTCTATTTCTTCCATTTCGGTTCCTAACACTGTGCAGGAGGCGCTTCAACATCCCGGCTGGAAGACTGCCATGGAGTAGGAAATGACTGCTCTCTGGGCCAACCAGACCTGGACTCTCGCACCACTTCCCCCGGGTCAGAAATCGGTTGGGTGTAAGCGGGTCTTCGTCGTCAAACATGCCGCTGATGGGACGGTTGACCGTCTGAAAGCTCGGCTGGTCGCCCGGGGCTTCACCCAACAACAAGAGATGGACTATGAGGAAACCTTCTCTCCGGTGGCCAAACTCAACACCGTTCGGGTTCGTATCTCGGTGGCTGTCCATCGCCGGTGACCCTTACTGCAACTGGATATTAAGAATGCCTTTTTGAATGACGACTTGCAGGAAACTGTCTATATGCAACAACCTCCCGGGTTTGAGACCACGGGGGAGTCTCAGGTTTGTCGCCTTAAGAAAGCTCTGTATGACCTCAAACAATCACCACGGGCATGGTTCGACAGGTTCAGCAAGGCTCTTCGGGAGGTTGGTTTTTCTCGAAGCACGGCAGACTTCTCGATGTTCACTTGCCAACCTACAATGAGGATGGTTCTTCTGTTAGTATATGTTGACGACATCATAATTACGGGAGATGACTCACATGGAATACAGGAGGTCAAACAACATCTCGGTACAGTTTTTCAAACAAAGGATCTGGACCCCTCCGGTATTTTTTGGGACTTGAGGTTGCTAGATGGCCAGATGGTTTCGTCCTTTCCCCGCGAAAGTATTGTCTCGACCTTCTTCATGATGCAGGTTACTCGGGTTGTAAGCCGATCAATACCCCAATGGATGTGAATCACAAGTTATGTGCTCAGGCTTCCGACTCAGATCTCTTACTTGAGAACCTTGAATACTATCGCCGTCTAGTTGGAAAATTGATCTACCTCACGGTAACTAGACCGAATATATCTTTCGCAGTTGGTATTGTCAGCCGATATATGCATTCCCCGCGAAAATCTCATCTTCACGCCATTGAACGCATTCTCAGATACCTCAAAACGGCCCCTGGTCAAGGATTGGTCTACAAGACCTCATCTTCAGCTCCTACATTGATAGCTTACTCTGATGCTGTTTACGCTGGTTCTCTTGATGATCGACGGTCAACCAGTGAGTTTTGCACTTATTTTGGAGGACACTTGATTACGTGGCGGAGCAAGAAACAAGCTGTTGTGGCTCGATCATCTGCTGAGGCTGAATACCGGGCAATGACGTCTGTAGTTTCTGAACTAACATGGCTGGAGAGTCTTCTTACCGATCTGGGTATAAAACTTCCTTCCCCTAGCTCTTCTCCTTTGTGATAGCCAAGCGGTGATACATATTGCCAGGAACCTGGTATTCCATGAGAGAGCTAAACATATTGAAGTTGATTGCCACTTTATCAGAGAAAATGTTCAAATGAAGAAGATTGACCTGAAGCATGTTCCCGGGACAGAACAAGTTGCGAATGTACTCACTAAAGCTCTTCCCAGTACACTCTTCTATCAGTGCTTGTCCAAGCTTGGTGCATACCATTTGTACGCTCCAGCTTGCGGGGGAGTGTTAGAAAAGCCCATGTAAATGGCCCAGTATTGGGCCCATGTAAATGTCCGAGTATTGGGCCCATGTTTTTTCTATTTTCTTCTCCTCCTATTAGTCCCACATCATTGTATAGGATTTCTTCTCTCCTTCTCTCTCCTATATATTTGTATTCTCTTCTTGTATTTTGATACAGAAGCAATACATACAAGTTTTGTGCTCACTTAACAATTTTAATCCCCACTGATAAGAATTGAAAGTGCAGGATTTTCCCAACAAGAATAATAGATAATAATCCAGCCAATAAATTGGATATGATCTCGGATACCAGTAAACTTAAAGAATATTCTAACACCCTCCCTCAAAGCTGGACGAGAGATCTCATATAATCTGGCAGAACTTGGGGAATAAATATCACAAAGACCCAAATATACCATAGAGATCACACAAAAAGTATGTCCGACAGGTTTCATAAAAGGATATGAAAATTGATCTTTTGATATGACAAAACCATAAGACACCCATCACCAACAAGGCTAACATTTATTTTAATATGTTTGAACCGTTTGGGTTTGAAATACAACTTGAAAAATAAAAATGAATACTTGAAAAAGACTCGAAATGATCATCCAGACGCATCCGTGGAGTCGGATCCTCCAAACGGGTAGCGGATCACCGTCTCCTGCGGGAATGGATGTATGTGGGCCGTTGATCTCCATCACCTGACGAATCTATGGGAGAAAAGAAGAATGAATAATTATTTTATATTTGGAGTGTTGGGGTCGAATGATTGCAGTGCAAGAAGAATGACGGAGGGGGTCAGGGGATAATTGTGGATTTGGCTTCAGAAAGGAGGGTGATGTTCATGGAAACATAGGTAGGGTGGTCGACAGTGTATAGCTTGAGTGCAAAGGGTCACTGAGGCTGCTCAAGATGGTGACACTAGGGTTGCGGTGTGTAGAGAGAATAGTCAAGGCAGATGGATTAAGGCGATTGGTATTGAGTTGAATTAACTACATAATGGTGTCGGCGGTTGCAAGAGTTTCATCATGGGTGTCGAGGTAGAAGTTTCATCATGGGTGTCGAGGTAGAAGTTTCATCATGGGTGTCGAGTAGAAGTTTCATCATGGGTGTCGAGGTAGAAGTAGATCGCACCATAAGTTTTTCACGTAAAAAGTCAAACCAAGTAATCTCTCCTTTTTTGGGTAAAAAGGGTGTGATTTACATCATTATGAGTTACCCAAATTTATGATAGGAGTATGAAAACTCCCAAACTATGCATTAGGGGATTGCTTCAATCCATATAATGAGTTATTTGGTTTGCAAACTTTATTTGAATTTTTGTAAGTAAATCCGCTGTAGGGCATCTATGCTGACTTATTCTTTTAAGGCACCGTGAATGTTGAAACCGAAAATCGGTCTCCTGTGGAGTTCGACCCTTGGGGAATGGGTGGTCTCGCGCCTACTTTACTCCTGCAAGCAAAACAAAAAGAAAAACAAGGAAAACCGACCAAGGGCTCGGCGGGGAGGTCCCACCACACACCCGGAAGATCTCAGAGCGCTTCCCCTCCTTAGCCAGAGGCCGAGCTAAGGTACCCTCAGAAAGCACTTGAAAACTGGAGCAGGAAGACACAGGAAGCTCCCTCTCTGGGGTACCCCTTGAGTCCTATTTATAGTTTTTAGAATCTGAACTGCCAATAACCAAAAGAACTGACCTGAAATTACCAGAAAACCCCTGGATGGGTCTACCAACAACTAAACTCCGCTGTTTTGAAGGGCTATAGACAGACCAGCGGGGGCAAAACAGTAAAAAGTACCTCATTCATCCAGGCGAGCTGGAGAGCTTGGTCACCTCGGCGGGTCCTGCTCGCCTGCCACTGCCGAGCTCCGCTGCGAGGGCGCGAGCTGGGACTAGCTCGGCGAGTGCCGAGCTCGGGGTCGTCGAATACTGATCTCCGGTCGACGAATGCTGATCTCTGATCGACGATCGCCGATCTCTGGTCGGCGAATGCCGAGCTCGGGCTCGGCCTCTCCACTGCCGAGCTCGCCTACTGCCTTCAGCCCGACCTGCCTGATTCCTGGCGACCTTGCTCGCCGGACACGGGGTTGTACACAATCCCCGCTCTTTTTGAGCTTGGCAAAGCTCAGAAAGAAACGTCCAACCCCAAGTGTGCGGCGAGCGCGGGTTGGCGAGCTGGAGGGGATCTTTGGGTGGGGTCCACCTGTGGCTATATATATGTGCACCTGCCCATCTGCCTGACTCTTGCTATTCCCTTTGCTCTAACCCTGCCAAGATGCCACTTCCCAAGGAGATCCAAGAGCGCTTAGACCGAGCTTGCCATGCTTCCGCAGCTCGCGTAGCCGCCCTGACGGCGGTTCCTGCCACGGTTCCTCAAATCGATTCTGCCGAGCCTGGATCCAAGAGGTCGAAGGCATTCCCCCAGGCGGCCGAGCCCATTTACCACGACCTGAGGGCCACCCTGGAGCGCGAGACCGACTCTTCCACCCGGACAATTCTGGAGAAGGATAGGGAGGTTGTCGTAGTCGACGACGACCCGGATGGTCATCCTGACGACATGGAGGGCGCCACGCTGCGAGAGCCTGTACCGCGAGGTGAGACGGCTCCCGCGGACTCGCGGTTCATGGCACCGGATAACCATCCCCAGGACCCGCCCCTTCTCTTCGGGATCCTGCCAGTGAGCTCGCAGAGGCCGAGCTCGCCGGTGCGCGCCCCCTCTCCTCGGCAAACTGACGCGGCTGCGGGGGCAGGCCTGGGATCTATCCCCACCCCGGGATTCGAGCTCCTCTCGCCGGGGGCTCGCGGTCCAGGTCGCGGGAAGGATCTGAGGTTCATCCCTCCCTGCATCTCCTTCGAGCTGCCGAGCTCGTCAGGTTAATCTTGCTTGACTTCTTGCCCCATGAGTTTTTTTCTGCGCCTCTTCTTGCTGACACTTGTCTTCACAGCTCTTCCCAGCCAATCCGCTGCCGAGGAATCCTCGCGGGCAGCCCACTACTCTCCCCTCCCTTCCCCAAGCTCGCTGGACTCTTACTTGGGTCCGGGGGTGGATCAATGCGAGCTGGCGAGGAGGGAGGTCAAGCTCCTCAAGAAGCTGGTGTGCGGCCTCCGCGAGGTGCAGAGGGTCAACGAGACGCTCCAACGCGACTACGCGCGTCTCGCCGACGAGGTACGAAGTGGCCAGGCTGGCGAGCTAATGTCCCCCTCCCGGCTCCTGGACGAGATAGACGATGGCCTCTCTGTGGCACAGAGAAATTCGGGAAGGATCCGCGAGCTGCTCCGCGCGCGGCAGTCTGGGGGGCGGGGGTCGCGAGGCCGGGGTAGGTAAGTGAGCGGCTCCTTTGCTGAGCCGATCGATACTCGCATCCCGATGCTCTCCCTGCTCGCGCGCCCTGCTTTTTCATTCCTGAACTTTCTGTAATAAGTAGCTTTTAGAATATTCTGGGACATGTTATTCAAATAATGTACTGTAATGTTTGACTTAGCCTTGGTTGGGATGCGCCGGAAGTCGGCGAGCTGGGGTGGCGAGCTGGGGTGGCGAGCTGTTGTGGCGAGCTAAGCCTATTGGACGGCCTGCCCCAGATTTCTTTTCCTATAAATAGCCCCCCTTACCTACCCCGTACTGTGCCTTTATTGCTTTCTTTCCCTCTCTCCGTGCTTCCTTCTCTTCCTGCTCGCGCTCCGCTCGTTCCCTCGCGATCATGGGCAAGACCAATTCAGATGCCGACGGCCGTTCCAAGTGCGCGCAACACTTCACAGATTATTGTTTCTTTGAGGGGCACACTAGCGAGGAGGAGCTCGCAGAGTTCAAGGCCGAGTACGTGCCGCTGGGTTTCAAGGTGCGCGGGCCGAGGCAGGGCGAGGCCATCAACACCTTTTACGGGGATGAACTCGCCTTCCCCATCTCGCACTTCGAGGTGGGGTTGCGCCTTCCCCTCTGGCCGGAGATCCGGCAGATCCTGAAGTATTACGGAGCCGTGCCCGCGCAGTTGAACTCCAACGCCATTGCGATGATGGTGGCGTTCGCGAGCTACCTCCGGCTGGAGAGGATTGAGTTCAACCTGACAGTGTTCAGGAAACTCTTTTCCTACAAGGCGACGCCGGATGGGGTCGCCTACTTCGGCGGCTCGCTGATCAAGGTTCGCGAGATCGCGAACAAGCATCACACCTGGATGACCAAGATCGCCTTCATCAAGGGCGATCTCGGCAACATCCCCTACTCGCCCCAGCAAAAAGGCGAGGAGGTCTACCGCCCCCTGCCGTGTCCGGCAACGACGCCGAGCTCCACAAGTTCTTTCTCCACAAGGACTTTGAGGTCGTCTTCCTGCAAAAGGGCCTCGACGCGCTCCCCCACGTTCTGCCCGGCGAAGGTATTGTTCTCTCCTCATCCTGCCGAGCTCGCCTGATCGCCGAGCTCGCCATATTGTTGCTGAATCTCTTCTAATTTTTTCCAAGTATTTTTCTTGCAGGGGAGAGGATAATTCCTGCGAACCCGCCGTTTGCGGATCCGGGGTCGCACCCGGACCCCTTTGCCCGCGAGAAGGCGGCAGCGGCGGCCTGCCGAGATGGGGCGGCCCTCTCCCACCCCTCTTCTAGCAAGAGGCGACCTGAGGACGCTGGGTCGAACCCGCCACACCGCCAGCGACCACTAAAGAAGATGCGGAGAGCCCTGTTGGCTCCGCGGGGGCAACAACAACATATACAGCCCAGCCCCAAATACATCAGCTCGTCGGAGACCCCTCCCGACGCGTCGCCGGAGAGCCCGCTGAAGGAGATTACCAGCATGGGCCGGAAAGGTGGCGAGGGCCCCTCTTCCACGGCAGCGATCTCCCCTCCACCGGCGAAGAGGGTGGCCCGCGAGCGCGCGGCGCCGAAGTAACACCCCCTCTTCAACTTCGGCGGGCAGTGGAAGGACTCGGCGGGCGAGCCCATGCTGCAATGGGATGAGCTCGCTCATCGAGTCTCCATCTCCACCCTGCACCCCTCCTGGCACGACCGCGAGCCCGCCACCGGCCACGTCTACCCCCTCAGCTTCGGCCTTTATGGCCGCGAGGATGCCGAGGCCTACAAGAACATGACCCTCCGGCAGCTCGGCCACGAGGGTCTGCAAGCCCATCTCCGGACCCTGGAGCTCCACCACATGCTGGCCCGCCGCAGCTTTGCCCTCAGCAACCAACTCCAAAAGGCTGAGAAAGCTCGCGACGTCGCCAAGGATAAGGTCACTGACCAGGCGAGGCAGCTCGGCATAGCGGAGGGTCTACTCGCCCAAGCCGCCGACGGGCTGGTAAGTGTCAAACACTACTCTTCTCTTTTACTTAGAATATTTTGTGCTGCTGCTAAATGGACCTTCTCTTTACCAGGATGCAAAGGCCGCGTGGGAGCTTCAGGCTCGCAATGCCGAGCAGGGGGAGGAGATCAGCCAGCTGCGCGCCCGCCTCGCCGAGCTGGAGGGGGCGAACGCGAAGCTGAAGGCGGAGAATCAGCACCTCAGCCGCGAGGTCCGCCGCTAGGCGGAAATTTTCTTCCCAGCCCGCGACGTCGACCCTAGTCTCCCCTACAAGAGCCCGCGGATCTTTGGCGAGGCTGACCTCGCCGAGAGACTGCGAATCAACTCCATCCAAGCTGCCGAGTGCACCCTCCAAATGATGAAGGACTCAGCGGTGCTGGTGGAGGGATGCGAGGGGATCTCGGTCCGGGACCTGATGCCGAGCCTGTTCCCGGCAACGCCGCCCAGCGAGAAGGAGGACAGCTTGGATGCGATGTTCAGGAAGAGCTTCCAGGATCAGTCAGGTGAAGGGGACCAGTCCGGCGGGGGGGGGGGGGGAGGCCTGAACTTGTACATCTTTTTTGTTTACTCGCCGAGGCGAGCCTCCTGTAAACGTTATGTAAACACTTATTTAATGAATGAAAGATTTTTGATCATACCCGCCACTTTTCTCTCTCTCTTTTTTTTGTACTTTGTTTGTTGTGCTGTATATCCGCGAGCGTTTCCCCAGGCGACCTCGCGTAGGCAAGTACTGCGAGTAGGATGATCATGTGTACGCGCCTGCGAGTATGTTTCGAGTGCTTGCCGAGCTCCGGGCGATTCGGGAGCGGACTGCTCTCCGCCCTTGCCATGTCACCTTAACTCGCGCCCGCGAGCCCTCTAGGTCGAAATTAGAAAGAAGAAAAAATCTTCTAAGTAACAAAGGCAAAGGGGTGAAGTGCCCCTGCCTGACTCGCCTTTCTTCAGCGAGGCCCGGGCTCGCCGCCTTTTTGCTGATGCCGAGCCGGGGTTGGCGAGTCCAAACCCGCCTGTGCAGAGCATCCTCCCCCCTTGCTGATGCCGAGCTGGGTTAGGCGAGTCCAAGCTCGCCTACATAGAACCTCTTTCCCCTTATCCCTTGACATTCGAAACTTCTTGATCTTTTACCTGTAAATTTCAAGGCCGATACCGTCGAGTGACTTCCTGCCCTGCCAGCTAGGTGAGAGCCTGACAGCGGGATCTGCTCGAGGCCAGGGATGACACCGAGTGACTTCCTGCCCTGCCAGCTAGGTGAGGGCCTGACAGCGGGATCTGCTCGGGGTCCATTATCAATACCATCGAGTGACTTCCTGCCCTGCCAGCTAGGTGAGAGCCTGACAGCGGGATCTGCTCGAGGCCAAGGATGACACCGAGTGACTTCCTGCCCTTCCAGCTAGGTGAGAGCCTGGACAGCGGGATCTGCTCGGGGTCCATTATCAATACCATCGAGTGACTTCCTGCCCTGCCAGCTAGGTGAGAGCCTGACAGCGGGATCTACTCGAGGCCAAGGATGACACCGAGTGACTTCCTGCCCTGCAGCTAGGTGAGAGCCTGGACGGCGGGATCTGCTCGGGGTCCATTATCAATACCATCGAGTGACTTCCTGCCCTGCCAGCTAGGTGAGAGCCTGACAGCGGGATCTGCTGGAGGCCACGGATGACACAGAGTGACTTCCTGCCCTGCTAGTTAGGTGAGAGCCTGGCAGCGGGATCTGCTCGGGGTCCATTATCAATACCATCGAGTGACTTCCTGCCCTGCCAGGTAGGTGAGAGCCTGACAACGGGATCTGCTCGAGGCCAAACACATTACTTTTCTCCATGTAAGCTAGCTGTGACAGTACTCGAAGTGTTAAAGAATTTTATTATCATCAAGGTATCACTTACACGTTTCAGGGGAAAAAATGTTTTAAGTCGTCACCATTGCAGGTGAGACTCAGGGTCTCGCCCTCTACATTTTGGAGTCCATAACCTCCCGACTTCAGAGCTTCCATTACAATAAACGGTCCCTCCCAGCTGGGGTTGAGCTTCCCTACGGATGCCGACCTCCCTGCTGCATCCACCTTCTTCAGCACCAAGTCCCCTTCTACGAACTGCTTGACCCTGACATGCTTGTCAAAGTACTTGACCATTCTTCTTTTCACCTCCTCCCGTCGGATAGCGGAAAGGTCACTCGGCTCTTCCACCATGTCAAGGGAGAGCCTCAGCTCCTCCTCGTTCTCTGCTTGCCATTCCTCTCGGCCTTCTTTGGCCGCAACGACTCGAGGTGTTTGGACTTCAAATTCCACGGGGAGCACTGCCTCGCACCCATGAGAGAGCTTGAAGGGGGTCTCCCCAGTAGCCGTGTTGGGGGTGGTCCTCAGGGCCCAGAGAACCGCGGGAAGCTGCTCCACCCAACTCCCCTTCAAATTCTCCACTTTCTTCTTGAGGAGGTTGACGATGATCTTGTTTGCGGCCTCCACCTGCCCGTTGCTCCTGGGGTGATGGACCGAGGCGAACCTGAGGTCAATTCCAAGCTGCTCGCAGAAGCTGGTGAATTCGGCGCTGGCGAACTGGGGCCCGTTGTCCGTGACGATGGATTGGGGCAACCCGTGACGACAGATGATCTCCCCCCAAACAAAGTTCCTGATAACCTGGGAGGTCACCTTGCCCAGCGCCTTCAACTCCAACCACTTGGAGAAGTAGTCAATCATTACTAGGAGGAACCTCCTCTGACCACTGGCTTGGGGGAATGGCCCAACCAAATCCATTCCCCAAATTGCGAAGGGTCAGGGGGCCGTGATACTTTTGAGTCGCTGTGCCAGCAGTAGCTGGAGGGGGGCAAACAACTGGCACTTATGACACCTCCTTGCGAATTCCGTGGCATCATAGCCCAGGGTGGGCCAGAAGTACCCTTGCCTGACGATTCTTCCTTCCAGGGTCTGACTCCCGGAGTGGCTCCCACACTCTCCGGAGTGGACTTCCTCCAAGATTCTTTGCACTTCGCCCTCGGCCACGCAGCGAGCCAGCATCCCCGAGAGGGTCTTCCTGTATAGCTGCCTGTCCTGTAGGAGGTAGTACGCCGACTTGTGCCTTAGCTTCTTCTTATCTGCCCCCTCCGGATACTCTCCCGTGGAGAGAAAAGTTACAACTGGGTCCATCCAGGAAGTCTGTTGATCGATCTCCATGAGCTCCCCCTCTTCGATGGAGGGGCGGAATAGGTCGGTGATGGTACTCCCCACCTGGGGACCGTGCTTTGCTAGTTGGTCGGCCTGTTCGTTTTCTTCCCTGGGCACGTGTCAGATGAAGAAGGTTTGGAAAGTGCCTATGACCCCCTTCACTTTGGCTAAGTACAATCGCAGGGTAGGCTCCCTTGCCTCAAACTCCCCGTTGATCTGGGAAGCTATCACCATGGAGTCGGTGAGGACCTCCACGTCCAACACCCCCAGCTCCCTGGCCAGGCGCAGCCCTGCTATCACGGCTTCGTATTCGGCTTGGTTATTTGTAATGGGGAAGTGCACCACTACCGTCTGCTCAATTCTGGTTCCTTGAGGGCTCTCCAAGATCACCCCCACTCCCAGGGAATGTCTCCCCGAGGCGCCGTCCACCCTCACCTTCCAAGGAGTCGGGCGGGTGAGTTCTTCTTCCGCCACTTCAACCACATAGTCAGCCAAGAAGTCGGCCATCGCTTGAGCTTTAATCGAGAGTCGCGGAACGAATGAGACGTCGAACTCACTCAACTCCACCGACCACTTAGCCAGTCTGCCTGAATGCTCCACCCCCTCAAAGATGTTGCGGAGAGGATGGTCGGTCACCACTCGGATTGAGTGTGCCTGGAAGTAAGGTCGCAGCCTCCGGGCTGAGATAATCAGGGCGAAGGCTAGCTTCTCCAAAATCGGGTATCGGAGCTCGGCCTTCCTCAGGACCCGGCTCACGTAATAAATAGGGAACTGTTTCTTCCCCTCTTCACGAACTAAGACGGAGCTCAAGGCCTCCGCCCCGACCCCGAGATATAAGAACAGGTCCTCCCCCTCCTTCGGCCCTTGGAGCAGCGGAGCCTGAGTCAACTGCATCTTGAGGGACCAGAATGCCTCCTCGCACTCCTGGGTCCATTCGAACTTTCGACCTCCCCTCAGTGTTTTGAAGAAGGGGGAGCACTTCTCCCCTGCCCGGGAGAGGAACCTACTCAACCCTGACAGCTTCCCCGTCAGCCGCTGGACCTCCTTAGCATTCCGCGGCGACCCCAGCTCTAGGATAGCTTTGACCTTATCAGGATTTGGCTCGACCCCCGCAGGGGTGAGGAGGTGCCCCCGGAACTTTCCCCTGCTAGCTCCGAAGACACATTTTAGGGGATTCGACCGCATCTTGTACTTGCGCAGGGTGGCGAAGGTCTCCTCTAGGTCCTGGAGGTGGGAGTCCACATACCGACTTTTGATCATGAGGTCGTCCACGTACACCTCCAAATTCCTCCCCTTTTGCTCCTTGAAGACCCTATCCATCATCTTTTGATAAGTCGCCCCGGCGTTCTTCAGCCCGAAGGACATCATCTTGTAACAATAACATCCATCCCCTGTGATGAACGAAACATCTTTGATATCCGGGGGGTGCATCCTGATTTGATGATAACCTGAAAAAGCATCTTGAAAACTCATTACAGAAAAACCGACGGCTGAGTCAACCAGCGCGTCGATTCGAGGCAAATGGTAACAATCCTTAGGGCAAGCTTTATTAAGTAAAGAAAAATCGATACACATCCTCCACCGGCCGTCTCCCTTTTTGACCATGACCACATTGGAGACCCAACCGAGGTATTGAATCTCGGACACGAAGCCAGCCTTCAGGAGCTTCGCCACCTCCTCTCTGATGTGCTCTGCCAGCTTGTCCGCAGTGGACCTCTTCTTCTGTTGAACGGGGCGTGTTCCCGGGTCCAGGTTGAGGCGGTGGCAGGCCACATCCGCGTCAACCCCCGACATCTCCGCGGCGTTTCAAGCGAAGATGTCCACGTTCTTCTGGATGCACTCCAGCATCCTGCCCTGGTCTTCCGGGGTCAGCCCTCCGCTGACGCGGATCTTCTCCATCCTGCCTCCACGGGTGAGGACCTCCAGCTCCACTACCTCTTTCGCAGCCTCTAGCCTGGACTGCTCTCCCCATCCTTCAGCATCCCTCTCCTCCGAGACTGAGACCTCCGCCTCCACCTCTTCTTCCTCGGCCATCACCTCGGCCACCTCCTCCGGGTCTTCTCCTGCCGCCTCCTCTGCGCAGCCCTCCATCTCCAGCTCCTCCCTTCTTTCTTCTTGTTCAGCCTCCTCCATCCTTCACCCCATCTCCTCGGCTCCCTCCTGCCAAGAGATGGTGTTTACAGCGGTGACATAACACTCCCGCGCCACCTTTGGGTCCCCCCTGACCCTGACCTGAATCCCCTCGGCGTTGAACTTTAAGCACTGATGGAAAGATGAGGGGACGCAGCGGAAGGCGCTGATAAGGGGCCTCCCGAAGATGGCGCTGTAACTGTTGGGGGCGTCCACGATGACGAATCTGCAGTTTCGGGACTGACCCCCCAGGGTGACATGGAGGCCGACTCCTCCTTCCACTTCCTTCCTCTGCCCCGAGAACCCGAACAAGGGTCCGTCCGAGGCCAGCTCCCGTTGTCCACGAGGATCCGAGAGACGGTGAAATTCTCGATGGCTTCCTTGATGACCAGCGCATCGCAGAATGAGTCCTCGTGATCTGGCATGTCGCTCCTGGAGAAAGTGATCCTCTCCTCCGGGGGTGGGGTTTGGGATGTGGAGGCAACGCTCCGTCGGTACATGGTGTGGAGGCTTGCCTTGCGGGAAGCCTCGACCCCTACCCCTCCGTGGATCACTCTGATCCCTCCTCGGGTTCCCACATGCACCCGGTCTTCACAACGATCGTCCTCCGCCCGAGGCAGGACCTCCTCAATCCTCACTTCTTGTCGCCCCTGCTGCTGCTGCTGCTCTCTATTCCCTCTCATCTCCAGGAATTCTGGGCACGTGGCTGTGACGTGCCCCTCCTCCTAATGGAAGTCGCAATAGGGCAACTCTACCCTAACTCCTCCTCCTCCTTATTATCCTCCTCCTCGCCCCCAAGGCTATGGCCATAGCCTCCTCTTGATCGGGGAGCCGGGGCCTCTGGGCCTGCCTCCAGCCCGGGGGGTGGAACTGATCTTGCCCCCCTTGATAGCGATCCGTTCCGTGGTATCCCCTTTGTGGCCCCTGCCCCTTCCACTCAGGCCTCCAGCCCAGTCGACGGTCGGGCTCCTGACGCCCCCACCTCGGTTGCTGCTGCCACTGGAGCTGCCTCTGCTCCCTCTGTCGGGGCTCTCCTCTCCTTTCCTCCTGTCCTCTTCCTCCCTTCGACTCCTTCTCCTCCTCTGTGGCCCACCTGGCCAGCTTCCGCGCAAACTCTGGGTTTGACGCCTCTCCGTCAACTTCTCTTGCCGCCCTCTCCATCAGCTCCTCGTAGGAGAGGGGGCGAACTCTCTTCAGCTCCATTCTGAAGAACCCCTGCTGCAGACCTAGGGTAAAAGCCATCATCAAACTATGGCCCGAAATCTCGTGGACCTGAGTAACCTCCTCCTGAAACCGATCCACGTAGCTCCCCAACGTCTCGTTCACCCCCTGCTTAATGTGGAACATGGACTCCGACTCCTTCTTCCTCTTCTTCGAGGTAGTGAACCTCAGCATAAACCCCCGTCGCAGGTCCTCAAAGCAGTAGATGGAGCTGGCCGGTAGTTGATGGAACCACTCCCTTGCCTTCTCCCTGAGGGTGATGGCGAAGAGTCGACATTTGAATCCGTCCGACATCTGACGGATGGAGACTACATCTTCGAACCATTGAACATGCTGGACCGGGTCTCCCTTCCCGGTGTAGTAGGACATCTCGGGTTCCCTGAACCCATCTGGAACTGGAGCAGAGGAAACCAAGTCGCTGAAAGGGCTCCCTCCCCCCACTGGGCGAGCTGGCGAGTCTCGCGAGCCCAGTTCGCCGAACCTGCCTCGACCTGCCGAGCCAGGGAAGAGCTCGCGCCCGGGGAGCTCGCACCCCCGGCCTTCCTCGGCCACTTCCTTCCCAGCTCGCCTGCCGGGAGCGTCTTCGCCCAAATAGGGGCGGCTGCGATCTGGGCTGCTGGAGTCGAGCACTCGGCCCGCGTGCCGCGTGCGAACTTGACGAGGCTCAGCACCTCATTCCTGAAATCTTCCAACATCCCCACCGTGGCGAGAGGCGGGGGGGGGGGGGGGGCGGCGAGTTCGGCCTTTCAGATCCTTGTCCCGTCATTGAGCTCGCGGAAGCTTTTCTGCACTGACCACGCTCCACGCTCACCGCACCAAAATGTTGAAACCGAAAATCGGTCTCCTGTGGAGTTCGACCCTTGGGGAAGGGGTGGTCTCGCGCCTACTTTACTCCTGCAAGCAAAACAACAAGGAAAACAAGGAAAAATCGACCCAAGGGCTCGGCGGGGAGGTCCCATCACACACCCGGAAGATCTCAGAGCGCTTCCCCTCCTTAGCCAGAGGCCGAGCTAAGGTACCCTCAGAAAGCACTTGAAAACTGGAGTAGGAAGACACAAGAAGCTCCCTCTCTGGGGTACCCCTTGGGTCCTATTTATAGTTTTTAGAATCTGAACTGCCAATAACCAAAAGAACTGACCTGAAATTACCAGAAAACCCCTGGATGGGTCTGCCAACAGCCAAACTCCGCTGTTTTGAAGGGCTATAGGCAGACCAGCGGGGGCAAAACAGTAAAAAGTACCTCATTCATCCAGGCGAGCTGGAGAGCTTGGTCACCTCGGCGGGTCCTGCTCGCATGCCACTGCCGAGCTCCGTTGCGAGGGCGCGAGCTGGGACTAGCTCGGCGAGTGCCGAGCTCGGGGTCGGCGAATACTGATCTCCGGTCGACGAGTGCTGATCTCTGATCGCCGATCGCCGATCTCTGGTCGGCGAATGCCGAGCTCGGGCTCGGCCTCTCCACTGCCGAGCTCGCCTACTGCCTTCAGCCCGACCTGCCTGATTCCTGGCGACCTTGCTCGCCGGACACGGGGTTGTACAGTGAACAAGTGCATTATTTACTTTTGGTTGTTGTTCCATCCAGATATAACAATACTAGAAAGTAAGATTCGATTTATATTCATTTTTTCCGTTGTGTTGGTGTCCCATATTAATCCACTGCTCCTGCCTTAGTGTTTCCCTTTGCTATTGGTCTTGATTTGAATTTTTCAATACCCATATTCATGCCATCAATTTCTTGCCTATAGGAAAGTGACCATTTACCATGTTTGATTTTTCTTCCAAGTACTCATTTCCTCCTTCAGTTCCTTTTTCCATCTATGAACTTGAAGTGCTTCTAGCAATGGTTTGGTATCGAAATAGGGGACGAAGATGGCGCAAAATTTCTTGTGATGGTGAGGTAGATGTATATGAGGTGAAATGAGAAATGAGATCTTTTACACACTAACATACCTTTGCGAAGGGCAATAAGACGATCCTAAATATCTGAGTCAGTAGTAGGTGCACTAAGTGCTTTGATAATGTATTATTTTATCTCGAGAAGAGAACTCATGTTCCACAAGTTGTTGGTCTGCTGGAGTAGGTGATATCCGATTTGGATGAAAAAGAGGACTAATTTCACTCATCACCACCCTCGTCCCCTAAAAGGAGGCATGAAAATATGACTTGTATTCATAGAAGGCAGGGATGAGAATTGAGCCATTTGAGTGGAGCTGGCTCGACTCAAAATCAATTTTCAGCCGTGTTTTACTAAAAAATTTTGATTTCAAGCTGAGACCAAATCTCTCGAACTCGACTCAAAATCAGCCCTAACAGAAGGCAACCCACCGAGATAAAAATCTTGCGGGTGGGAGGGTGTTACAATTTGTCCCTTTTTAGTGGAATTGTGTATGATAAAAACACGCTTCAAGGATCTAGGATCAAGTTTCCTCTGAGATAGTTCATGAATATTAACAAAACAGACACAATAAAGCACCTATGTATGTAATATGGTTGGTTCGACTGCAATAATGGAAAATTGGGTGGAAAAATCAAAGGAACTTGATAACACGTGATTGCTAAGATATACGACATTAAGGACAATGTTACGTGTCGCGTATTATTATAATTATATCTATTATCTAGGTGTCTAGTTGTTATTATTATGTGGGTGCCTCGAGCCCCGGGTCTAGTATTAGGTGTCATCATGAGCGTTTTGTCTTCTTATGAGTTGTAGCCTATATAAAGGCATGAGATGTGTGTATGAATCAAAAAAGAAATATTTCTAGTTCTCATCCCCTTTGAATGTGAGATCATTGGTGGCTCTCTCCTCTAACGAGCAACCCCGCTTAGGCAGCCGCGGTTCCGGCTCCACGGTATCCATCACCTCCATCATCATCATCCACCCCTCCCGCCTCGACTACATTTGTTGACCCGTAACAGACAACTTATCCCCAATTTTGATATGGAAGATTCATATGAAAGAGGACTTGACAATCTTAAGAAGTTGTTTTTTTGACAACACTATTTTTTACATGATTCATAAGACAACTCATCTACTGACCGAGTCCATGATTAACTATGTATAGGTTTTACTCATTTTCTGTATACCAGGTGTAATTATTACTACGAATGATTTTCTTTCCTTGATATTAATTTGTGTAACAATCATATTGTGAAACCTCTTAAACTAGGAGATGCATTCTTTTTTTTATTATGCAGAAGATAAACCAAAGTAGCAAAAAATGGCAATCAATAAAAATAGTAATCCAATGGTGTGCATACAGAGAAGCAGTGGAGCAAAGCCCTTAAACATCAATATGAGTTAAATCATTGGTTCAGAATGAGGTAACAGAACAAACATCACAATGAAAAGGTCATGACTCAATGAAAAACATTTGTGCTTGGCAAGCCCTCATACTTCACAATGAAAAGGTTTAATCATGTTGAAAGTCACATGATTTCTCATTGAATCAATTAATGGGTGGACAAGTGGATGATGCCAGCAGATGGGGATAAGAGACATAAATGAAGTCATAGCCTCTGAAGGGGCTTGGTCCAAGATATAAAGTCTATCCCTCGTCTTACCAAAACAGATAAGCCGCTTTGTACATAGATCATGAAACAAAACATGTGAAGAATAAACAAATTGCAGAGCAAATCAAATTATTGGCAATACCATTATTAGAAAGTTTATAGGAAAGCTAGGAACATGGACAAAAGTAGATAAAGAATTGCCAAAATAGACTCTTTGCCATTGTTGAAATTAGATTATTAATATTATTATATTAATGTTTTTGTGTGGGGTGGTTTTAGTCCCACATTGTCTGTCATGCTTTAAGAATCTCTTGTAATGCTTTAAATATACCCTACGCGGATGAGTAAATACAACTATTTGTTTCCTTTCAACATGGTACGTTAGAACTTAATCCCGTGTACCGAGTTTCCGCCTCCGCTCGTCTCGCGCGTCCGTATCCGCGTTCGCCTCCGCTTCCTCTCGCACATCCGTAATCCCGTCTGTATCTGCATCCGCTTCTTCTCGCGCATCTGTAGTCGCCCGCCGCCTCCGATTCCTCTCGCAATCACCTCTGCTTCATCTGCAGTCGCAGCGCCTTAGCGCCGTAATCGCTCCTCCCTCCTCCTTCCTCTGCCAGCAGTTGCCAGCCGTTTCATCCTTTGTTTTTCGGTTGCATCTGCCGTAGTCGCCCCTCTAGCCACTTCTTCGACGGGTTGTTGCCCCTTCATTGCTTGGCACCGAAAATGCGGCTCTAAATTGATGGCATTTCCGGTGTCTTTCTTTATTTGAGGCTCCTACATGACGTTGGTATCTTTACTCCTATTAAATAACCCTAGTTTCTATCAAGGTGTTTGTAGTGTTCTCCCTTAGCTCTTTGATGTTTATTCTTGGATCATCATGTCGGGGACTGACGAATCTCCCATGATCTCTTCCGGTGTCGGAGTTTCCTTATCTACTTTGCTGTCTAATGGATCCACTCAGACCGGTCATGACCACAATACCCCTCAAATCATGACAATACACCTGGACGGTTCCAATTTTCTCCCGTGGTCTCAGGCTATTACTCTTGCCTTGAAGAGCAGGGGTTTGTTCGATTATGTTCTGGGTATTACTCCGATACCTGCCCCAGATTCTCCTAACTAGCTGCAGTGGGAGTTTGAGAAATCCCTCGTTATGTCTTGGCTGACTAACTCCATGGTTGACTCTATTGCCCAAAAGTATCTATTTTTCAATACCGCAACAGATATTTGGAAGAGGCTCGATGCCACTTACTCCTGCCAGGGCAAGCTACCAAGATTTTTTAGCTGCTATTGAAGATCTTTCTCCTTCGTCAGGGTGATCGCCTTCCGCCTGTCTACTACCTGGAGTTCACTTAGCTTTATCAAGAGTATGATCACTTTGACTCTATCGCTCTTGTGTCTTCTGAGGATGAGATCCTTGCTCGAGCTCGGGATGTCAAGAATAGAGTTTTGGAGTTTCTTCATGGCCTGCTTCGGGACTTCGATCAGATCTGTGTTCAGATCCTTGGGCATTCTGCTCCGCCCTCTCTTCCAAAGGTTTTCAGTCGTGTTTGACAAGAATTTGATAGGCGACAGACATGGACCCCTGACATTGCTTTGGAAGGTTCTGCCCCGATTGTTCAATTTGGCGGTAGAGCTTCTCGTGATTCCAGACCCAAGTCCACCGATAAAGATCATTTGCTCTGAGATTACTGTGGGAAGTCCTGTCATACCTGAGAGTAGCTTTCCGCGTCTTCGTCTTCATATGCTCATCAGGGACCCTCAAGTGCTCATGCTGTATCTTCTCGTCCTTCTACCCATTGGATTATTGATTCTGGAGCAACAACTCATATGACAGATTCTGCCGCAGGTTTTGTATCTTACCTTCGTTTGTCTGGTAGGAACAAGGTGAGCATAGCGGTTGGTTCCTTCTCTTCGATTGCTAGGAAAGGATCCATCTCCTGTTCCTCTCTCGCTCTTTCTTCTAATCTCCATGCACCTAAGTTTACTTTCAACTTTCTCTCTATTAGTCATTTGACGAACTTTATGAACTGTTATGTGACATTCTTCCCCTCGTCTTGTGTTTTTCAGGATCTGAAAACGGGAACATTGATTGGCTCTTATAGTCTGGTGGATGAGCTCTACGTGTTTGATTCTTCCACTCTTGTTTCTCCTCCCTAGGCTCTTCATGCTGATCTGGCGGCCACTTTGGAGTCTCGACGTTGTCGCCTTGGACATCCTTCTATTATGTCTATGAAATATTTATTTCCTACTCTACCTTATGTATTAGTTAATAATTTTTATTGTGATGCTTGTGAACTTGGTAAATATCATCGTGCTTCTTTTCATCATGTTTCATTTCCTAATTTTGCTCCATTTGATAGTTTTCATGTTTCATTTCCTACTCTACCTTCTTTGTAACTTTCATTGATTGTTTCTCCCGCATAATGTGTGTATACCTAATGAAGTTTAAAAATGAAATTTTCTCCTTATTTCAACGGTTTCACAAAATGGTTTCTACGTAATTGAACACCTCTATCAAAATTCTTCGGATTGACAATGGTCGCGAGTACATTGACTCTCAATTTGAACACTATCCTGTTAATCATGACATTCTCCAGCAAACATCTTCTGTTTACTCCTGCTCAAAATGGGGCGGCCGAACGCAAGAATCATTTCCTTTTGGAAGATGCCCGGTGTCTTCTTCTCTGCATGCACCTTACCAAGTGTTATCTACCTGATTAATCGTATGCTCTCTCGTGTCCTCGGGTATAACACTTCCATTCACACTCATCGGTTGTCTCCTAATAATCTGCAACCTCATGTATTCGAATGTGTTTGTTTTGTCCATATTCATCAAAAGTTTAAATTTGATGCTCGTGCGCACTAGTGTCTTCTTAGGTTATTCTCCTACTCACATGGGTTATAAATATTTTGACCCGGTTCACAAGAAGTTTTTTAACCATGGATGTCACGTTCCCTCAATTCAGGGGGGGGGGGGACCTCTCCTATGTTAGAATTGAGCCCCTTACCTCTCACTGATTCTTTGTCTGCCATTCTGTTACCTATTCCTCCGATGTATCAATCTCCCTCGACTCCGTCTCCTATTGCTCCCATGCCAAATGTTGCTGCGATTTACTCTCGTCTTCCTAAGGGAACAAACACACGAGCCCCTATCAGAATCCTGGAACAGACTTTTGATCTTTTGTCAGGGTACATTATTCTATGGGAAGCTACCTCTACACAACATCTGTTATCTCAGTTTGTCTCTTATTCGTCTCTAACGACTTTCTATAGAGCTTTTGTATCTTCTTTGTCTGCTACTTCCATCCCTACATCGTGACAGGATGCCCTTTCTGATCACAGGCGAAAGACGACTATGCATGAAGAAATGCATGCCCTTGACAAAAATCATATATGGGACCCGGACAGCTGCCAAAAGGTAAGAATATCGTGGGATGCAAGTGAGTGTTTTCTGTAAAACAGAACACTCTGGGTATCGTGCAGAGATACAAGGCAAGGTTGGTCGCAAGTGGGTACACTAAGATGACAGGAATTGATTACTAGAATACATTTACTCCGGTCGGTAAGATGAATTTTATAAGGGTTCTCCCATCATGTGCTGCCTGTAAGAGATGAAATCTTGGCCAACTTGATGTGAAGAATGCGTTTCTTTATGGTGATATGAAAGAAGAGGTATACATGACTCTACTTCCTGAACTTTCTCCTAGAGGATCTGAAGGTAAGGTGTGCAAGCTGAAGATGGCTTTATATAGCCTGAAACAATATCCTATAGCTTGGTTTGGAAGATTCCACAAGGCTATGACTTGCTTCATGTACTTCTAGAGTAATGCAGATCATTCCCTTTTCATCAACAACAATAAAGAGAACTTAAAAACTCTGATAATATATGTGGATGACATCATTATAACATGAGATGATCATAATGAGATTCAGACACTGAAGAGATACTAGCGAGAGAATTTGAAGTGAAAGACTTGGTGAACCTCAAGTATTTTTTAGGTATTGAGATTGCAAGGTCGAAATATGTGATTTTCATATCATAGAAAAAAATATATACGTGACCTCCTTGAAGTTTTTGGAATGAATGAGTGTAGACCGACTGACACCCAAATTGAAGCTAACCACAAACTTGGAATAGTTGATGGTGAAACGATTAAAGACATACCTATCTTTCAAAGGCTAGTGGGAAAACTGATCTACTTGTCGCATACTCGCCCGTATATCTCTTATGTTGTGGGAGTGCTCAGCCAATATATGCACTCCTTAAAGTCTCATCTTGTTGTTGCTTATCGTATCCTCAAATATCTCAACTCCTTACCTAAGAGTGGCATCTTTTTTTCACCAAATGATGAACTGACTATTGAGGTTTACAATGATGTAGACTAAGATGGATTGATTAAGGATCGACGGTCCACGTCAGGATATTACACTATGGTGGGTGGAAATTTAGTTACCCGAAGGAGCAAAAAATAGCATGTGGTCGCCAGATCTAGCGATGTGGCGAAGTTCAGTGCTATAAATCCTAACTATCTTGAAAAAACTCGGTCTTATAAGAAACGCGCCTATCAGACTGTACTGTGATAACAAGGCCGCCTTCATCATTCCTCACAACCCAGCGCAACACAACCGTACAAAGCATATTGAGATCGACTGACACTTCATCAAAGAAAATATAGACAAAGACGTTGTGGTTACTCTGTTTGTGCCATTTGAATAATAATTGGCAGACATCCTCACAAAAGGATCATGTACAAGTGTCTTTAGAGATATTCTTGGCAAGTTGGGCATAATTGACATCACGCACCCAACTTTAGGGGGTGGTGGTGGTGGTGTTGAGATTAGATTATTAGCATTATTATATTAATGTTTTTGTGTGGGGTGGTTTTGTCTCACATTGTCTGTCATGCTTTTAGAGTCCCTTGTAATGCTTTAAATATACCCTATGTGGATGAATAGTATGACTACATGTTTCCTTTTAACAATCAGAAATGGCAGTCAGAGAACCATCAACACGGTTAACCTTATATTTCTCAGTGGGAGTGTAATAGATAAAACCTTGATAGGAACCTTTATGCGAGGTGTGGAAACATAATAGATGATCCATTTAGTATGATTCTGCACACTAAGGCTTCGTTTGTCAGTGTGGATACGCGCCGATCGCGCAGACGAAACCGCCCGGCCGTGATTTTCGTGCGTTTGGCGGGGGCGTAGTCGGGCCATGGGGCTCCGCCCCACCACCATCAACAGTGGAAAAAGGCGCATATCTCATCTATGCTGCGGAAACTGCTGTTGCGGTCCCACGTTGCGGATGAGATCCGTACCTACCCAGCCACCCCGCCAAACGAGGCCTAAGAGGAGTGCTAATAGGTCTGGCATGAACAGTGATTGTTGTTGTAGGGGAAGAATCAATCTCATTAGTTTTTCTCTTCTGCATGACTTGAAATTCTTTAGTTGAAAGGCTTCGTGGTGAAGGATCATGCTCTTCCTGTATTTGCAGAAATGTTAGTAAGGTGCGCATCAGAAGGAATAATAGCCCTTTTTGCCCAGTATCTCCTTTTTGCCGAATGGAGTTGTTGCGGGTCTGGTTTAGCTCTGGTTCCATTAAATCGAAGGATCGAATCATCAAGGTAATGATTTTTCAATATAGAATCAGAACATTATTTAGTTTGACCAGTTCTGGTTCCAACATATTTTTTAGTACCAACATGTCCAATGTTCCGGTTCCGGTACAACCAGAACCAAAACTAAATTATTCACTACCAGTTTGGTCCTTCTATGCGGTTCTAGTTCTGTTTTGGTTTAGTTCCTATTCCAAATGAATCAACATTACTAGAGGCATTGTTAAATCATGTACAAATTTGTCTCTTCTACAATATATTATTCATTTTGAACAATAGACATTAATAAATAAGATTATTAATGGAAAATATAAAAAATGAACATGTTTAACATTGTTCAAAGAAAAATAATAAAAAATATAAACCATTCCATGTTTACCGGGTATAATCGCAACACAATGCATTAAATTAGATGCAGTTGAAGGGGATATGCTTATAGATCTGTGAACATTAATTGGACAAGGAAGCTAGGGGAGGGAATATTTCCATAAGGTTCCTCCGGGGAGTATAACAAAGAGGAATATGGTCCTCGTTGTTTGGGGAAGATCTTGAAAAAAGTGATGAAATGTCAGCGAGGAGGAAGATCTGTGACATTCTGAGACCGAGGTATTTCAACTGAAGACTCAAAAGCGGAAGAAGTTCAAATCTCGTTGTGGGGAAATGTGTCATAGACGAGGATTTCACGTTGCCTAAAATGAGAGGAGGGTATATTCACGGATTTGTGAGGATTAATCGGAAGGAGAAATCGTTGGCGGGGAAAATTACCACGAAGTTTCTTTGCGAAGCAGAACAAAGATGAGCATGATTCTCGTCGTTGGGGAAGATTACCACAATATTCTTTTTGGATGTAGAACAAAAAGGAACAGGGTCCTTGTCGTTGGGAAAGATTTTCAGAACATGGATGAGATGTCAGCAAGGAGCAAGAATACTCGCGATGGTCAGAGATCGAGGGCTTTCAACTAGAGACTGGAAAGCGGAAGATGCTCGATCTGGAGATGATACGAGAAGTTTGTCGTTCTGTTTTCACGATACGAACTCCTAGTTCTGGTTTGAAATAACCGTAAAGGATAAAGGTGACTTTTAATAAACAAATTTTTTGTCTTCATCATGTTATGAAACACTACAAATTGAATAACTTTGTTTCCTCACATCAGTACGGAGCAAAAAAAGCTTCCCCAAATGGAGCATTAATTAAAATGGTAGTGTAGATATTAAATTAAACTGTCTTTCTTTTAATTTTATTTATAAATAGTATATCAATGAAACAAACCCAAACCATTTTATTCACGGTTTCAAAATTTTAACCAGACCAAAATAATTCACGAATTGTTTGGTCCGGTTCTATACGATTCCTGTTCGGTTTTGGTTCGGTTTGGCTCTATGCGGTTCCCGTTCTGTTCCTGTTTGGTTTATGATCCCCAGTTCTAAGTGACATTTCTATCCTCAACCATATGATTTACGACTAATGTTCAAGGGAGATCGATCATGAAGTTTGTAGCAAGTTTCTCATTTTTGATAGTAACCACAAAAAATTTTAGTAGTAGAGAACCATTGATTGTGGGACAGAGCAACTATATTTTAAGAATCACACAACAGCTAAGGCTATGTGATCCGGATGAGTAGTCTGAGTAAGTGACTGTTGTTAGTCAAATTAATTTCAAACTAAATTGAAAGCTTTTGCCAATGAAGGGATAAATTTTCAACCCAAAATTTGTACCCAATTATAATCAACCTCTCCATTCAAATCTTAAAACAACAACACTCAAGCCTTTATCCCACCATGGTGGGGTCGGCTATTTAGATCATTTGTCATCATTGTGCCCTATCATTAGTCATAATCTCACTAATGCCTAAGTACATTATATCTTTCCTTATAGTTTCATTCCAAATTTTTTTGGTCTACCCATCCCCCGTTTAACATGCCTAGTAGCTAAACTCTCACAACACCTAACATGCGCCTCTAATGGTTTCCTTTGTACAATTGGTGTCACTCCTGTCCAAGGTTGTAGATGTCGGATGTCGGGTTCATGTCTGTTTGAGTTTGAAATGTTGGATGTCAGATTGCGGGGTATATATCAGGGATATTTTACAATGTCGGATTTTAATATTTAAATAAAATTATTCATATATATTATACAGTTTTTATAAATATGTATAATTGTATACGTAATGTATGTTTATAAATTACACAATAAACATATATACAAATAATGCATGTGTATAAATTACATAAGAAAGAACCGTCGACTGCAATAAACGAGATAAAGATCACCAAATGAGAGCTAGATGAGAAAGTGGTCGATACTAGACTTAGAGAGATGCACAAAATGAAGCACAAAACAAGATGTTTCTGTTTGATCTCCTCAAAAGGGACAACCCAACGCACAAAGCATCCCTGCGCAACAAGAGTCCAAGGAAGGATCCCACCACAAGGGTGAAATGTAGGAAAACCTTACCATGGATTTCTGCAAAAGATTGCTTCCAGGACTCGAACCCGTGACCTCAAGGTCACACGACAACACCTTAACCGGTGTTTGGTCTCTTTAAAAAATGAAAAAAATATTTGCAATACTCTCGACGATATATCGGTTGCGAAATATCGCCTGATATATCGAGTGAAACATATATATCGGGTGATATTTTCAAAAACGACATATTTGCTTAAAATATCGATGTCGTGGCGTTTTACCCCGAAAACCTTTATGTCGACCGACATGTCGGACATGTCTGCCGACATTTACAACACTGAGCCTGTCTTATTTTGATACATCCATTCGTAATTTTATCCAGTTTTGTGTGTCTACACATCCACCTAAACATTCTTATTTTTGCAACTCATTTTATTTTCATGTAATTAATTCATTGCCCTACCCTTAGAACCGCATAGCATCCCTGGTCTAATTGTAGTATGGTAAAACTTGCCTTTAAGTTTTAATGATACTTTACAATCTCATAAGATCTCAGACACGCCTCTGCACTTCAACCAACCTGCTTGGATTCTACGCATCGCATCTTTATTTACACTTCCATCTTTTTGGACTATCGATTGCAGATATTTAAAACACTCACATCGAGAAATATCTTAGTCACCCAACTTAATGGTGGGGCCATCTGTCCTTCTTGTACTACTAAATTAATGCTCCATATACTCCGTTTTTGTTCTGCTCAACCTAAAACTCTTCGTTTCTAAAGTGTTTCGCCAAGATTCAAGTTTTCCGTTTACACTCTCGCACGTCTCATCGACCAAAACAATCACCTGCAAGCAATAATATTGTTTGTTGGATATGGAGCCAAGAAAAATCATGATGACAATTCTCTCTATATCATCTTTGTGTTCTCAACACATTTCAGTGGTACTTGGTCACGATAATCAAAGCTCTTTATCTAGCTTGATTGGGGCTGATATCGAGGCGAGTTCGGTGGGGCGGTGGTGAGCAGATGCCACAAGGATGTCGGAGATGCGACGAATGACAACATGAACGGATCTGTCGGGGGCAGCGGGGAACGGGGCGACAGAAGAGGCGGCGATGCGGCCGATGAAAGCGGCAGGGCAGGGGCCGACAGAGCGAGAGTCGGGAGAGGAGACAGTGAGGTGATCGGAGGGGGTGACAAGACTGGAGCCGGCGGAGTAAGAGCCGGTAGAGGGGGCGACGAGTTTACTGGACAGGGCGACATAAGAGGCGGTGATGCGGCCGGTGGAAGCGGAGGAGGGACTACCACCGTAGAGAGAGGTGGTGCATTAGCGACCGTGGAGAGAGGTGGCATGGCCGGAAAACATTTGCATGTTGCAGGAGGCAGCCGTGGTGGAGACGACTTGGGGCAGGGAACCTCGTGGGGGGTTGCAGAAGCCCGTCCGTGGTACACAAGAAGACGATCGACTTTGGTGTGGAGGGAGACGCATGTGACCAGGATTTGTGCAGCTAGGTCAGATAAATCTAGCCGAGGGTTGGTGTTCGGCGATAGCAAGAACAATGACCCGGGAACGGCGGATTGGGCGGAGGCCATGGTACCCTGGATGTAGGCTGGATGTGATGTCGGCGATGTCCGTGGCGGCACAACGGTTGGCACAGCGGAACAGAGGCCCGGGGCGGCGGCCTTCTTGCAGCAGAACCGGAAGGGGAAGCAGATCTGGCTGACAGAAGCCCTGCGACACAGGCGAAGGACGGTCGATACATGGAGCGGAGTGGGGCCAGACACCGAGAAGAGGACGATGTAGAACAGAGGCCCTGGTAGGCGGAAGATCCGGATGGCTGCAGCGGCGGGGTTGGGGCGCGGCTGGATCAACCGATTGTTGGAGGAGGCTTTGTGGCAGATCGAGGTGGATCTAGTACGAAAAGGACGCCGAAGGCCAATCCGGATGCTGGAGGTGGTGGAGCGGGCCGATCCGGTTGCCGGAGGGCAGGACGCGACGTATCAGCGCTGGCGGCGTGATGCCGGAGGCGGATTGAGGTCAGGATGCCCGGCAAGGGTGAACCGCGCGTCGGCTGGGTCGCGCGTCGTGCAGAACGACGGCAACGATCGGGCCGCTTGTCTTTACTTTGGCGACACGGGATCAGGTGCTGTGTCGCGAAAACAGGGCTGTGTCGCGATGACGCGGGTCGGCGTGGATCAGGTGCTGTGCAGGTCAGTGGACCCGGGAGATAGATTTCTAAATTCCTTAGGGAAACTCGTGCACCGACGGCGAGAGCGGGCGGTGCGGCAGGTCGGACCAATTGATACAATTACAAATAAATTTCAGGAAGAATCCGGCAAGAGGAAGGGCCAACGGGGGTGAGCGAGAAGGAAGCAGGAAGAAAAGAGACGAAATTAGTGAGCAACCCTAAAAACCTTCATACATTCCAAGATAAAGATTACAAGGTCCGTCAGCGGCCTTGTAGTGGCGAGGAGCGAATATAAAAAGAAATATTGAAATTAGGAAATACTGGAAATTAGGAAATACTGAAATTATGAAATACTGAAATTAGGAAATACTGAAAATACTAAAAATGCGTCAACAGACATAACAATCTATTTATTATTAAATATTCTCCGCAGTCTTGGTGGGCCCTTGCGATATACGCACCCGATGCATGTAGACTTGTCATGGTGGCCCGTCGTCGTGTAGTTCCGTAACATTTGGACCCGTAACAGGCGCACTATAAAGTATAATATGGATCTATCCGAGGAATTAAGAAGCCATTACATCACCATTGACTTGTAGTAGGATCATAATGAGGTGGTTCCGCAATACTACCATTGGTGGATGATGTGATTTACTTTTTAGTTAATGGTTCTTGAGAGAAGAAGTTTGATTGATCAAGCTTCAAAGTTGATGTAAATGTGATTGTAGAATATTGTTGTGTTGCATACCGATTTTTTGAGAGCTAAGCACTTTTCTAACTTTAAAGGTGTTGCATCTACATGGTGAAATAAATTATCAGAGAGAGTACACCTGAAGGGTAATAATTACATGTGATGGACGGTGGTGATGATGTTGAATATACTTATTTTTCCTGAAATATTATCAACACTGTATATATATTTTTAAAACATTCTCTAAATCTCAATTTTTTTTGGCTATCATATTGTGTTGCAAGTTTCTTGGTATAGACTGTGAATGTCATATAGTAGTCTGCATATTGTCTGTTCAATACCATAAATGAAGTTATCCGGTTGTCTCTATGAGTTGAAAAGCATTTTTACCCGACTCATTTTAAAATAAATTCTAGCTGCAGGATATTGTCTCGGTTTACTTCAAAAAGATCACCCTAACGAGCTGTAGAAGGCCCTTCTATATTAGGAGGTGTTACCTTTAAGCTTAACGGCAAATGCAAGACCGAGTATATTGCATGCACGCTATAAATGTAGTAAATCAGGTTATCACCTGATTGTCAGGCTGTAAACCTTATTTTACAAAAGAAGGTAGAGCAAGGACTTAACAAAGTAGTACCATGCATATACAGATTGAATAGAATCTGGATATGGAAATGTGGAATTTATGGGGAGATATGTCAGAAGACCAAGACTAGAAAGAGCATGATAGGTATATATATCCTTGTTGATTTTCGATATTATGAGTACAAAAAAGGGCAGCCGGGTGCAAAAAGGCATCCCTGGGTAAGGGTTATCATAATGGAGTTTGATGTAGGAAAACCTTACCATGTAACTAAAATTACCATGTAACTAAAATTACCATGTAACTAAAATTTATTTTAGATATTACGATATTACGATATTACGAGTATGTAACTAATATTTATTGTTTCTTAACATGGAGTTTGATGTATTCAACCTTTGAAGTCTGATCATTTATTGATGTTAGAAAAATCCATGTAAAGAGCTCATTATTAAGCCTATTCTTCCTTCTTCTCTTCTTAGTCCCACATCTTGTATAAGATTTCTTCTCATTTTCTCCCTCCTATATATTTGTATTCTCTCATTGTATTTACATACACAAGCAATATATACAAGTTTTGAGCTCTCTTAACATGGTATCAGAGGGAGGTTCCGGTCTGTTCGGTTAAATTTTTTTTAACCGCCTGATCGTGGCCTTCCGTCGGTCTCTGCGGCCCGCCTCCTTTTCTCTCGGCGCCCTGCTCGCGGTCTGTTCGCATCTCCGCGACCTGGTCGAAACCTGTTCGCTTTCTCCGCCTCTACTCGCCCGGTCTACCCGCTTCCCTCTTGTCGCTCGAGTTCTCCAACTCGCGGCCTCTTCGTCCCGCTCAAGTTCGCTTACTCGCGGTTTCTTCTTGTTCTTGTCGCTCGAGTTCTCTTACTCGCGGCTTCTTCTTCTTACCACGCGAGCTCTCCTCCTCACGGCTTCTGGTTCTACTCGCCCGGTCTACACGCCTACCCGCTTCCCTCTCTGTTGTGGTCTTTCTCTCCTCTTGATCGCACCACCTTCTCCTGTCTCTCTTCTCTGACCGCTGGTGTGCTCACTGAGACCGTGCAGTCTGTCTTTTTCTCCTGCATTTTGGTCGCGGTCTCTCTCTTGGCGTTCCTCTTCCTTGCGGCCTGCCTCTCCTTGGTCGCTGCTCTTGTCGCTGTGCCTGCCTGCCGTGTATTCTGGTCCGGCGCGGCCTTGTCGTGCAAGAGTTCCCGGCCTGCCTGCTGAGCGGTCTCTTCTCGCAGCGGTCTGTCTCTCGTCTCTTCTCGCAACGGTCTCCCTGCTACTCGCAGCGGTCTCTTCCCTAGTCGCCTGCTGAGCGGCCTCTTCTCCCAGCGGTCTGTCTCTCGTCTCTTCTCGCATCGGTCTCCCTGCTACTCGCGACGGTCTCTTCCCTAGTCGTTGCGACTTGCTTCCTGCTTCTATGAGCTCTTCCGTTGACTCCACCGACCAGGAGGCTACTCCGCCTGCAGACCGCCCAGCTTATCCGGCTGACATCCGCGATGAGATGCGGATCACCACCATTTCCCTCTCTGGGAAGAAGAATTTTATCCCATGGGTACATTCTGTTCGACGGGTTCTTCAGGCCAAGGGCCTTTTGCCTCACCTCATTCAGGCTCCTCCTCCTACCGACGACTGGCTCAGAAATGATGGCCGTGATCAGACATGGCTCCTCAATTCCCTGGATGACGAACCTTATCAGATGGCCATGTATCACGAAACGACCAAGGCTATGTGGGAGGAGCTGCATTCCTTGTACTCGTGCAAAGACAGTCTCCAACATCTCTATGACATCCTCACTGATCTTCTGACTCTCGACACTGGGGGGGCTTCAGGCATGACCTCTTTTGTCGCTCGCACCAAGGCTCTTGCTGAGGCATGAATCCAGCATCAGCCGTCTACCAATGATCATGCTACTCAACGAGCTCAGAAGGAGGCCATCTGCATTGTCATAATGATGACACGTGTTCCGCCTCACCTTCAGAGTATTCGAACTCAGGTTCTGGCTTCCTCCACCATACCGTCCTTATCTGATGTGTGATCCACGCTCCTCCGTGTTTCACCTCCTCCGGATACTTCCGCGCCTTCCCCTTCGGTGGGCTCTTCTTGATATCTCTCATCATCCTTTTCAGTGCGAGTCCTGTATTTTCGTCAAGCAGCCGTGCTCTTCTTTTACTGCACATTGTACCCGGAGCACTGTTACTTTTGACTTAGTACATTCCGATGTTTGAGGTCCTTTTAAAATTACTAGTATTTCTGGTTATCGCTACTTTATCACGTTTCTTGATGATTATTCTAGCACGACGTGCCTTTACTTACTTTGTGACCGCACTGAGCTTCCCCGTGTTTTTCGGGCCTTTGTCCTTGAAACCCGTACGCAATTCCACACCACCTTCAAAACATTGCGCAGCGATAATGCTCACGAATATACTAGCCACGGTTTTGCGGCTTTGTGCTCTGAATTCAGGATTATTCATTAAACATCATGTGCTTACACACCCCAGCAAAACAACGTTGCCGAACGGAAGAACCGGTACTTGTTTGATGTTGCCTGCTCCCTCATGCTTCAAATGCATGTTCCCAAACTTTACTGGAACTTTGCGGTCTCCACTGCGTGCTTCCTTATCAACCGTCTCCCTTACTCCGTCCTCCACTATGCTACTCCGTTCAACCTACTGTTTCCCTCTACTCCGACCTTCCCTCTCCTGCCTCGCATTTTTGGCTGCATGTGCTACGTCCACCGACTGGGTCCGTCCCCGGACAAGTTGGATCCACAGGCGGCTAAACGTATCTTCGTCGGCTATTCGCGTACGCAGAAAGACTATGTATGTTATTCTTCCGCTACCCGCAAGGTCTACGTTTCTGCTGATGTTACCTTCCGGGAGGATCAACCGTTCTTCTCTGCTTCTTTACCCACTCCTCTCACACCAACCCCTCTCCTGCTGACCATCCCACGACCTGCTATCCCCGTTACTACACCTCTGCCACCGGTCCCACCTGCTCCGGCTCCTGCTCGCTTCAGGCCGTCGGTTATCTGTGTCTACACTCGTCGCCCTTCCGGTTCCGTTGCCCCTCTGCAGTCGGCCTCGACCTCTGCTACTCCGCGCCCTGCTGATCAGGTACCGGCCTCCACTGCTCATCCTCTGGCAAACTGTGTCTCCTTGCATCGCCTTTCTCCATACCTACACACATTTGCTACTTCTCTTTCCTCGATTTCGGCTACTAACTCTGTGTAGGAGGCGCTCCAACATCCTGGCTGGTGGGCCACCATGGAGGACGAAATAACTGCTCTCTGGGCCAACCAGACATGGACTCTCATACCCCTTCCTCCGGGTCAGAAACCGATTGGGTGTAAGCGGGTCTTTGTCATCAAACATGTTGCTGATGAGACGATTGACCGTCTGAAAGCTCGTCTGGTGGCTCGTGGCTTCACCCAACAACAGGGGCTCGACTATGATGAAACTTTTTCTCCGGTGGTCAAACTCAACACCGTTCGAGTCCTCATCTCCGTGGCTGTCCATCGTCGGTGGCCCTTACTCTAACTAGATATTAAGAATGTCTTTCTGAATGACGATATACAAGAAACAGTTTATATGCAGCAATCTCCCGGGTTTGAGACCACGAGGGAGTCTCAGGTTTGTCGTCTTGTGAAGGCCCTTTATGGTCTCAAACAATCCCTACATGCGTGGTTTGACAAGTTCAGTAAGGCCCTTCAGGAGGTTGGTTTTACTCGGAGCTCGGCATATTTCTCGTTGTTCACTCGTTACCGAACAACGAGAACGGTTCTTCTGTTAGTGTACGTTCACGATATCATAATTACAGGAGACGACTCGAAAGGAATACAGGAGGTCAAACTACATCTGAGCTCCGTATTTCAAACAAAAGATCTGGGGCCCCTTCGGTACTTATTGGGTCTCGAGGTTGCCAGACGGCCAGATGGTCTTGTCCTCTCTCAGTGGAAGTACTGCCTCGATCTCCTTCATGATGCAAGTTATTCAAGTTGTAAGCCGATTGACACTCCAATGGATGTAAATCACAAGTTGTGCGCTCAGACATCTGACTCAGATCTCCTACTCCAGAATCCAGAGTACTATCGTCGTCTCGTTAGGAAATTGATCTACCTCACGGTAACCAGACCAGATATTTCTTTCGCTGTTGGTATTGTCAGTCGGTATATGCATTCCCCTCGAAGATCTCATCTTCAGGCCGTTGAACGCATTCTCAGATACCTTAAAACGGCTCCTGTTCAAGGACTGATATACTAAACCTCATCTTCAGCTCCAACATTGGTGACATATTCTGATGTTGATTATGCTGGTTCCCTTGATGATCGACGAACAACCAGTGATTTTTTGCACATATTTTGGAGGACATTTGATTACCTGGCGAAGCAAGAAACAATCGGTCGTTGCTCGATCATCATCTTATGCAGAATACCGGGCAATGTCATCGGTGGTTTCAGAACTGACGTGACTTGAAAGTCTTCTTACCGATCTGGGTGTAAAACTCCCTTCCCCAACTCTCCTTTTCTGTGACAGCCAAGCTGCTATACATATAGCCAAGAATCCGGTCTTCCACGAGAGAACAAAGCATATTGAAGTCGACTGTCATTTCATCAGTGAAAAGGTTCAAATGAAGAAGCTCGACCTGAAGCATGTTCCGGGGACTGAACAAGTTGCGGATGTCCTCACAAAGGCTCTTTCCTGTACCCTCTTCTATCAGTGCTTGTCCAAGCTTGACGCATACGATTTCTACGCTCCAGCTTGCGGGGGAGTGTTAGAAAAGCCTATGTAAAGAGCCCATTATTGGGCATATTCTTCCTTCTTCTCTTTTTAGTCCCACATCTTGTATAAGATTTCTTCTCACCTTCTCCCTCCTATATATTTGTATTCTCTCATTGTATTTACACACACAAACAATACATACAAGTTTTGAGCTCTCTCAACAATTGACAAAAATTCCTGCCTTAGAAGCTTTTTTTTCATCCGCGATGTTGATTTCTCTTAAATAATGAAGAAAATTTCACCATTTCAAATTTAATGTGCTCATTACTTATACGTGCTTGCTTGGCTACTTAGTTTCCAGATTTATGGAATTAGATCTTTGTGCTTAGAAAATGGGAAAAGTAGTCGTGTTCTACTTGATTTTGATCATCTTAGCTTTAATTACACATTATGACTGATAGTGGAAATTAATTTCAGTGCCGATGTATTACGGGAAAACACAGAAGCTGTATTTGCTGCTTGTGATGCTGCTCATGGAAGATGGGCTAAACTTCTCAGCGTTCGTGCTCTTCTTCACCCGAAGTTGAGGCTTCAAGAGTTTTTAAGCATCTATAACATAACACAGGAGTTCATCACAGCTACTGAGAAGGTACTTCTTGCTTTTTAGCATGTTTTAAGCTTAACTGTTCTATGTAGTTGCTGATTGATTAAATATTTAATAATACTTTTTCTTTAAACTAGATTGGTGGGAGACTTGGTTACAGCATTCGAGGAACACTGCAATCGCAATCGAAGTCCTTCGTTGATTTTCAACATGATTCCCGAGTATATCATGCCTCCAAATGTTATTTGATGTATCCAGTTTCATGCTTATAATGTCTCGCCACACTGATATTGAACAAATTATCAGCAAGCACATTTTGCTATTCTTATGAAGCAAAATGCTATGCTCATTGTTTCTTGCCTTATTTTTCTCATACAGATGACAAAGATTAAAGCTGTCCTTGATCAAGAAACATGGGTGGCTGTTGATGTTCCTGAGGAATTTCAGGCACTTGTTTCATCTCTTTGTTTCCATGAGAAGTCCTTAGTTGATGAGTCCTTTCAAAATAATCACAGTGAAGAGCTTACTGGTTCGAATGCCTCTTTTTCTCAAGATGCTTTTGATAATAATGAGATAGTCGGGAACACTTCAGGTAATTCCAAGAAAATCCTCCCTATATTGTCATCTAGCTCTACTAAAGAAAACAGTTTGGATGCTGTACCAAATCAAAATGTTGATAGCAATGCTCTTGAAGCTGGTAGATCTCCTCAGACTCTTCTGTACGGAGGTGTTGGCTATCACATGGTAAACTGGTTAGTCTTCTTCTTGATAGAAAAAGTTTCCGTGCCTTTTCATTTTAACTGTTGCTTTTAACTTTAGTAGTAGTCATGATCGTGTATTTTTGTTTGGTTTGTCTGTGCCTCCTTGGTTGCTATTTAGTTCCTGTACCAGTCTTTATGATAACACCAATATGATGCTTAAATTTTGTTTTGTATAAGCATATCCATTGTTCTACTTATATTTTATCATCATTTTTGTCATCAAAAATGATCAAAAATGACGAGAGGTGTGTTAGATAGACGGCCATCGTAAAACTTAGTCACCCTTATGAACATGGATTATTTGAGAAATTGTGCAAAAGCTAGGTTGTTCTCCCTAAGGAACGTGTCGCATGGTCCAAATGCAGCGTCTTAGCAAGGATAGCTGCATCTCCAAGACTTAGGTGTACTGTTTAATTTGCAAGAGTTCTCGTAGTATGATCCGAATGCGGCGCCTTGTCAAGGATCATTGCACCTCCAAGAGGACTCGAGTGTAGCGTTAAATAGGCAAAAGTCCTCACATATTAGACGTCCTAGGAAAGTATGTCGTAGGATTTGTGACCAACTTAGGTTTGAAAGTTGGAATATATGTACGCTAACGAAAAACAGTGATGAAAGTAGTGGATGCGATAATTAGGAGAAGGATAAATATTGTATGTCTGCAAGAGACTGGATGAGTGTGTGAGAAAACAAATTTTTTTAGAAAATTTAGGTTTTAAATTATAGTACACAAAAAATAAAATAAAATAAACAGTGAAGTAGGTATTGTTTTGGATACTAATTGGAGGGATGAAGTTGTTGGTGTAAGTAGAAAATGTGATATAATGTTTGCTCTTAAATTGGTCGTATAAAAGGAAACTATTAATGTGATCAGTGATTATACGCTACAAGTAATATTATGCGAAACTATTAAAGTGCAATTTTGGGAAGACTTATATGATTTAGTAAGGAAAATCTCACAAAAAGAGAAGATTTTCATAGAATGAGACTTAAATGGAAATATAGAGAAAAAAATGTAGATTATACAACCGCTCATGAAGGATTTGGATATGAAGAAAAAAAATGAGGAATGACGAACTATTTTAGACTGTCATAGCACAGTGCTAATTGTGACAAATATGCTTTTCATAAATAGGGAAAAACATTTAATTACATTTTAAAGCGATCCAAATAAGTCACAAATTGATTATTTTATGACTCACAAAATGGATAAAATGATTTGTAAGCATTGCAAAGTCATACCAGAAGAAAGTTTGACAAACAACATAAGTTAGTAGTGTTGGATGTATAAATTAAATATAATAAATTTAAGACATACAAAAATGTTGCCAAAAATTCGGTGGTGAAACTTGAAGATTGAAAAGAAGGTTGCTTTCAAGATAACAGTAATGAAATAACTAGTTGATGACTCTTATGTTAATTTCAGTGTTTCATGGGAAGTTATATCTTCACATTTAGGGATAAGCGAAAAGAACGTACCGGGAGTATCAAAAAGTCGTGCGCCTCCAAATAAAGAATCTTGATGGTGGAAAAATGTCACGACCCGTCTCAACAAAAGTCAGAGTGCGCTTTCGGGTGAGTCATGATCACTGTTTTAAATGTCCTCCGACACGTCCGACATGTCTCCCGACATGTCAATTTTTAGAGAAAAACGATATGTTTTTATCAAAATAATAGATTATGTCCTTTTGTAAAATATAGGCCGACATGTCCGATCTTTTCCGATATATCAGCCGACACGAATTTTAAATATATCACCCGATATTTTATTTTATGTTATATTTGCAGACAAATATCATATATTTAAATCACCAATGAATACTATATTATGTATACTATATTATGCATGTTTAAATCGATTAAACTTATTATTTCAATTTTTTAATGTTTTATTTTTACAATCAATTTTGTATAATTATTTCACAAATTTTTAATTTCATATTATAAAAAATAGGAAAATATTTAATACATTTATTAGGTGATTGTTTCATATTTTTAATATAAAACTTATAATAAATCAAGTATTTTTAACTTTTAAATCTTTTTTATTTGCAATAAACTTATTGTTATCAAAATAAAATTAGTGTATAATATTAAATATATTTTACAATGTATCATTTTGTATTTGTTAATAATATTTTTTCTTAGATAATATTTAAATTTATTTCATAATATAAATGACTCATTTTTTATCTATTTGTTATATTATTTTTCTATTTTATAACATATAATTACAGTTAGTATACATTAAATAAAAATTTTATTTATAATATACGAAAATCCGATATTTTAAAATATCCCCGACATGTCTCCGAGTTCCGACATTTTAAAACACAATCCGATATGTGTCCGGCATACGATATTTAAAACATTGGTCATGATGCCACAGGCATGGGCGAAAAGAAATCATGTCTTCTAAGGCGAAAGCAGAGAATATTGAAAATAATTTTAAAGTAATTAATTTGAAGGAAAGTAGTTATTTTCATGCGGAAGCTTTAAAGTATGGTAGTAAAAAGTGAAATGCACATGTATTTTTAATAAAACTCATAGTATAATGCACTGATACAGATTTCATGCAATGAGGATTCCCACTAATATGAACATGCAACATATCTTATTTTAGCACATAATTTATTTAGCCTATCAGTTGTCCATAATACAAGAGAAAATATCTGATTGCAATTATTAGTGATAAAAAATATCCGACAGTAAGAAAAATAAAATGCATAGAACCTGACACGACTAGAAGATCAATCTCTGTAAGCAGAAACATGACGCAGATCTGGTTTAAGAACTTGACGACGCAGTCACGAAAGCTAAGACAATTCCAAAATAAGAGGGAAATTCCTCAGAATATTGAAATAAACAGGAGCACAGTAAAGTAAATAACAAGTAAAAGAAGCAGAAATATATGTGTACCAGATTTTCATGAAGCAAAACTAATCAAGACAAACAAGTAAATGACCTAAACAGAATAAGTTAGTTATTTAGACTATTACAGAGTATAACATATATAGATCAAGAAATGTCATTAGCTGTAATCAGTGAAAAATGTAAGTGTTTCTATTTGATTCACGAGATTCTAATGTGAGTGTAAATGCAAGGCTTATCAAAATAATTGTGCTTGCTATGACCATTTGATAGTTTCTGTTGTCAGTCAAGCGAAAACTCGAGTCAAGTGTCACATCAATTTAACACTACCTTTCAAGAATTGCTTATAATATTAATGATTTTAATGATTCATGATTTAAAAGATTCATAACATATCAAGATCTTTTACAAATTTAGTGATTCAGTTGTACAATATTAGAGTTCATAAACGCGTGAAAAGATGAATTGAGTTATGTAGCAATATTTGCTCAAGTCTTAGAATCAGGCAGACCTAAGAAACAGAATTCGGTGACACAAGGAGACTAGATAGTGAATCTTATTTTTTGTGGGTTCTAGCATTCACGAGTGATACGATTATAATACGTTATTTTCCTAGATACAAAATATTCATTTAAACTGATTCATTCTAACACACGATTATCTTTTAAGTAAACATGTGTGCGATCCAAACATTTTTATATAAAATCACGAACCATTCATTCGTTTGCTAATCAGAAATATTATCAATTATCATTATGACACAAATATGTTCCAAGTAAAACATATACGATACGAGAATGATATAAACACTAATCATAAATTCATCAATCATAATTCATGCATTTATTATAATGACAATGTGACTTATGCTCAACAATCTATCATTCTTCAAATTCTTCATCAAATGAGAAATCCATTATCTAAGTGACTATTCTAATAAAAAATCATTCACGATCATATCCTTAAACATATTAAACCCTAAGATATTAGCTGATCAAATTAGGCATTCAAGATTTCAATTCTTTTGACAAACAAACATTTAAGGGTGAATTCACGTAAACCATAAAAACAGACAAAGTAAATTAAGTTAAATGATTGCAAGAGAGGGAGAGATCTCTACTTGCCTTAAGGATGAAGCAGAATCTGGCGGAGGCGGGCATGTGACGCAAGCAAAAATCAGAAATCCTATTTCAAACTAGATCAAGTACAAACATAATTGATATTGACATGACGAAAATTCTATGATAGCACAGTGTATTATTCACAAAATCTAAAGCACGAGAGAGTAGAAAATTACCTCCCTTAAAAGTGAGGGGAGAAGGGACACCACGCGGAGACGGAAACTTGACGATGCTTAGGCTTGGGGAAACCCTAATTCAGAGAGGGTTTTGCATGATCCCACCCGCTGAAATGAGGAGCGGCGCCAAAAATCACAAACAAACTGTAACGCCCCGAAATCGCGTCGCGAGGTTAAATGAGTTTGGAGTGCGTTTAGGGAGCATGGTCTGCGGATAACAATTGAAAGAATTAGTTTCAAGATTGTCAAAACACCTAGAGGGGGGTGAATAAGTTCAATTCTTTTTCTACTTAGACAGTAATTAATTTGATCACAACACAGATAAAATCTACAGTTACCACAACACACAAACAACCAATCACAGCATACACACAGGTTTTATAGTGGTTCCTCAAATGATGGGTACATCCACTTTCCCCCTTCGGCTATCTAGCAGTATACTAGATTCGGCCTAACTTACTTCCACATTCTCAGATCCTCAGATCTTACAACTCAGAATCCAAATTGGTTCTTACAGCTCACACTTCAACAAGTGCTACAACTCAGTCTCTTCCCAATAACCCTACCTCAGAGTGAGTCTCCACTCATACCACTCAGGTAATCAAGCCCTACCTCAGCCTTTTCAACAGACCTACAACTCAGAGAAACCAATATCCTACCTCAGGCAAACAACCCTACCTCAGCCTTTATAGTTACATGATTACAACTTAGAGAACTTAATCTCTTACACTCAGATCTAGAATAGATCCTATAGAAATTTGATTAAGAAGATGTTTCTTCTTTCACTCTGAAAGATATGAAGTAATCTTGAACAGATCTTGTTGGATCTGCTTTCAACTGTTCTTTGCAGTAAAGAATATGATTCAACCTGACTTAGCTTATTCAAAGCTTCTTGAAAAAGAGAACTTAAGTTGAATCTTCATGAGAAGTTTGAGTAGATCCAGCTTCTCCCACCTTGCTGAATTAATTCTGCAATCTTCAAAAGATCTGCTGTGAAGCAATCTCCTTCTCTGATTTTGAATCAGAATCTTCTGCTGTACTGGAATTCGTGAATTCTTCTTGGAGAATTCCTCTTTTAATTTCTCTTCGTCTTCAGTTGTTGTATATCTCTGATAGCCCGACCTTATTTATAGTTTACATCAGTGGCAACCGGCTGGTCCAGTAGTTGACTGACATCTGACAGTTCTGTCATGTCTAATAGGCCGTGACAATTCTGGCAGCTGTCAAGTCTTCAGTCTTGAGATTTGGTACTTAGAGATATTTAACTCAGCTGAATGTGTCGAGACACAAGGACAATATGTGTCGACACAGATGAAGTATGTGTCGACACAATTACCCGGGTGTCGACACACTTCCTTTGACGTTGTCGACAAGCATCGACAACTGTCAACATAGTTCTTCACTCGGTCTCAACATTGTCTTTGTAGACTGTATCAACGCACTTCAGAAAATAGTCGACACAGTTCTTCATCAAGTTCTCGACACGCAGCCTTTGTAGAATGTGTCGACATACTTCAGCAAATGTCGACACAGCTCTTTATCAAGTTCTCGACACAACTTTTGTAGAATGTGTCGACACAAGTCCTGTGTGTTGACACAGCCTCTTTATTAAGTTCACGACATAACTTTTGTAGAATGTGTCGACACAAGTCATGTGTGTCGACACATGCTCTCTAAGTGTCGACCCAAGTCCTGGATGTCGACATAGTTGTCTCTTTACACTTGTCAGCTCAACAATCTAAGTATGTCGACACAAGTTATAAGTGTCGACACAGTTGATGTCGACTTAGCTTCTGAGTGTCGACACAAGTTCTGTGTGTTGTGTGTCGACACAGACTTGCTTCTTGTCTCGACACATCTCCTTCAAAGGTGTCAACACAAAAACAATTGTCTCGACACTTTTGTACTTAGAATATTTTCTCCATTTTTCTGCCTGCACAAAGTAACTCAATACACCATCAAATACAACCTGATGTATATCATTGAGTTAGATGACGCTTCTTCAAATCAGGTACACAAATTCCAATGTACTCAATAATCTTCTCATATTTAGAGATGTCATTACCCATAGTCAATGATATACATCATATAATAAAAACAAATGATAAGCATGATATATTCAGATATTCCAACCAAATTTATTTAAGAACAAAGACATCATGTTACACACAAATGTTCAGAAGTGAAATAACATAAGAAAAAACATGTAACTCAATATATATAAACAATTGTCCACTTAGAATTTCATTCCCATATAATCAAGGTGAGATTACAAGGTTAATGTTTCCTTAAGAACAAAAAATACACAGTTTTTCAAATTCTAGTCAATCTAAGGTTAAAGTTGACTAGGTTTCTTAATGACTATCCCTTTGCCTGACTGAATGGTTGCTTTGACATCACCTTCAGTATCAGTAGCAAACATCTTTCCTTTAATGTCTTTGGCCTTGAGTTGTGCAACTTTCAGCTTTTGGCTCTCAAAATAATGAAATGTTTTAGGGAAGTACTTGCATGGCTCAATGTAGTTTGCAGGGATTCTTCCAGCCTTCAAGTCCTTTCTGAATTTATGAATCTTCTCTTGTTGAGCAAGATATTTATCTCATTCTTGTTTAGAGTACCACTTTCCTCTATCATACTGATTTTCAGCAACTGCATTCCATGCTGTTAAGATGATACTTTTAGAGGTTGGACTCCATTTTTCAAAATCAGGCCTAGTGTCAGCCTGTTCTCTAAATCTCTTCTTAGACATTTGAGCCTCTTGTTCTTTCAGTAGTACTGGGTCAGCCATATCCACCTCCTCACAAATTACTGGCATTTTGTCCTGTGGAGGGTTGTACATAGTCTAAACAGTCTGTTGGATTTCTTCAAACCCAGAAGGGGGATATATGACTTGAGCTACATCTTGTTGCATTCCCTCCAAGAACTCAGGCTGACATCCAGATTCGGCAGTGTTATTATCATCACATAGGGGTGGATATCCCAAGGTAGCTCTGATACTGTTTGTTACCCATTTTGCATGGTCAGAGCTAGCTTGAACTAGTACTCTCTCCCCCTTTATGACTTCTCTATAGATATGATCTCTGAGATCATTCTTTTGAAATCTAATTTGATCTGTGACATGATAATTTCCAGTGGTGTAGTAGTCTTTGAATTTCTTGAGAAGAGCAGAAATTGCAGATTCAGAAGTCTTTATTACAGTAGAAACTGTTGCCAAGTCTAGTTGAATCTGTTTTTCTATAGCAGTGACTTGGGTGGTCATAGTGGCTTGAAGGGCAGTAGTTTGTTCATCCAACTTAGTCAGAGAGATGGTGTGGAGTTCCAACAAGTTCTCATTCAGTCTCTTCTGATTTTCCAGAACAATTCCTTGGTTGATCACAAGATCATCTATTTCAGTCTTAGTGGTTTGTTGTTGTTTAGCAAGATACACCACAACATTTCCTCCCTTGTGGAAGCAATTTGTCATGTGCTTCTTCAGCAGGTTGACCTAAAATCGAATAGAGTTGATATCTTGGGCCAAAGTGAACTGCAGCTCTTTGTGCCTTTCATCCACATATTTTTGTAAAGCTTGTCTTTGCTCATCAAGTTTTACTTGGAGCTGTACTAATAGAGAACTGAAATCTATAGGAGAAGCAGTAGAGGAGGAGCCTGCCTTGAAAGCTTTATTATAGCCAGCACTTTTTTCTTGATTTCCATTAGTTTTCTTTTCTTAAGAATTGTGGCTGCTTCCTCATCTTCAGAATCAGATGAAATTTCAAGTTCCATTGTTGTTCCTGAAACATTTTCAACCAGTCTAGGGGCTAGGTCTGTTGCCTCCCCCTCAATCCTTGTAGCAGCTGGTACACTTACAGACAACTCTTCTTGAAGCACTTCTTCTTGCTCCTTCTAGAAGTCACTTTCCAAGGCTTGAACTACTTCTATCTCAAGATCCTGAAGTTTTTCTGGCAAATCAGGAATATGGACATCCTGTGCCTATTTGTCAGAAGGATCAGTTGCCATGTTGATGTCTTGAACCACTTCCATGATGGTGAGATTCACAGTATCACTGTCAAGCTGGGCTTCAATGACAGTTTCAGCTGGGACTGATGTCTCAGGAATATTCATCTGACGGATAGCCTCCCCCTGGATCTGAGCTTCAGTTCCAGGTGTATGGATTGGAGACATCCTGGGTTGGTTAGGGGTCTCTTCATCAGAACTGAATTAGACTCTCTCTTCAGAGTTACTAGAGGACTCCTCAGCTCGCACTTGATCTTTCTTGGAAGATGTGACCTGTTTGAATGGCTGCTTTGGTGCTGGGTCTTCTTTGGACAGAACTCTGTCCCACCTTGATAGAATCCTTATGTCCATTCGCCTAATGTGATTATTCTTGGTGCCAGCAGTTTGATTTATCACCTCAGGTATGTTTTCAGCGAGATACAAACTTAATATTCTTCCCAGATTTGGTTTTTTGATGCTTTCCTTAATCTTGTTGAAAATTACTGCACTCCAGTCAGTCTTCACCTGGAAGATGACTCTGGTCATAAGGCTGAACATGTAGGAAGAGACCCTATCATGCCCCCCAGTCTTGCAGAGTACCTTGCCAATGATTTCAGAGAGAAATTTCCCGTGGGAGTTCATTCCTTTCCTTGTCATGGACGATCCGATGTTAGTTGTTGCGGCCAGCCCACACCATTTAAGGGCTTCAGAAGTCAAATTGGAATCAACCTCTGTCTCTTCTTTTATCCTTGGAAGATGAACGGTTTTACTCAGACTTTTGTGAGTTATTTTGACCTTCTCGCCATGAACAATGGATTTGATCTTGTTCCCCTTCGAGTTCAACGAAGCGTTGAAATAGAACTCAAGAACTTCCTTCTTCCAGATTTTGGTTGATTCTGAAACTAAATATTCCAGTCCGGTTTCCTGGACTAGGTCTATAACCATCTTGATTTCATGTGCAGTAGCAATAAACGCCCCCCGGACGAGCTCATAACCTTTGTTCACATTGTTGTCCTATTTGGGCGCCATTGGAGATGAGAGAGAGAGAAAATTGAAGAGAAGGAAGATGATCTTCTTGTCAACACAGACTGTTTAGTCTCGAGATTCCTGAGAGCATAGTCGACAAGGTCTCGTTGCCATCTATTTATACTTTTCTAACAGAGAAGGCCAAAAGGCGGACAGAAATTAGTTTCATATGTCGACACTGTTTGGATTGTGTCGACACAAATTACTAAAGTTTTGACAGAGAATTTAGAGTCAGGATAACACTATGTGTCGACACTAATTTCTGTGTGTCGACACTGACGACCTTAAGCGACAACACTAATTTCTGTGTGTCGACACAAACGACCGTATGTGTCGACACCAATATCTGTGTGTCAACAAATCTATGTGTCGACACCAAATTCTGAGTGTCGACACAATCTTCTGTATGTGTCGACACTAACATCTCAGGGATAATATTTCTATGCGTCGACACCAAATCTTGAGTGTCGTCAAAATCTTCTTTATGTGTCGACACCAACTACTAAGTGTCGACACAAATTTACTTAGTCATATTTTAAGTAGAATTTTTCTTAATTTACCATTCTATTCCAAGTTCAACATGTCTAATTCAATTTTAAAGTAATTGAATTTTGTTTCATCTAGCGGTTTAGTAAATATATCAGCTACTTGAGTATCAGTAGAAATAAACTGTAAAGTTATGTCCTCTTTCTCAACATGTTCTCTTATAAAATGGTACCTAATTTCAATGTGTTTAGTTCTAATATGTGAAATAGGGTTTCTAGCAATTGATATAACACTAATAGTATCACAATATTGAGGAGTTTTACTTATCTTGATGTCATAGTCCTCCAGTTGATGCTGTATCCATAACAACTGAGCACAGCAACTTCCAGCTGCAATATATTCTGACTCGGCTGTGGATATATCAACACTTGTTTGCTTTTTGCTGTCCATGACACTAGTCTTGCTCCTAGGAATTGACATGTACCTGTGGTACTTTTCCTGTCTTCTTTGCAGCCTGCAAAATCTGCATCTGAAAAGTCTGTTAGCAGAAAATTTTCATTCCCAGGGTATCATAAACCAAGATCTGGCGTGCCCTTAAGATATCTTAAAATTCTCTTGGCAGCTGAATAATGTGACTCTTTAGGACATGCCCAGTATCTAGCACAGATACATGTAGCATACATGATATCAAACCTATTTGCAGTCAGGTATAGTAAGGAGCTAATTATCCCTCTATACAAAGACTCATCAACAAGTTTCCCTACCTCATCTTTGCCTAAAGGCATACTTGACCTCATTGGAGTTTTCATGATGGAAGCAGTCTCCATGCCATATTTTTTAATCAACTCCCTAGTGAACTTAGATTGAGATATGAACAATCCATCATCAGTCTGTTTTACTTAAGTCCCCAAAAGAACTTTAGCTCACCCATGCTGCTCATCTCAAACTTCCCTTGCATAAGTTTGGCAAACTTCCTGCGAAAGGTTGTTCTCAGTAGATCAAAAGATTATGTCATCAACATATATCTGGACTAGGATGATCTTGCACTTGGATTCTCTCAGAAATAGAGTCTTGTCTATTTTCCCCCTTGAGAATTTGTTCTCAAAAAAGAAAGTAGACAATGTCTCATACCAAGCTTTAGGGGCTTGTTTTAACCCATATAGAGCTTGTCTTGCACTTGGATTCATAGACTATGAGATCAAGGAGAGGGGGATATCAAAATGAGGTGTTTGGTCCACATATCTTCCTCTGTTAAATACTTCATTCAGGAATGCTGACTTGACATTCATTTGAAAGACCTTGAATCTTTATAGGCTGCATAGACAAGAAATAATCTTATTGCTTCTAGCCTTGCTACTGGGGCAAAGGTCTAGTCAAAGTTTATTCCTTCTTTCTGTCTGTAATCTTTTGCAACCAATCTAGCCTTATTCTTGACAATAATTCCATTTTCATCTAACTTATTTTTGTAGATCCATTTGGTCCCTATCACATTATGTTCTTAGGCCTGGGGACCAGTTTCCAAACTTAACATCTCTTAAATTGATTCAGCTCATCTTGCATTGCATCAATCCAGAATGAATCTAGAATGACCTCTTCAAACTTCTTTGGTTCCATTTGGGACAGAAAGCTTGAACATAGTGCTGAGTTCAAGCTCTTTCTCCAGGTACACCTTGACTACACCTTGACTGATCTCTTAAATGTCTCAAGGCTAGTGGTAATTTTCCTTCAGCTTGTTGATCGTCTATGTCTTCAGTTAGTTGTTCTTCATTTACAGTTGATAAGTCTTGAGCTCCCCCTGGACAGTATCCATCATCTTCAGTCTCTTGGCTTGCTGGTTTATCTTCCCTGATGGTCAAATTTTTCATCTTATCTATTAAACCTGCAGGACTAGAGGAAGTGTTTGACAACTCACAGTTAATTAACTTAGACTCATCAAAGACTACATAGACAGACTCTTCTACAACTTGTGTAGTCAAGTTATAAATCATATATGCTCTACTATTATTGCTGTACCCAACAAATATCTCTTCTTGTGATTTGACAGCAAACTTAGTCAAATGAGACTTACCATTGTTTAGTACATAACACTTGCTAACAAAGATCTTAAAATATGATAAGTTTGGTTTTCTACCTTTCAGAATCTCATTTGGAGTTTTTTTGTGGCTTTTAGTGATTGAAGCTCTATTGAGAACATGATAAGCAGTATTTACTGCCTCAGCCCAGAAATATTCTGGTAGAGAAGTGTCATTTAACAAAGTTCTACCTGCCTCAATAAAAGTTCTGTTTTTACTTTCAGCAATTCCATTTTACTGTGGAGTTTTAGATGAGGAAAATTCTTGATGAATCCCAAGCCCTTCACAGAACTTTGTCATGTATTCTGACTGGAACTCAGTCTCATGATCACTTCTGATCTTGACTACAGAACTATTAAATTCATTCTGAATTTGCTTGACAAAAGTATGGAAGATATCTGGGGTTTCAGATTTTTTCCTTAAGAAGAATACCCAAGCAAACCTGGAAAAATCATCAACCACCACAAGAGTATAGACTTTCCTACCTAGACTATGAACTGACATATGACCAAATAGATCCATATGCAGGAGATATAAACACCTCACCGAGTCCTTGGTATCAAGACTTTAGAAGGAAGACCTGGTCTGCTTGCCCTTTTGACAAGCTGAGCAAAGTCCCTCCCTAATGCACTTAACTTCAGGACCATTTCTTACCAACTCTTCAGTAAAGAGTCTACCTATGGTCATGTAGTTTAGGTGAGCTAGTCTCTTGTGCCATTTGACACAATGAGAAACTTTCTCATATGCAACTAGACATATAGGAGAGTCCTTTCTCTCACACTCAAAGTCTTGACAGTAAATATTTCCTCTCCTAGTGCCAGTCAAGATAACTTCTTGATCACTTGACCTTCTAATTTGACACTTATGCTTAAGGAAAGAGATGTCATTGCCCAAATCAAATAGTTGACTTATGCTTATAAGGTTATGTTTCAAACCTTTCACATAAGCTACTTGTGTGATTGTTACTATGTCATTTGTTATCTTACCTAAATCTTTTGTTACTCATTTTTCTGAGCCCACAAAGGTAACTCTGGGACCATTCTGAATAAGAGTATATTCCTTTAGCATGCTTCTTGTTCCAGTCATGTGCCTGGAACATCCACTATCCAAGTACCATGTAGGGGTATGGTCACTTGGACTTACCCGCAACAAATATATTATCTAACCTTAGGACCCCAAATTTGATTGGGTCCTAGGTGCAAGTTAGAATTATACAGAACATCCCTACCTGCAGTTCTTCTGACAGGTAAGCCACCAATATTTCTCTGGACACTCTCATTGTGCCAACAATCAATGACATAGTGACCCACCTTGCCACAACACCAACACTCATGCACATTGTATCTTCTTTTAAGAACTGGCTTTACTGCAATATTGTTTGCAGCTCTCAACCCTGCTGGTACATCGGTTCTTTTCCTAGGTCTTTCAGCCATAGCTTACTTAGGGACATGTCTGGCAGCAGAAGTACTTGAGATATCTTGAAGCCTATCTACAACTGCCTTCTTTTCAGAAAGCATACTCCTGATAGCTTCAGATATACCCAAGTCTGTTTTGTTAACAGACTTTTCCTTAGCTTGCCATTTAGCTGACAGACCTTGTAAATCAACTGACACCTTGTTCTTAAGTGTTAGGGCTGGTACACCAAACACAAATGATTCATTTTGAGCAATTTGAGTTTTCTCATGGGCTGCCCAATAGGCACTTGCAGCTTTACCATTTCTTCTGTCTTGCTCACAGTGACCATATATACTATCATGATCATACATGTTAGAAGGTTGTACCACCTTTTTAAAAGAAATTTGAGGCTTTGAAGCAAGTGGCTGAGTTGGAACATTGCCTTTGATTTTGGAATTGACAGCTTTTGTTTTCCTTTGAAACCTAAACCCTTCTTACCCTTTTGGGAAAAAAGGAATCTATAAAAGGTAACACAGAAATAGGTTTACAAAACTTGGACACTAGCTCCCTTTTCTTTTGGAGTCTACTTTCAAGATTCTTAATATGATTGTTCTTGAAAGTAATGGTATTCATCTGAATAACAGTTATGTTCTTCAGTTTGCTAATTTCTTTTAGCTTCAGATCCAACACTTTTGGTGAGTCTGAGGAAGCCAACTTCAGAATGACATTTTCCTTTGCCAACTGTTTGGCTAGAAACTTGGTTTCCTTAAAGGCTTGTAGGAGCTCTCCATAGTCATCAATTAGTTGATTGACGTCTCCTTCAGATTCTGAGCCATCTTTATCTCTTGAAGAAGATGCTTCTGAGTCTGGGCTTGTAACATAATCTGATACTGAAGGTGCAAACTGTACCTTACTAGGACCAGATAGCTCCTGGCCGTGTTCATCCTCAGCTATAGCCATCAGCCTTATACATTTGCGGTCTTCTATTTTATTGATATTATTCAGCATCTGCAAGAATTCTGTTTCTACAGAATCTTCCTCAACAGAGAACAGCCCAATGTATGCCTCAACATGCTCTTCATTTACTGATTCTGATGAAGAGGAGTCAGTCCAGCTTTTCTCCTTCTTGACCACAAATGATTTCTATTTTTTGCCTTTATGCTGGAGTTTCTTTTTCTCACCTGACTCCTTGCTTTTGACAGGACAGTCTGCTATAACATGTCCAGGCTTGCTGCAACAATAACAAACGATTTTAGTAGAAGTTTGTTTACTAGGTTTAGAACCATACCTTTCCTCCTTAGATGTTTTCTTCTTTCCCTTGTAGCTGTCATCCTTGGAGTAAGAGGAAGATGAAGATCTTCTCCTCCAGTTCTTTTCTTCAGAAACTTGTGGAATTGCCTAGAAAAGGCAGCAAGCTTCTCATCAGAATTATAACCATCTGTTGTGCTAGTATCTAAACTTTCTGTCTCAGTATCAGCAACTTTTCTGGGAGGAGAAGAAGTCTTTCTCATGCCCTTCTTTGTAGCTTCAACTTTGAAAGCCACAGACTTATCTTTGTCATAAAGCCTGCTGGACTTTTCCTCTTCCTTTCTGGCAATCAACTACATCTCATAGGATAGCAATTTTCCAAACAAACTTGATGAAGGAGTATCTGCAAGTTTGGCCACTTCTCTGATGACACAGACTTTGGTATCTCAATCATTGGTTAAGGATTTGAGAAACTTGTCATTAAGTTCATAAGTGCTGAAGTCTCTTCCATAGGTCATCAGTTCATTGACAATTGTAAAGAACTTTTCATAGCATATAACTTTGCTATCTGTCTTGGCTTGTCTAAAACTTTCATATTCTTGATTGAGCATGAATTTCATATCCTCTCTTACTTCTTCAGTCCCCTCCATGTAGACAATTAAGGTGTCTCACATTTCCTTTGAAATTTTGCAGTGTACTAAATTTTGTAATGTAGAATCATCTATGACACTCACAATTATGTTCTGTGCCCTCTTGTCCAAAGTGGCTAAGATGATCTCATCATTGGTCATCTCAGAATAACTCTTTGGATTTCTCAGATTTGCATCTAAAACAGATGTCTTCATGGGATGAATGACCCTTTTTGAACTGTGATGTAGATTCTTGGATCAGATATCTGCATGAATAATCCGACCCTTTCTTTCCATATGCCAAATGTTTCTTTTCTGCAAATGAGAAGTTTCATGGATCCAAGTTTTTTGTGATTTTCATCTAAACCCATTTTGACTATCTTATTGCTGTCTTAAAGATACACTCAGACTGTTAAGTCTTATTTGAGCAACCTCGCTCTGATACCACTTGAAAGAATTTGTTTCAAGATTGTCTAAACACCTAGAGGGGGGGGTGAATATGTTCAATTCTTTTCTACTTAGGTAGTAATTAATTTGATCACAGCACAGATAAAATCTAAGTTACCACAGCACACAAATAATCAATCACAACATACACATAGGTTTTATAGTGGTTCCCCAAATGATGGGTATATCCATTTCCCCCATTCGCTTATCTAGCAATATATTAGATTCGGCCTAACTTCCTTCCACCTTCTCAGATCCTCAAATCTTACAACTCAGAACCCAAATTGGTTTTTACAGCTCACACTTCAGCAAGTGCTACAACTCAGGCTCTTCCCAAGAACCCTACCTCAGAGTGAGTCTCTACTCCTACCACTCAGGCAATCACGCCCTACCTCAGCCTTTTCAACAGGCCTATAGCTCAGAGAAACCAATCTCTTACCTCAGGAAAACAACCCTACCTCAGCCTTTATAGTTACAAGCTTACAACTCAGAGAACTTAATCTCTTACACTCAGATTTAGAATATATCCTACAGGAATTTGATTAAGAAGATGTTTCTTCCTTCACTCTGAAAGAGATAAAGGAATCTTGAACAGATCTTTGTTGGATCTGCTTTCAACTGTTCTTTGCAGTAAAAAATATGATTCAACCTGACTTAGCTTATTCAAAGCTTCTTGAAAGAGAGAACTTAGGTTGAATCGTTTTGAGAAGTTTGAGTAGATCCACCTTCTCCCACCTTGCTGAACTAATTTTGCAATCTTCAAAAGATCTGCTGTGAAGCAATCTCCTTCTCTGATTTTGAATCAGAATCTTCTGCTGTACTGGAATCCGTGAATTCTTCTTGGAGAATTCCTCTTTTAATTTCTCTCCGTCTTCAGTCGTTGTATATCTCTGATAGCCCGACCCTATTTATAGTTTACATCAGTGGCAACTGGCTGGTCCGGTAGTTGACTGGCATCTGACAGTTCTGTCATGTCTAATATGCCGTGACAATTCTGGCAGCTGTCAAGTTTTCAGTCTTGAGATTTGGTACTTAGAGATTTTTATCTCAGCTGAATGTGTCGAGACACAAGGACACTATGTGTTGACACAGATGGAGTATGTGTCGACACAATTACTCGGGTGTCGACACACTTCCTTTGACGTTGTCACAAGCATCAGCAACTGTCAACATAGCTCTTCACTTGGTCTCAACACTGTCTTTGTAGACTGTGTCGACACACTTCAGAAAATAGTCAACACAGTTCTTCATCAAGTTCTCGACACGCAGCCTTTGTAGAATGTGTCGACATACTTCAGCAAATGTCGACACAGCTCTTTATCAAGTTCTCGACACAGTTTTTGTAGAATATGTCGACACAAGTCCTGTGTGTCGACACAGCCTCTTCATTAAGTTCACGACACAATTTTTGTAGAATGTGTCGACACAAGTCCTGTGTGTCGACACAGTGTCTCTAAGTGTCGACCCAAGTCCTGGATGTCGACATAGTTGTCTCTTTACACTTGTCAGCTCAACAGTCTAAGTATGTCGACGCAAGTTATAAGTGTCAACACAGTTTATGTCGACTTAGCTTCTGAGTGTCGACACAAGTCCTGTGTGTCGACACAGACTTGCTTCTTGTATCGACACATCTCCTTCAAAGGTGTCGACAAAAAAACAATTGTCTCGATACTTTTGTACTTAGAATATTTTCTTCATTCTTCTGCCTGCACAAACTAACTCAATACACCATCAAATACAACCTGATGTATATCATTGAGTTAGGTGAGATTTCTCCAAATTAGATACACAAATTCCAATGTACCCAACAACAATTGTGAGTTAGGTTTTTATATAAAACCTAAACTCCTACCCCCTTTCTAAACCTAACAGCCGCTCGCCCCCTCTCATCTCTCCCGATCTATCTACTCCCTCTCTCGGCTTTTCTCTCACGCGCAGCGAGCGCCGCTGAAAGGAGCAACCCGAGCGCCGCTGGAAGGAGCAGCCGGAGCCCTCTCCCTCTCTCCCGTCGCCGAAGATAGAAGGTGCAGAGCTCGCCTCTTCCTCCTTTCTCGTCCCTCCTTGTCGCCGCTGGAAGGAGGAGCAAGGCCCGACCTCTTTCTCGGGTGTCTCCGCCAGGAAGTAGAGAGCCCCGTTCCAGCAGCCACAAGTAAGGAGAAGCCCCTCCCGAGCCCCTTGTTCCTCCTATTTTGGGAGTAAGCTAGGGCAACAGCTGTCCTAGGAAGTCCCGCTTTCCTCTCTCCCGTCATCTGGAAGAGGCTACCTGAGCCTCCTCCCTCCTCCTTTCTCTGTCCAGGCTACCGCCGACAAGGTAAGGCTGACCCATTGTGTGTGTGTTGTTAGTTGCACAGCCAGGAAGAGCCTTGGGGCTCAAGTTTGGCCGACCAATAGGAGGGGAGATCTTGAGTGGTCATTTTGGAGCTCGAACCGTTGCGTCACCCGTGTGTGGACAACCACTATGAAAGCCGGTTGCAAGTCGTGATCGAGTCATGCCTCCGGAACGCACGTCAAGGGTAACAACTTTTCTTCTTGTGCAGGTGAAACCTTAATTAGCATATTTGAATGGAAGCCCCTCTCCACCGACGGGTGGGGGAAGGGTGTTCTCCAACGGGTCGATGTTTACATCCTCGCTATTAATTGCATTAACACCCGGAAGCACGAGTACGGTTTAGGCATGCTGTGTGAAGCCCATCCGGACATGTTGGTCTGGATTGATGATGTTCTGGGATTCCCGGAGAAGACTCAGTGGAAATTGAATATTTCGGAATGGGGGTCTGCCCGGGGCAGCAGTTAGTACTTGAGGTGTGCTCCAAGATACACCCTAATGTTTGCACGAAGTCGTTGGATCGTCGACATTAACTCCCGGAGAGTTTTGTCATGTTTGTGCGAAGCCCGTCTCTCGGAGACCGTAGGACTAGTGTGTGGAGTTGTGCGCCTTGAGTGCCTAACTCAGGTGGCCGCGAGTGCCACCCTTGTTACATGACAATCAGTTATGTAGGCGATAACAGGCAAGAGGAGGTTGACCCGCGTCGTGCTTGTTGGGTACGGCGATTTGAGCGACGAACTTGACTGAACTGTACTTACACTATGTGGTGTAGTTCGACTACCTAAGGAAACTGGTGGGTTGCTATAGGCATAGGAGAGAGCTGAGGACCTTGAGTCATGACTAGCGAATGCTCAATGTATTGCCATCCAGTGTAGGACTGAGGATGGTGGTGGGACCCGGGAAGTCCGGTACACCGATATGGTGCCCTGAGTGCATGAGACGTTAGGCCGGTTGTGCCAACGTTTGTGGTGTTTGGTGCTTAAATGACACATTCTAACTTTATGTGATTATGCTAATTCGGTTGCAGCGAAGAAACACCGCCACCCCGAGAAAGTGGTGGGGTCGTTATAATTTGGTCAGCCCTTGCTGACTGTTGCTTTGTTTGCCACCGCTCGGTGGAATGTTTGCTTGCAGCTGCTGCGGAGCCAAGCGGGAAATAGCGGGCTGAAGCCCTTCTTGCTGAGCTGGCCCTCGAAGGTCCAATTGTTTGTTTAGTTATTTTTCATGTGTTGCCGGCCTGCGTGCCGATGTATGCAAACTATTTTATTTGGTTAAACATTATTGATGTAAGACCTTAAGATCAAACTATGTGGATGTTGTTATTTCATTCCTAATGTCATGGTTAGTGGTCATTCCCATTGGGCGTGGTTTTTGTATAACTTCTTTTATTCTTCCGCTAGAATGTAACTATGTATTACGATGCGTTTTCAAAATGTTAAGGGTTTATGATTTCATTTAGTAACTATTCCGTCTGTCCGTTTCATATGACGTGGGGCCCAGACCAGACATTCTGTTATATTATTCGTGACGGATGATGGGTGTTACACAAACCACTGTTAGACGATCGCAAGAGGGGCAAAAATCTGAGACACAAGTTAAACATAATTTGGAGACAAATAATTTCCAAGAAAATTAGGGAAAACTAAATAATGGAGGAAATATGAGAGATCTTACCCAAGGAGATCAAATTCGAGCCCAAGGAGGAGAGGAGAGGAAAATTCTAGGCGTTCCTCTCGCAAAAATCTATGCCAAAACGAAGGAGAAAGGGCAAAATCGGAGCCTTCAGAATAGAGTAAGATGGCTGCCGACCCATTGGAGGAGAGAAAGCACTGGCCTGAAGAGGGGAAGAGGAAGGCTTGATGCCTTGGGAGGAAGATCAATCACTGCTGTCGGCCTGGAGAGCTAAGGCTGCCACCAGCCTGAGATTGAGGAGGAGGAGACAAGCAGGGAGGCGCCAGTTTGGCGGGAAGAAGCCAAAGAAAGCGCCAGAATCGGGAGGCGGTAAGGGAGCGGGAGTCGCGACTGGAGCATGAGACGGAATCAGGAGACCTAGCCGACGGGTTTTGCAGGTTGCGGGAGTCGTGTTGCAGAAAACCCTAGCCGAAAGACTAATTGAAAGGGGGGGGGTCGGTTTAGTAAGGGGGAAGCCCAATTAGGCTCAATTACAAAAATGTCACTCATATTTAATCAATCAAATTAAATCCTCTTTTATAACATATATGTTTTATAAAACCAGGTTGTTACAAAAGTGGAAGTGCAAGACAAAGTTTGGGCAAAAAGGGCCAGCTATAAATCAGTCCATGCTTGTAGGAATGATGAAAGCTTAGCCAGGTATAAAGTCACAAAAAAGAAGCAAAATATATAGTAAGTAATGCAAAAAGTTAATCTTATGAAGAATTTTATAAACGACTAGATAGCAAAGATGAAGAACATGACATATATAAAATTGCTCGAGCTAGAGAAAGAAAGACAAGAGATTTAAGCCAAGTAAAATGCATAAATGATGAAACAGATACACTTTTGACGGATGATGTGGATATTAAAGACCAATAAAGAAATATTTTTTATCTACTCTATAATGAAACAAAAGACAATGAATTGAAATTGAAAGAGTCAAGTAAATTGGAAGAGTATAAGAACATAATGTTTTATCTTAAAATTCAATTATCAAAGGTAAATGATGCTCTAAGAAGAGGAAAAATGAAAAAACAATTGGACCAGATGATATACCCATCAAGGTATAAAAATGTCTAGGAAATGAATCAATTTTGTGGCTTATTTATTTTTCAATAAGATACTGAAGTCAAATAAGATGTCAGACCAATGCAGAGAAAGTGTCTTGATACATTTGTATATGAACAAATGAGATATACAAAATTGTGCTAGTTACATAGACATTAAATTAATGAGTCATACCATGAAACTATGAGACCGAGTAATAAAAAGAAGAGTAAAGCGAGGACTAACTTCTCGGAAAATCAATTTGGATTCATACCAGGACGGTCTTCCATGAAAGCTATATATCTCTTGAGGAGACTCATTGACAACTATCAAGAAAGAAAACAAGATTTGCATATGCTGGTCTTGAGAAAGTTTATGATAAAGTTCCAAGAAAGATCTTGTGGGGAGTCTTAGAAAAGAAAGGTGTAAATGTACCATACTTTGATATAATTGAAGATATGTATACAAATTCAGTGACAAGGGTGAGGACATCTGGAGGATTAACATAAGAATTCTCTATCACTATTGGCTTACATCAAGGTTTAGCTATAAGCCCTTATCTCTTTACCTTATCTTAGATAAGCTCACCAGAAATATCCAACAAGCAATACCTTGGTGGTTATTGTTTGCGGATGATATCGTTTTGGTCGATGAGACGCGCGAGGGCGTAAACGCAAAACTTAAATCCTTGCGAGACACATTAGAAAAGAAGTGTTTTAGTTTGAGCAGGACAAAAATGAAGTATATTAAGCTTTTAATTCTAGCAATGCAAGTAGGACAAATAAATTTGTTATTAAGTTGAGTGATCAAGATATTCCTCGTAGTGAGTGTTTTAAATATCTTGGATCGATAGTTCAAAAAGATTGAGGTATTGATAAAAATGTGACACAGAGAATCCAAGCGGGTTGGTTGAAGTGCAGAGGCGCGCCAAAGATCTTATGTGATCGTAAGGTACCATTAAAACTTAAAGGCAAGTTTTGTCGTACTGCAATTAGACCAGCGATGCTCTATGGTTCTGAGTGTTGGACATTGAATTGTGTACATGAGGCAAAAATGGGAGTTGCGGAGATGAGAATGTTTAGGTGGATGTGGGGACACACGAGACTGGATAAAATTAGGAATTAATGTATCGAGGATAAGATATGAGTAGCATAAATTGCAGAGAAGATGTGAGAAGCTCGACTAAGATGGTTTGGACACGTACAAAAGATACCATTAGAGACACATGTTAGGCGTTGTGAGAGTCTAGTCACTAGGCATGTTAAACGAGGGAGGAGTAGACCAATAAAAATTTGGAATGAAACTACAAGGAAAGACATGATGTACTTGGGCATTAGTGAGATTATGACTAAAGATACTAAAGATAGGGCATAATGACTACAAAGGATCCATATAGCCGACCACACTATAATAGGATAAAGGCTTGAGTGTTGTTGTTTCGTCATGAACTTCTTTATTCCAAATATTTATGGTGGATAGTTCTCATTCCAAATCAGTTTACATAATTTTTGTAGGTATTACCTTATGTTGTCTATTATTTTGCTTCATAATAATACTCAGCCACTACTTTATATATGTGTTTAATGTTTCTACCCTTAGCTGCTCATGCCCAAATCACCTGAGTATATTTTTTAATTTTCTTAGCTTTAGTAGATGGTAATATTGTAGATTGTACTATAGATTTTTGTTCTGTAGTTTAAATGAAGGGGAGCGTTGGCGCACCGGTTAAGGTGTTGCCGTGTGATCCTCTTACAAAAAATAATGCAGGGTAAGGTTTGCCTACATTTCATCCTTGTGGTGGGACCCTTCCCCGAACCCTCGCTACTCGGGGAGGCTTTGTGCACCGGGCTGCCTTTTTTTATGTTCCTCAATTTACCCTTTGGAGTTTTTCTAAATAATCTTAACCTTTTACATTTTTTGCCGCTTAACTTAGGTTCAACTCTTTTTATTACTCAATACTCAGATCAATGCAATATAGCATATTTGTATATTTTACCTTAAGCATCAATAATGTTCTTTTTTCACGAATTTGTGTGACAAATCTCCATTTTAACCCCATGACCTTAACTTCATAAGTTATATCTTATTTATAGCCGTGTTCTTTTACATAATAGTGCTCAATAATCTATCCTGCACTTTGAGACATATCTCCATTTTAATCACATGAACGTGGTGGTAGAAGACTTACCGATGTAGATTGTGGTGATCCACTACTCATTCGGACGATCCGAGTCCACAGATGCTTCTGGATGGTTGTTTCGAGTCGATTTCATGTATTTATTTTATATTTTCGAGTTGTTTTGACACCCGACCGGCTCAGATATTCTGAGCCGTCCGATTCAGGTGCCCTACTTTAATTATGACCTATATATGCAAGTTGCGGCTGAGTGGGGGGCGGGGGGGGGGGGGGGGGATCAAAGGCTTGCGGCAGTTCCTGCGACACTTCAGTCTCCTTCTAGTGCGACGCCGGAAGCCATCCTGTTCCCCCTCCTTGGTACAACTCCAAGGGTAAACCCCTTCCTTCATCCTCTACTCCCTTTCCACCACAGCTAAACCACTGAGATCCCTCTCCCGTCCTCTTCCGCTAACCATCACGTCACTCCCCTGTCGATCGAGCGCCGATTCATCCTTCCTTCACTATATCTTCAACGAAGAACTTCCTCCGGCCGTCCACAACCGTCTACCTCCTCACCCCAGCCGCCATTCCTCCCTCCTTAGTCCTTCCCACACTCATTTACAACCTTATTGTGTTTCTTCCCCTCCCCCTCGCCATTACTTGTTGTATCTTCAACAACAACCCGCAGACTTACCTGTTTTCCCACGTCAGTCCGCTGCCCTTACCCGTACAGACCCATTCTATCCCCCTCTTACATCCTCTCCTTACAACCTTCCTAAATCCCCTTTCCACTCACGTAAACCTCTCACTACCTCTAAAAAAGGTACCTTCCAGCAGCCCATCAAAGCCCAACCTTCCCCTCAGCCCTCCAGCGCCCCAAACTGACCCCTTCCCAGCCTCTACTATCTTCCCGATTCCTCCTTGTCGATGTCCAGCTATTTGCAGCCCTTGACGGAGTCACTCACCATTGGATTATCACCACATTCCACCCCCACTGCCGCCTGCATGTGTAAGTTGTAGTTGGAGTAATTGCTTTCTATTATTGCATACTTGGACTCTATTTTGTTGGATGAAAGATTATATGTTTTTATTATTGTGAAATCGCTGGAATTGCAGGACTTATTCGACACGTGCTTAAAATTATTTGCGCTAATATTTGCGGACTCACGTTTGCTTTTCAATTCAATTTTATGTGAACAAATGTGCAACTGCTTAAATTTTATTTTAATTATTTGTTCATTGCAAAATTAAATTGGACTGCCTTTGGCATTTACCCTTGAACTTAGAGTGACATTTCATTGGATTGAATGTATGCTTGCGTATCTTTTTAGGTTCGTCATAGGTCTTTGGATTCATCGCGTGATTGCTTGCACCGCATCCCAGGTTAGGGCATCGGTTCTCCCCCACCTGTAGATTTGTGTTACATCACTTGTAGATGCTGGAGGATCCATGCAAATTGAGCCTTGGGTTTCTATGCTATATAAATTAGGGTTTATAGATAATTTTATCCATAATACCTTTCATGCATGCACAATTTATGATTTCCTAGAACGGTTTTCAAGAAACTAGTGTTTCCCTTGTGTTAGTTGCATGTATCATGCAAGAATTATGAATGTGGAGATGAATGAATCTATGGAGGAGTCTAAATACCATCAGATCCTATGAACGAAATCACATTTTGAGCAGATCATTAGGGCACACACAAATCTACATACGCAGAAGACAGACATATGATCGTCATCTAGACAATCAAATCTCATAGTCACGTCCGCACAAATCTACATACGTAGAAGACAGACATATGGTCGTCATCTAGATGATCAAATCTCATAGTCACGTCCAGATCGTTGATGATATGTTTTTGTAATTTTTCTATTTTTATTTCATATTCTTTGGACTGCCTATAATATCCCCATACATGTTGTCTATAAGAAGGGGGTTGATTTCAGGCATCAAAGATTTCAAATAAAATTTTCAGGATCGCTCGGTGTTTCCCATGACCCCAAAGCATTGGAACCAGGGTGCTGAAGCCTAGGTCTCTCCCTTCCCTTCCCATGAATGGCCATCCTCCCTCCTCCACACCACCAATCTCTAACCAGTCAGACATTTATTGCTTTGACTGACCCCCACCAGTTCCCTCTCCAACCACCCACTCCCAAACTCTGTCGTCGCAATCACCCACTATTTCGGCCTACTTCCAACAACCACTACAAGTGCCTCTGTCTATCGACTAAACTCCACTAACTACCCATTATTCCTCCTACAACTTCCATAACTACCCACTCCCTTCCCTTTAACCATTCCAACTTCCCTCAATAATTCCCTTAAATACCTCTCCCCACTATCTTAACTACCTTTCCCCACAATTATAACCTGCCACCTACACTACTATCCATCCAACTCCCCGCCTTTCACACTACTTCTCAAGAAGCTCACTCTCGAGCCTTCAACAACCACAAAAATTTCCCACTCTGCTGTGAATTTCACCGGATGTTTGTTTGTTGTCCAACACTTTCTACCCTCAACCAAACTCTCTCAGTACTAAAGCTGTCACGGTCTGGTTCGGTTCCGATTCTACTAAAACCGTGAACCGAACTGCTAAGGTAACGATTCTTTAAGTTAGAAACAAAACCTTATTTGGTTTGACCGGTTCCGGTTCCATTTCTGGTTCCGGTTCCATAATATTTTTTAGAACCGTCATGTCAACGGTTCCGGTTACGGTTCAACGAGAACCAAAACCAAACCAGTCACTAACGGTTCTGTCCGGTTTTATGCGGTTCGGTCCGATTCCAATCGGTTCCAAATAAAACCAAAACTAAATTTGGCAAAATGAATTGGGGAGGTCAACAATAAAAAACCGGAGGAGAAATGTAAATCCGTTTGGTTTTTTGCAAGGACTTCGAAGTTCGGGGCCCGGGCGTAGGAATTTTGCATTACTCCAAATGAGATTACTTTTTTGTGTAATATAGTAAGTAGCACAGAAAGTTAAAAACTGAAATCAGAAAACCACAAAATTGCATCATATCACACTGATTTTAAACCGCACCGATTTTAAACTGTACTAAATGGTTTGTTTGTAGAGTGACTTCGTTGGTTGCAAAACAACATAGTTTGTAGTACTGTTTTTGGCAGTACAAAATCGACAAAACCGCGCCGCATCGTTTTTTTCGAGAGGGCATGATATGCCAATAATCGTCAATAAGTACAAGTTACTTTAATTATTTCAGGAAAATGTATGAGTAAAATTGAAAATACATTATATAATAGTGTAAAAATTGAAACGGTACCGCAAAAACTGACCCCAAACTGCACCAATGTCAAGCCACTCTGCACAGTTTTGTTGTGATGTGATTTTGTTTGGTCCAAAAGCAAGATCTTTTAATGCGATTGCGGTTTGGATCAAAGCACGTCAGTTTCACTTATACTAGTAAGCATAGATATTATAGATAGATTATATAAAAAATAACAATATAATAAAATTATTATTATTAATAAATTATAATAATAAACGGGCTGTGGTTCGGTTCTGCTTCGGTCCGGTTTAGATCGGGTCTAAAAATCTTGGAACCGCTTGAGACTTGTATGTTGCGGTTCCGGTTCCGGTCCGGATAATAAAATGAAAGAACCACACCCGGACCAATGATGTTCACGGTTCCAAAAATTCAAACCTGAACCCAAATAATTCGCGAACGGTTCGGTTCGGTTCTTTGCGGTTCCGGTTCGGTTACGGTTCGGTTTTCGGTTTTAAGTGACAGCCCTACTCAGTACCCACACCCTCCTTGCTGATTTCCTACTCCAATTCCTTGGATCTTCATTTCCTAGCAAAGGAAGTCTCGGCCCCTCTCCAATTATGTCTGGGAACTAACCAACCCTCCAATAGTCCACTTAACCCCTGTACCATCTTGCCAACTTCCAGCAACATAAACAATCAATCCCAACACCTCATAACTCTTACGGCATCCACCCACCATTCCTGTCCATTTCTTCCAGCCCTGCTAATCCCCTACAACCATCTCACTTGCCACTCAACATGTTGCAACAATTCAATCCTCTTTTGACAACCCTTCCAAAGTGACGCAGGGTAAGACGCTAAATTGAAATACTAAAGCTATATGCGAACGCAAATGCAAATGTCCAGCAAAATCAATTTGCTAAATACTATTCACAAACCATATGACTTCATTTTTCCACCATTGAATTAAAGCATTTTTAGACAAGGAAACAAAAGAGGAGTAAAGACGTGAGAGCGCGCGAGAATAAATACTAATAAAATGAGAAATTACGAAGACAAAAACAATTGAAAACAAGACTTACAAATGAATATCCCGTCAAGTAGGGAATAAACACACGATCCAATGAAAAAAAAACAAAAACACACACCTTGAGTATCACGACTATAGAGAGGGGAGGGCAAGACATATCTTCGGGGCTGAATTTTGGTTTCTCCTATAATGGTCCTAATGGAGATGGGTTGTCCAGACAACCGGGACAACCGGGACTGTGGCTGTATGGGTCCCGATCAGCTACTGTGAGACGCGTTAGAAGGAGTGGGAGGGGTGGCTGGGAGAGTGGATGTAGTCTGGGGAGTAGGGGAAGATTGAGAAGTGGTTCCACGAGAGAGGGGGAGAAATTTGAGTTGCAGGAAGGAAGAGAGGGGGAGACATGGTCTAAGGCAGGGAGGATGGAAAGGGGAAGTTAATAGGCTGGGGTGTTTTGGGAGAGTGGCGTGGAGAGTATGGGGGGTAGTGGGGTAGTTAAAAGAGGCGGAGGGGAATTAGAGAAAGGTGGGCCGGCTGCTTGCTGTGGGAAGTTAACATGAGTGACTAATTTTAGGATAGGGTCCTAAATTTAAGGGGGAGAGGAAATAGTGGGCGGTTAATGAAATGGTAGGAGTTGAGGGTGAGTCGGTTACTCGGTTAGAGGTGGTGGCTAGCCGGAGGATGGTCGGAGTTGGTCGGGGGTTGTGGTGGTCGCCGGAATTGTTTTCCGACAATCGCCGGAAAATGTAAAAAGATATGAAATTGATGGGGATGGGGTGGGGTATTATCAGAGGTGACCAGAAATGTTTTTATGTGATCGTCAAAGATGTTTTTGAGGAGTTTTGGGGCTGCTTGCTGTGGGAAGTTAACGTGAGTGACTAATTTTAGGATAAGATCCTATATTTAAGGGGGATAGGAAATAGTGGGCGGTTAATGACATGGTAGGAGTTGAGGGTGAGGTGGAGGCGGTGGCTAGCCGGAGGATGGTCGTAGTTGGTCGGAGGTGGTGGTGGTCGCGGGAATTGTTTTCCGGCAATCGCCAAAAAATGTAAAAAGATATGAAATTGATGGTGATGAGGTGGGGTATTACCGGAGGTGACCAAAAATGTTTTTTCCGGTGCTCGTCAGAGATGTTTTTGGGGGAGTATTGGAGATGTTTTTGAAGAGAGATGAAGGGGTGGTGGTTCTACGAAAATGAAGGGGATGAGAATGTAGTGGCCGACTACTGCAATGGAGGAGGAATTGGCTGCTGTAGTTTTTGGAGAAGAGGGGAGGGAGGGTTGTGGAGGTGGCCGACTGATGCTATGGGAGGAGGGGAAGTGCCTGGCTCTGGTTGTGTGAGGGGAGGAGGGCTCAGCCTAGAGGGAGGGTGGCAGGGGCCGGCCAGGAAGAATGGAGGGGAGGAGTGGTCGACCTAGAGGGAGGGTGGCGGGCGACGACCAAGGAGAATGGAGGGGAGGAGGTGGGCACGAGCTTCACACCCGGGAACGGTTTCAGCACCGTACTGATCAAGAATTGATTGGGCTTTTAAACTCCAATTTTCAATGCCCTAATGAGAGCCCTCACCCTCTATTTATAACTTTTCTAGAGAGCAATGAACGATTATGATTGGCCGACGCTTCGACTAAAAAAACAGAACAAAAATACACCTCAAAACAAAATGCGACAAGAGACAAATTTTATGATCGACGCGCTCGAAATGAACGGTCCCGATTGTCACCGCGCCTGAGGTCGCCGGGAGTAGACCCGAACAGGTAGTGCGGGCTACTCCGCATCACAAAGCCCAATCACCATCTTTCCAACACTCCCTGACCATCAAAACATCATTGCATCCATCCCCGGTCTCCTATCCTTGTGTAGGTTCTTATTTGCAATTTGTTTTGTGTTCATTATGTACAGATTGATATCATTCTATTATGGATATGCACTCATGGTTTTTTTCTCTCTTGAGACTCTTGACATGTTGAGTATATTCAGTATGTTTTTTATTTAAGTTCTTTCGAATTTGAACTTACAAGCTTCTTCAATTTGTTTGTGATCAGTTGTAATAATCGTATTAGCTTCAAATATTTTATTATTTTGCAATCTAGCGTGAGAATTGTTGTCAAGTGCATGAGCATCATTACTTGGCCCCAAATGAGTTTTCTATTACTACACCGCTATGGCTTCTATGGTTCACCACCACACCTCTCCTTTACGTTGCGTCACCTTGTCAATCAGTACTAGGTTTTAAATTTGTTAAAGAATATATGTAAAAGCCCAACGATAGGCCCATCTTTAGACCCATCTTGTTAGCTTGTTTAGTCACACATCTTAGGATATGATTCCTCCTCTCTTTCTTCTCTTATATAAATGTACAAATGTACAATTATATGAAGTATGTATGGAAGCCTTTTTTAGAGAAATTAATAAAATAATTTTATTTCTCGTACATCTCTACATGGTATCAGAGTGAGCGATCCGCGACATTCTCATGCTCTCTAGGTGGTTAAGGATTTTCTAACTGCACTTTCCTCATCTGCGTTTACATATTCATTAGTTGCAGCCTCATCTATTGCTTCCGCTCCCGTTTGATTCTTTCCCATTCTACCAACTTTTATAGTTTTTTCTTTCCCCGTCGCTGGGTCCCGCCAGCTGGTCTTTTTGGGTTCTTCCTCCCCTACCCACAATGACTATTCTCTGGCCGCGAATTCTCTTCCCTCACTCTGCTACCCTTGCCGCGCCTTATGCTAAGCTTGCTGCATGTGTTGCTCGTCAAGCCGCAGTGTTTTTTTTTGTGTGATCGCGGGTGCCCGTTTTGCATCCCTAGCCGCAACAGTGTTTTGATCGCTAGGCCGCGTACTGTTTATTCCACGCCGCAGATTTTTTTTCCTCGCCAGGCCGCAGTGCTCGCACTGTCTCTAGGCCGAAGCCTCTCTTCTCCAAGCCGCTGTTATCAAGTCTGCAGCCTATTCAGTCCGCAGCCGCAACTCTTCTCAAGGCCGTCGTTCTCTACTCGGCAGGCCGCAGTCCGCAACTGTCGTTCTCTTCTCAAAGCCGCAGCCGCAACCTCCATTTTCTGCACGCCAGGCCGCAGTCCGCAGCTGCAACCTCTTCAGTCCGCATCCGCCACTATCAAGTCTGCTGCTCTGCCCGCATTTATCCTTGGTCGTGCGAGATCGCTGCTGCTCGTGCATTTCTAGTCTTGCGGCTTGCTCACCGCTAGTTTTTTTGCCGCCAGTGTTTGGTCGCCTGACCGTATCTCTACCTCTAGATTACTGCTTGCCCACTTCGCTGTTATTGCCAGGCCGTTGTACAAGCAACAGTTTTGTCGCTGGCTCTGCCCGTACTAGTTTGCTACCTGCCGCTCAGCTTTTCGTAGTTTGCCGCTTGCCTTGCCGCGTCTCTGTCACAACGTGTTCCTCCTGCAGTTGTTTCCCTTATTGCAATGGCCTTCTTCTACTCGTCGCCGTTTGTTTTGACTGCTAGATCGCCTCCAATGGCCGATCATGCTTCCTCATCTTTTTTGTTTCCTCGGTCATCTCCATCTCATTTTCTACTCTACCCTCTCGTGGCGGTAGCATCTCTTCTCTGGGTAGTGGCCGATACAATTACACTCCAAACAACATTCAAGCTGACATTGATGCCTTGCACACCCAACTCCAACAACTTCAAGGGATGATCGACCATTCTCCTAGCTCTGTTGTGTCTATTTCAGATGGCGGTATCTCCTGCCTCGCCCATAGTTCATCCTGAATTATGGATTCCGGGGCCTCACACCACATTACCCCACATAAACTTTCCTATTACTTGGACTCTGTGCATCCCAAGTTCATTACTATTCCTAATGGGGCCACCACTCCAGTCTCTGGATCAGCGGATGTCAACCTTACTCGCTCCATCACTCTTCGCTCAGTTCTTCATGTTCTGGGCACTCCTTTCAATCTCCTCTCTATTAGTCATCTCACAAAAGACCTTGATTGCTATGTAATATTCACTTTCACCTCTTGTGTTGTGCAGGATCGCAAGACACAAAATATCATTGGTAAATGACAGCTGTCAATGAGCTTTACATCCCGGACCCCTCTCCTCCCACGATTCTCTGCTCTATTAGCTCTGTCGAGTGGCATCAACATCTTGAGCGTGCTCCTCCATATACTCCTAAAAGCTCTTCCTGATTTATCTTTCCATGACTTGGCATGTGAGTTGTGTATGTACGACAAACAACATTGTGCTACTTTCTCACCTTCTTATACCCGGAGCGATGCTCCTTTTGCTATTGTTCATTCAAATATTTGAGGACCTATAAAACCACGGGTACTTCTTGTAATCGTTACTTCATCACCTTTATTGATGATTCCTGAGGACCTATAAAACCACAGGCTCTGACGTAACTCGGCTTCTTCATGTCTTTATTCTTGAGACTCGCAATCAGTTTTCTACTACAATTAAAATTCTCCGTACTGACAATGCCCGTGAGCACACAAGTCATGGGGTTACTGACCTGTGTGCTGAGTTCAGGATCATCCATCAAACCTCTTGTGCCTATACCCCCCAGCAAAATGGTGTTGCTGAACACAAGAATCATCACCTTCTTGTCGTCGCACACTCCATTATGTTTCAAATGAATGTCCCCAAAATATATTGAAATTTCGCGATTTTTACAACCTGCTACCTTATTAACCGCATGTCCTCGTTCGTTCTAAACTTTGCTTCCCCCTTTAATCTCCTTTTTCCCTCCACACTTATTTTTCGTCCCACCTCGCATATTTGACTGTGTTTCACTACAACAAAGTTGCTTTACGACGACATTTTTATGCTTTTAGTGACGATTTTGAAGCGTCACGATAGGTTTTGTGACGTTTATAAAAACGTCATCAAATCGTCGCGATTGCGCATGCCGCCGTAGCTCATTGCGACGCTTTCATAAAAAAACGTCATGATTGTCAGTTACTCTACCACGACGTTTTTTTCTAAAAACGTCATATTTGACAGTTGTTCTACCGTGACACTTTTCTAAAAAAACGTCATGATAAGTAATTAGTCTTTGGTGACATTTCTCCAAAAAACATCGCGAATGATGTTTTTCCTATCACAATGTTTCTTAGCCAACGTCATCAAAGCCAAAACTTTACAACATTATTTTTTTCGTCGCAAAATAATAATTTTTTTAAGAAAATAAAAACAAATTGTGGTAATAGTTCTCAAATAATATAAATACTAATCTTAAATACTATCATAAATAATATTTATTATAAAGGTATATAATTCTGACAATATTTTAATTATTTTAAGAGCGATATTAACACATTGAGAGGATTGATCAACAAGCATAATGGACAACACATGAAAATGCAATAATGAATGAAAGAATGTCATATTCTTCATTTTTAACTAATGAGAACAACATACTACACTAACAAAAAAACTATAATCTAATTGTAAAAAATATTGTCATATTACATGTTAGAATCTAACAAATAAAACAAAATCCAAAATTTTAATGTCACGCTAGAGGAACTCTTGTCATCAACCTCGCATCTTCCTACCACCACAATGCCGTCAATAGGAATCACCTCACCCGCCTTCATAGCGAGCAAGGTGTTCACCTCAACATCTTTGGCGTCGACGATTTCACCTGTTTGAGCTAGAATTGCCTTTTGAGTGACCATGCTCATCAACAATGACATCCTGGTATAGCCTGCCAGGTAAATAAATGTCAGATTTTTTATATAATTTCTGAAAATGATCAAACAATGTCTAATGTTATCTACTAGTGTGTATTTTCTTACGTTCTTTGAGTTTTATCCCTTTATTTTAAGATCATAAAATTTGCAATAGAGTTTACTATCATGACTCAAATCCATATTCAAAGTTTCAAACTAAGCTTTAAGAACATTACAGTCAAATAAATTATCAATTGATCAAAGCAACATCACGTGATTCATGTTTGAACAATAAAATTTCATGTGATTTTCAAAAATGTGCCAAAAATATGAAACCACGTGTAAAATATCGCTATTTTGTCATATTTTGTTTTCTTTTTTAAGTGATCGATTGAACCACCAAATGGAGCAGGCTTGAACCATACTGAATGTCATATTTTTTTGATAACACAAGTATGTACCTTGCAGCTTGCCATGAACTCAAGCCAATCAACTATTGTGAAATGAAAGACTATGAACCCAACTTCTGAGTAGTCCTTCAGAGTAACCGCCCCTCCAACTACAAAAAGAATAGAATCCAAAAAGAAATATAGACAACTGTTAGAAGAAGAGGGGTAAAATTGAGAGAGTTGTACTCATCCATCAAAGAGGTAAATAAAAGAAGAGAAAGACTTGTATACACATGTTTATAAACAATGTACTATTAACATAGAACTCTATTTAGCAAGGACATTAACAAGAAGTCCATAAAATCAAGTGATCTCAGAAATAGTAGTCATAGCTCTATACTAGACATTGACAATCGATCGTGAGATAAATTCATACTTCTTTGAATCCCAAGACACCAAAGAATCGATCGCTATAAACTGCTTCTATTCAGTTGAAGCAAAACTAAGTCACAAAGAAGATTATTCTTCTACAGTCACAAAGGGCAGTTTACTCTCACAATTACCTCTTTGTGCGCAGTCACCACATCGATATTCAAAGTTTTCTTCTTCTGATCGACTAAAGAGGTATCTTTCAAAGAGTCAATTTCCTTAGCTTTCATCTGGAGCTCATTGATGTAGTCAATGACATCACCGAGCTTTATCCATTTTGGAGATGTTGGGAATGAAAGCCCTTAGCGCGTATAACCTTTGGTTCAACTTCTCCCTCCTCTGTCGCTCAGCTTCAACGTGGTTGAGTGGTTCCTCCATCCCGTTTGCAGGTTTACGACCCCTCTTTCTAGGCCTCTGATCATCGATTAAGGATGGCTTCTCCTCCTTGCAAGATGTCTCTGCGTCGGAATGTTCTGAATCCATCGCCGCAAGGCGGGCTACACCGGAGCTCATACCGGGCTTCATCGACGCACGCTGCCGCTTCGGCGGAGGTTGTGTGGTTCTTCATATTCGCCACATCCGGAGGAGCGGGCGGTGGTTGAGCGAAGGATTTGATATTTCAGTTCGGGTTGCGACTGGGCTCATCATGGAAGAAGGAATGAAGAAGAAGAACATACCCGGTTGCGACTTGCGAGGAGCCGAGGAAGAAGTGAAGAACGAATCAACGTGGAAGAAGAAGAACTGTGGAGCTAGGGAGTGGCTAGAGCCTTGCGTCAGCGCGAGTGAGGAAGAAGAAGTTTCACACTTCTTTGGCCTTGCGCCGTTCGGTAACTTCTGAAAAATTGAAAACTGAAAAGGCAAAGTTAAAACCCTAGATTATTATCCCTCTCCCATGCCATTTGATCAAAATCGGAGGGTCACTAAAAATAAGCTTATATTTTAATAATAAAGTTGCTTCTTTAGTGACCAAGCTTTATTGTCACTAAAACTATGTCTGCAGTGACGAATATTTTACTTCGTAACTAAAGGTGTGTTTTTAGTGAATAAACTTTTAATTCGTCACTAAAAAATGCTTTTAGTTACCAAATATATTCCTTCACTAACAATTCGTCACTAAAGTTTTGTCTTCAGTGACAAACATTTATTTTATCACTAAAATTTTCTCTTTACTCATCAATTTTTAATTTTTGTCACAAAAAAATGTGTCTTCAGTGTGTAACATTTCACTTTGTCACTAAAGATGAGTCTTTAGTGACGAAATTTTAACACGTCACCAGAGATAAGTTTTTAGTGATTAAACTTTTACTTCGTGACAGAAGATGTGTCTTCAGTGAGTAAACAATTACTTCGTCACTAAAGATGTGTTTTTTGTGGCGAAAAATATTTTTTCACAAATATTTCGTCACTAAAAGCCTGTATTCTTGTAGTGTATCATATCCACAATAAATACATTCATCACAGTTATCTTTACCAAGAACATCACGATTGATATCGTCACAATTGATATCGTCAGTATCAGTAATATCACTATTAAAAATATTAATATCAACTTAATTGAAGCTTAGCATATCTAGGAACTTGCTCAGAAAGATTGTAATGACATGAACATAAGAGTTTATTATTAGGTATAATACTGTGTTCGGTAAGTACATGGTTTGATTATCAAAAAAATTAGTAGTTCAATAATTTGATAAATAATCATTATATCACTCATATCACCTTCGACGAAATATCTTCTAAGCTAGTTGTTTGATGACAAATATTGATTGAAAATGTTATGTTTTGATGACGTTTTTATAATAATCGTCACAAAAGATAAACATGTATGTTGACGTTTTATATGAAAAACGTGAGCAATGATAAAATTTTGTATTAGTGACGTTTTTGAAAAAAAAACGTCGCTAAATTGAAAACATACGGTGACGCTTTAAAAACCGTCGCAATAAAAACGTCGTTGTAAAGTCCATTTCTTGTAGTGTTTGCTATGTTCATAATCTTAGTCCATCCACTAACAAGCTTGATCCACGTGCCATAAAATATATGCTTGTCGATTACTCACGTACTTATAAGGGCTTTGTCTGCTTCTCTCCTAAGGATCGCAAGGTTATTACTTCTGTCGATGTCACCTTTCTCGAATACCAACCCTATCATTCTCAACCAACTGATTTTCCAATTCCACCTCTCCTCCCACGACTTGCTGTCCATATTACTTCTTACCTTCCACCTCTTCTTCCCACGCCAATCCCACCAAACCCACCTCTCCTTCCCACGCTAATCCCACCAAAACCACCTCTGCTTCGGGTGCATACTCGTCCTCCTTCGTCTACTACTCTACGGGAGATGCCCTCCGCTGATGATATTTTGCGGTTTGCATATCCAAAAACCGTGTCTACTGCTTACTCGATGACGGGTTATGTCTTTTTACACCGCCTCTCTCTAAAACTCTGAAAATCTTCCCTTTCTTTATTCTCTATTACCACTCTTACCTCTGCGCAGGAGACTCTCCAACATTCGGGATGACGGGCGGCCATGGATGATGAAATGTCTGCTCTTTGGGCAAATCACACTTGAGATCTTGTCCCTCTTCCTCCTAGACAGACTTGCGTGGGTTGTAAGTGAGTGTTTGCTATCAAACATGGTCCAAATGGGACGGTTCAACGTCTGAAGGCTTGGCTTGTTGCTTGTGGTTTTACTCAACAACAAAGTATAGATTATTGTAAGACCTTTTCTCCAGTCGCTAAACTCAATACTGTTCGTGTTTTGATCTCCCTCGCTGTTCATCGACACTGGACGTTGCATCAATTGGATGTCAAAAATGCTCTTCTGAATGATGATTTGTAGGAGGTCGTCTATATGCAACAATCTCCCGGGCTTGAGACCACGGGGGAGTCTCTTTTATGTCGTATAAAGAACTCATTTATGGTCTCTAACAGTTTCCACGGGCATGGTTTGACAAGTTCAGTCAGACTGTTAGTCTTGTTGGGTTCACTCGGAGTTCAGCCGACTTCTCTTTATTCACTCGTCATAGTTCAACATGCACAATGATTCTCTTGATGTTTGTTGATGATATTTTGATTACGGGAGACGATCTCACAGGAATTCACATGATCAACAACATCTGGTGACTGTGTATCAAACAAAGGAGCTGAGAAATTTTCGATATTTTCTTGGTCTTGAGGTGGCTTGACGACCGAATGAGCTTGTTTTATCTCAAAGAAAGTACTGACTTGACTTGCATCATGATGCAGACTACTATGGATACAAGCCTGCTGACACTCCTATGGATATCAATTACAAGCTCTGTGCACATGCCTCAAACTCTGATCTTCTCCTTCCGAACACAGAGTATTATCATCGTCTTGTGAGAAAGCTGATATATCTCTCTGTTACAAGACCTGATATATCATTTGCTGCTGGAGTTGTCAGTCGATTCATACATGAGCTACATATCTTTGATCTCCAGGCAGTTGAGCGTGTTCTTCGATACTTGAAGACTGCTCCTGGACAAGGACTTGTTTACAAGCCTTTTTCTTCTCTCTTATCTCTGATTGCATATTTTGACGCTGATTATGCTGAATCATTGGATGATCGTCGTTTCATAAGTGGATACTGCACTTATTTTGGTGGACATCTCATTACCTGGCGTAGCAGGAAATAGTTTGTAGTTGCTCGCTCATATGCTGAAGCCGAGTATCGTTCAATGACAGCTTTTGTGTCTGAACTTGCATGGCTTGAGGGTCTCCTAGGTGATTTGGGAGTCAAGTTTTTCTCACTAACCACTCTATTTTACGACAGTCAAGCTGCCATACACATCGCCAAGAATCCTGTTTTCCATGAACGAACGAAACAGATTAAAGTTGATTGTCATTTCATTCGGGAGAAGGTTCAATTGAAGAAGATAGATTTACAACATGTTCCTACTGCTGGGCAAGTTGCTGATATTCTCACCAAGACTTTACCTTGCCCGCTATACTATCAGTTTTTGTCCAAGCTTAGTGCTTACGATTTGTATGCTCCAGCTTGCGGGGGACTGTTAAAAAATATATGTAAAAGCCCAAAGATAGGCTCATTCTTAGGCCCATCTTGTTAGCTTGTTTCGTCCCACATCTTAGGATAGGATTCTCTCTCTTTTTTCTTTTATATAAATATACAAATGTACAATTATATGCATTATGTATGGAAGCTGTTTTATAGAAATTAATAAAATAATTTTATTTCTCTTATTTCTCGTACATGTCTACAAAATTCATTAAAGAAATCGATTAATCCTGATCAACATGAGACTGGAGTAATGAAATTTAGAAAGCTTTATTTCTATTAGGGCTCATTCGGCTTGGAGGTTTTGAAATTGAACATTAATAATTTAAATCAGAGTGTTTGGCTGGACGGAATTAGAATCTTCCTCTTTCGTCTTCTTCTCGCGGTTCTTCCTCTGCTCACTATCATTCACATCCTCCCTATATACCCCCCCTTTCTTCTCTGCCCCTTCCTCTGCTCACTATCATTCACATCCTCCCTATATACCTCCCCTTTCTTCTCTGCCCCTTCCTCTTCCTCTTCCTTTTCATCATCTTCTTCTACTTCTTCCTCCGAAATTTCCACTGTGGATTCCTCCAAAAGCCCATAATCCTACACCAGATATTATCCTGAATCATAGCAGGTGTTTGTTCAAATGCGCCTGTGAAAGCTGGCCTAATTGTATGCTGACAAATTAAACATTTAATCATAGTTCAACTTATGGTTACTCATGTTCGATTTCTTTAAACATTCTCTTCTCATCCCCTTTCTAAAAAGTATCTATTACATCACATTTCTAAACAGTCTCCGCTCATTTTTTTGAACTGACACATCATGTGACACAATAGTATTTGTTTGTGAAATTACAGATTTTTGGCCCTTGGTTTGAATTTTCTAATCTAGTGGTGAGACCGATTGCAGATTTCTCTTTGATTAAATCATTGGAACCTATCGATGGTTTTTTTTTAAATTCCAATCAGTGTTGTAGATCTCGACTGACATAAATATTTTTGAGAGAACCTCACGACATCAACGTTTTAAGCACAAAAGTGATTGTTATGGTCCCAATCCTGTCATTGTATCTTTATTTCCTTTTATTTTTATTAGTTGTGCTTAGTTGTTAGATGTTATGGTCCACGAGTCAAGGACCTAGTTATCTAATTGGTTTTGTTATTATAATTAATTGTTCTAGTTTAAGTTTTCATTTAAGAATAGTCTTCCAGACTATTTAAAGGCAAGTGTGGTTCTTCTAATATTATCAAAGGAGTTATTTTTATTCACTTGTCTTGCGAAAGAGATTTTTATAGCTCTCTCCTCCCGAGCAAGCCCCGCCTAGGCAGCCGCGGTTCCGCTCCTATGTATCCCCTCCCCCTTCGGTCCATACTCAAGCAAGCGCACTACAACTTGGCGTCAGAGCTATTTTGATTCTCCTCTTCCGCCGAAGCCTTTGTCAACAACTTGCAAACCATAAATCCCTCCCTTCTTCTTTCTGTACCAGCAAGCGTAAAGCAACCACATCGACGATCCAGCCCGAGGAGCCCACACCCGCCTCTGCATCTCCCGCAATCGATGAGATTCATCCCCGCAGCAGTTTGACGACGTCCGATCCTGTCTATTCCTCTCCCTTCTGCATTGGCGATCCCAACCAACCAGCGACCCCTCATTCGATGAGATCTAGCCGTCAGAGACTCGAACTCCGTCTTCCTGATCGGCCTTGTGCCCTTCCGTAAGTCTCGACGCTCCAAACTCTTGCTCAAGTTCAGTTTTAAATTATCACTGGTGTTTCTCATGTTCTCCAGCAACTGACGCAAGGCTCGCATCCCGCAACATCCATAATTCTTTTTTGCACCTCGTCAAGCAAAGCCTGTCTCCAACACTATCTCTTAGTGACGTTCGATTATCCCATGCACATGGCTTCTATTTCTCGATACCCGCACACCCTTCTTGTTTTTCACGCCGACTGCTACTTCTGTGTGCCTGTTTCGTGCACGCAACCGTTTGAACCTCACACCTATTGCCTCCAAAATCACAATGAACTGATTTTTTTTATTAATCAACAAGTGCTTAATAACTTAAATATCACTTTACTTTGCAAATGACGTCAGATGCGTCCCGACACGAATATTGGGAGGCCAGGGTTGCCTATCACGCCTTGGCAATGGCAAGCTGCATCACCACCATCCTTGACAGACTCGACGACCTGTTTGCCCCACACATACATAAGTAACAACTCGATCATCTTTTGTTCCTTATGCCTCCGTCATCGATCTCATTGATTTTCCCATTGCAACCCATGTCAACAGTGTTGTCAGCTACCTCCATCAAGCGCTCTCTGACCGTTCCCCCGTCGTCACCGCCACTTCTGACCGCCGCGACTCACATTCAATACACACACTTTCTCCACCGCAAACCATTATGCATGACAGATTCCTCAACTAACGACTACGACACTCCAGATCCCTGCCGACCTCTGTGACATCTGTGAGCACACCATGAGCCCCTTCCCCAATGACGTATCTGCTTTGGCCTCACACTACAAAAAATTATTCTGGCGTAAAGTTCAAGAACCCGAGGATCACACCGGCCGTGCCACGTTCGAGCTTGAGGGCAAGTTCAATTTCAAGGAAGGATGAGATGTTATTGTCTCAATCCCGTCATTGTATCTTTATTGTCTTTTATTATTATTTGTTGTTCTTAATTGTTAGATGTAATGAGCTACGCTCAAGGGTCTAGTTATCTAATTGGTGTCATTATTATTAATTGTTCTAGCCTACGTTTTCATTCAAGAATAGTCTTGTAGCATATTTGAAAGAAATTGTGGGTCTTGTAATGCTATCAAACAAGTAATTTCTATCCTCTTGTATTGTGAAAGAGATTTTGGGAGTTTTCTCCCCCCGAGCAAGCCCTGCTTAAGCAGTCGCGGTTCCGACTCTGAAGTATCCCCTTCGCCTCCGGTCAATACTTCGGCACGCACACTACGTCTTGGTATTAGAGCGGGTATTGTAATGTTATCAAAGAAGTAATTTTTATTCCTTTGTCTTGCGAAAGAGATTTTGGTAGTTTTCTCCTCCTGAGCAAACCCCACCTAGGCAGCCACTGTTTTTGCTTCAAAGTATCCCCTCCGCCTCCGGTCATTACTTCGACGAGCGCACTGTAGTTATTTTTGGAAATATCGTCCGATATGTCGGTTTTGTCTGACATGTTGGGCAATATCTCGTGGCCGATACATCGGCGTGAGTATTAAAAATATTTTATCATTTATTTAAAGGACCGAGTGGTAATATTTTTTTCGTGTTTCATTTTGTGCATCTTTCTGAGCCTAGCTTCGACGACTTTCTAGTCTCTGTCTCATTTGATGGTCTTTATGCCGTTTATTCCCATCAATGTCTCTTTCTTGTGTAATTTATAAACATATATTATGAGTATATATATATTTATTTTGTAAGTTATAAACATATATTATACGCACAATTGTACATATTTTCAAAAAATTGTATATGTATGAATAAATTTATTTAAATATTAATTCCAACATTATAAAATATTACCAATATATCTCCCACAATTTAACATTTAAACTCAAACTAACATGAACCCGACTTCCTAAATTGATCACTCAGTGTAAACATAGAACTAAAGGTCCAAATATAATTGCTTACATTGTAGTCACATATGGCTTTATTGCAAAAGTAAATGCTAAAAGAACATAAACTTCAACTAGCTCAACTTCAAAGTATGCATAAAATCCTCGATCAAGCTCTTTGTAGCAAAGTGGGTTAACCAAAGTTGACCTTGTAACAACTTTGTCCTCCCAGGCATCTTAAACGTATTCTTGGGGGATGTATACCCACAATCCCCCATTGCCACTTCCCTGCGCGTGGTCATGATTTCTATAATAAACATATATAAACAATAACATGCAAGTAAAAGTACAATGACAGTAAATAAATGTACAATAGTAAGGATAGTGATTGCATAAGTAGCAGAATCACATGTGACATTCTTCTATGACTTCTATCAACCACAATTTATCCATATGTTCATATATCACTACTTACTGATACTAAGCTTTAAAACACGAACTAGTGCCACATCAGTAAAACTTAACCATCTATGAATTGGGTGAGTTGGGTAGGTTTGGCCACATTCCATGGGCATTTATTCCAAACTTAATCGAAATTCCACCAATTATAGTTATAACTGGGTGACATTTTTATTCCTCCATGACATCGGTCTAACCTTCCAATTATGGTGAGCAGAAACACAGTAGCTATCATGCTAGTCCTCCAACTAAACAATACGAGCACTGTTAATTACACAATCACTTATAGTTAATTATTGATCATCAGTTAATATCCATAGTGGATGGTAGTTGCCCCAAGCTACTATCCCTATAAAATGGAGCCTATTTGGTTGAATTCTGAATCCCGAATTTGGACAGATTTCCGGGATCTCACAATTATCCATGGTACCGATTCTGTGGATCCTTTATGTCGAATCAGAGGTAACTAATCCCCCATCCCACTACCACCATAACTACCCTTTCCACTCGATCAAACTGCCATAACCGGCAAAGGGTGGTGTGGACATTGTCTATGAGCTTCATCATGTCTAGTGGTGTGCTGGTACCTGCGCAGTTGGCAAAGAGCAACAAATATGACCATTGTTATTGATACAAACCCGAGAGGAATCTTGCAAGAGGGAGGACCAACGAAGGTGAGGAAGAGGAAGGAGGGAACGAGACGAAATCCTTAGGGAGCAATCCTAATTTTCCATTCATCCAAGAATAATCCAAAAGAAGTACAACTTCACCTCTTATAGGCACGGGCGTCACATAATAAGAAATGACAACAAAATGAGAAATAAATAAACACGTACACAACAAAATAGGAAAAACAAAGTGCGAAATAAATATAAATATCAGGTTGGCGTCACGCCTTCGGTCTCTCCTCCCGCAGACGGACTCAACATTGTCTTCATCTGTGTGCGGACCCGCCACGACGTCCTGTCGGCGTGTACGTGTCCCGTCGGCATGCACCACCGTAACAATGCCGTCGTCTGGAAAATATGCCTTATCCTCAGGGCAGTAATTGTAGCGGTGATGGCAGAAGTGATCCTGGGATAACCCCATGGCTTCGGACTCCAGACGGTAAGACCCAGGAACCGGGACCTTTTACGCGCCAGAATCCCCTTGAAGGTGGTAGCAGCAACCAAGTAGCTTAGATGAGTAGTTCGGCGCTAGCTGACGTCTTTCTTCTGGACCAGAGAAAGATTGGCTGGTGGCTATACTATTGGAGGCTGGGTGACGTCGGTGAGCGCAGTTGAAAGCTCTTGGTTGTCCGTCGGAGAAACAAGAGGCATAACAAACGTGCCCGAGGGCTCACAACCCCATGGAGGAGCCGATGTCCGTGGGCCGCTGGATCGTGCAGAGGGAGATCAGAGAGCATAGGAGGGCAGAGTAACCGTCGAGGAGACATGGCTGTCCCTTGTGTAGGAACTGCATGGACATAGTCTCCCAATTGACGCATACATCGCCGAGCGTGTGGAGCCAAACCACTCCCAGAATGGAGTCGAGACCGCCTAAGCCGAATGTGTAGAAGTCCGCAGTCACAGAATCAGGCCCATAGAGAGAGAGAGACCGCATTGCAACAACCCTGAGTCGGTCGGTGACGCCCATCGCCCATACAGACCGTAACATCTGGGGAGGTAACCTAAGAGACGGAGCTGCTGCACCAGGTGCTTAGAAATGAGGTTGTGGCTTGTGTCGCTGTCCACCATGATGATGATCGTGCGATCCCACAGTGTGCCCTAGAGCTGTATGGTCTGCTGGCCGGAGATCCCGCCCGCCGAGGCGCAAAATAGCTCCAACTGGTGGAACGTAGCTGCGGTTGACTCAAGAGGTATATCCCCCGTTGAGAGCTCCAAGGCCTCAAAGTCAGCCAGGGTAACCTCAGGGTCGACGTCGCCGATGATGGCGTGGAACTCCTTCATGGCGCACTCATGATTGGGGGAGTACGATTGACGGCACCTAAAATAGTGTCCCCTGCTACAAAGATCATTGTAGTCACTGTTCGAGAGGTGCTGAGAGGCTAGTGGGAGGCCTGGTCGGTTTCCCCAAGGCGACGGCCGCGGCGGAGGAGTCGTGGCTGGCGGTCTCCACAACGGCCGGGGCTGGTGGTGGTCGGCCGTAGGAGCAGGTGGTCGGGGGGAGAGGTTGACTTCAACCAAATGCGCCAAGTCCATGGCGTCGGAGACTGTCTGAGGGTGATGTGTGCGGAGACGAGAGCGGATACGTGATAGTAAACCCTGCATGAAGAAGCCCAAGTATTGATTAGGCGGTAGCCCGGGAACGTGGGAGACCATGGCGACGAACTCATCGACATAGTCGTCCAGGCTTGTCATCTAGCGAACGCCGCAAAGACGCTCAGTAGCGGAAGAGCTGGAGTTGCGATTGTCATATCGTCAGATTATCTCCAGCTTGAGCTCGGTCCAGGAGAGGCACATATTGATTTGACGGAGCCACCGATCCCAGTGGAGTGCCGAGTCGTTTAGGCCAAACACCGTTGTAGACACCTTGTCGTGATACGAGGTGTATTTGAGGTCGAAATATTGCTCCGCCTTGGTGATCCAACCCATCAGGTCAACGCCGACGAAGGCAAGAATGTCTAGGGAGAGGGCGGAGCGACCCAGAATGGGTGGATGGGAGGTCCCTGAAGGAATGAACTGCGGTCCGACGCCTAAGAGAGACGCCGTCCGCGGGTAGGTCGGAGATGGACGCGGTGGAGACGACGACGGTTGACGCCTGGAGGGAGTCGATCTTGGAGTGGATGACGAGGAGCGAGGCGTGCATGGAGGCAACAAGTTGTTCCTGAGTCTCCAAGCAGCTGCTTAGGGCTTCCGTGGTCACATCCGGAGGAAGATCTCCAGTTGAGCGTGTGTTGGGAGCCATGGGCTGGGAGTGGCGGAGCGGAAGGGATTAGCTGGAAGCGGCATAAACCGTTGTGATCCGCGAAAAGGCTGGAAGTGGTGGACAGTTGCAGAAATCCGGCGGATTGGGCTGGGATGCGACCGAATCGGCAGATTCGGGTCGGGATGCAGCGAAAGGTTGCAGATCTTGACTGGAAGCTGGCGAAACCGCCGTCGGGGTCTTCCTCTGACAGATTGCAGCTCAACTCAGGGAAGGCGGTGGTTGGCTATGGCTGGCAGCGAGGGATGCGGTGGTGGATCAGTGGTTCGATGTTCGAGATTGGCTGGAAGGGTGCGGAACTGGTCTTGGATCGGCTGGAGAAGGCAAAAAAACTAGATTTGGTTGTCTTTCGACAGTCTCACACGAGCCTTTGTCGTGGGCTGCGATGTGGACGAAGGCGAAACGACGGACCACAACGAAAAACGCGGACGCTCGATGAAGCGACCTAGCGTGGTAGATGCGACGACGGATCAAAAAGCAGGCCGCGACCGAGCGCGGCAGACGCGACAGGGGATCAGACGAGACAACATTGTAGGTTTGCGGAAGTCGGGCGTATCGCCGAGTTTGCACGGACGATTGCGAGCACCGGCGGCGAGATGGCGGGCGGTGAGGCAGGTCAGACCAATTTGATAGAAATCCGAGAGGATTGCAACAAGAGGGAGGGCCGACGGAGGTGAGGAAGAAAAATGAGGAGGGAACGAGATGAAATCCTTAGGGAGCAACCCTAATTTTCCATTCATCCAAGAATAATCCAAAAGTACAACTCCACCTCTTATAGGCACGAGAGGTGACATAATAAGAAATAATAACAAAATGATAAATAAATAAATGCGTACACAACATAATAAGAATAGCAGAGTGCAAAATAAATAAAAAGGTCAGGTTGGCGTCGCGTCTTCTATCTTTCCTCCCGCAGACGGCCTCGTCGTTGTCTTCCTCCGCCCGCGGACTCTCCACGACGTCTAGCGTGTCCCGTAGTAGTCATGCACAACCATAACATTTATTGTCAAGGAAAACTTTATGATTGTTGGACAAGTGGAATGAACATTCAAGAACGAAATCACACTAAAATGCTAACAAATGCGATATAGATTGAGAGACAAGCTCCTTTTAAACTATTTAGGGATGGTTCCCCCAAAGAATCTCACTCTAAAATGAGAGAACACAAAAAGAATTCCAAGATCCCCAACATATCTCTATGCCCTCCCTTATATAGTAGGAAATGGAACCCCTAATAAGATAACTTTTATTTTCTTAACTAATATAATTATATTAATTAATACTAACTGATGATATCGATTTGGTCGATGCGCGGGAGTGTAAACACAAAACTGAAATCTTGGCGAGACACTTTAGAAAAGAAGGGTTTTAGACTGAGTATGACAAAAACAGAGTATATTGAGCTTAAATTTAGCAGTACAAGGACGGATGACTTCGTTATTAAGTTGGGTGATCAAGATATTTCCCATAGCGAATGTTTTAAATATCTTGGATCGATAGTTCAAAAGGACGGAGGTATTGATAATGATGTGACACAGAATCCAAGCGGGTTGGTTGAAGTGGAGAGGCGCGTCAGGGATCTTGTGTGATCGTAAAGTACCATTAAAACTTAAGGGCAAGTTCTACCCTACTGCGATTAGACCAGCGATGCTCTATGGTTATGAGTGTTGGGCAGTGAATTGTGGACAAAAAATGGGAGTTGGGGAGATGAGAATTCTTAGGTGGATATGTGGACACACGAGACTGGATAGAATTGGGAATGAATGTTTTAGGGATAAGACCGTAGTATCACCAATTGCAGAGAAGATGCGAGAAGCTCGACTAAGATGGTTTGGACACGTGCAAAGGAGACAATTAGAGGCACCTGTTAGGTGTTGTGAGAGTCTAGTCACTAGGCATGTTAAACGAGGGAGGGGTAGACCAAGAAAATCTTGGAATGAAACTATAAGGAAAGACATGATGTACTTAGACATTAGTGAGATTATGACATAAGATAGGGCACAATGACGGCAAAGGATCCATATAACTGCTATAGTGGGATAAAGGCTTGAGTGTTGTTGTTGTAATTAATATCAACTGATTAATAATATCAGTTTAAATATAAAATACATATAGTCCCTAATTATTGTGGTGGGCTCCATTGTGATTTGATGGAAGCTCCGCTTTCTCCTCTTGTTTGTTGAGGTGAAGCCCACCTGGACGCATGCATATCAATGCTCCCCATGAGAGCAATCTATACCTTAAATAGAGAGGGAATAAGCAAATGGTAAGTAATGATATATTATTGTTATCGATGAGGATATCTGCCTCCCTCATTTTGATCACATTGTTAAAATAAACAAACATGAAAATTCTAGACAAATCATTAAGGGATTACATCTAATCTTCCGTACCCTTTATGATGGAGAGAATCTTGGAGCTTTCATCCTTTTCCTTTTCCAAATTGTCGACTCCTCTTCTGATGGAACTAGGTTTGGAATATTGTTGCACGCTTATACTCTCCTCCTTGCTTTGTGTGTCGCTTTCCCCTCCTTCTATAGATGAGGTTTGACCTTTACTCTTTTCTGAGTGTTTTTAACCTTGCTTGACTAAATTTGAAATTACAATTTTAGTGAAGATCTCCCATTTTGCTATATTTTACCTCATGTACCCAATCTGTTTTCCGGACTTCAATAGTGTTAACTTGGGATGCTTTTGGACTTTCTGAGGTTAAGTCTATGGTTACCCGTTGGTGGAAGCCCCTGGATCAACTAGATCCAAAATATTTAAACCTATTATGACGCAGGATGGTCCTATATAACAAGAAAATAGGGAGTGAAACTCCTACATGCAACACAACCTGAGATCCGACGACTTTAAACTTGCAAAAAAAATATTTCTTTATAAAATTAATTACGGATGATAACAAAAATAGTTAATGATTCGAGAATGGAAACAAGAGAGATAGTACAAGCGCGAGAGTGCGCGAGAATAAATACTAATAAAATGAAAAATTACAAAGACAAAAACGATTGAAAACAAAACTACAAACCGTTATCTACTCAAGTAGAGAGCTAACACACGATTCAATGCAAAAATAAGAATAACACACCTTGATTACCAACAACTATTAAGAGGGGAGGGCTGGAGGATCTTCCGGAAGGCTTGTCGGGGTTGTAGGGTCGCTGAAATGGGGCCTGGACAGGGACTGTTCAGGGGCTGGAATGAGGTGTTTGCTGACAGGAAGTTCTAACAGAGGCAGGAAGGAAGAAATTAAATGAGATGGGATCCAGCTGAGTGAATGGAGTAAAATGTGGGGAAGATTTTGCTTTGTGGTCGGGTTTGGATTGAGGGGAAGTAGGGGGGTTCGGTTGGGGAGATAAATGGCCAGAAAAATAGGAAAAAAGAGGGAGGGGCCGGTCAACAGGAAGAGGTGGTAGTGGGGGTGGTTATCCTTTTTTTAGGATTTAATTTCTAAAATTGTGGAGAGTGGGGATGGTGGATTAGTGGGGGGTTATGATGGTTATTAGGGGTGCTGGAGGTGGGGGTTGGCGGTGGTGGTCGGTGGTGGTGGTGTGGTCGCCAGAAGTGTTATCGGCGATCGCCGGAAAATGTAAAGTGATATGAAATTCATGAGGAAGTGTAGGAGGACCACCGGAGGTGACCGGGGATGTACTTCGGTGATCGCCGAAGATGGAATTTATGTGGTAATAAGGGGGTCCGGGGGTGATGCAGTGCAGCGAATGCACTGCACGGTAAAGTGCAGTGCATCGGACGGTTGCACTGAGATCTCGCGCGAGTTCAGCTTTGCGTCGCGATTTGTGCATGCTTTGAGATGAGTGCGCTGAGATGTGCACGCATCTCAGCGCACTCGCATCTCAGAGCAATCGTCGGATCGCACTTTCCCATGCAGTGCATTCGCTGCACTGCACCACCCCCAGACCCCGGTAATAAGGTTGTTTTTGTGAGTGATTGAGGGTGCTGGAGGCTCCATGAAAAGGAAGGGGATGGGGGAGAAGTGGCCGGCTGCTGCAATGGAGAAGGGCCCTTTGGGCTGGCTGCTTCCAGTGGGGGAGGAAGGTGGTTGCTGCAGCTACAGGAGGTGAGGGGGAGGATGCTTGGTCAGTTGATTGAAGAGGGGTGTAGGGAAATGTGGTGGGTATTGTAGCTTATGGAGCAGAGGGGAGGGAGGATTGAAGAGGTGGCCAACTGATGATATGGGAGGGGGACAGTGGCTGGCTGTGGCTTGCGGGAGGGGGAAGTGGACGGCCTAGAGGGTGGCAGTGGCCTGCCAAGGAGAATGGAGGGCCACAGCCACAACACCATGATGATCAAGGATTGAGCTTCTAAAACTCCAATCTTCAATACCTCTTATGAGAGTCCTCACCCTCTATTTATAACATTTCTAGGGAGCAATGAACGACTATGATTGGCCGACGCTCCGACTAAAAATATATATATAAAAATACAACTCAAAATAAAATACAACAAGAGACAAAAATACTATAACGGCGAGCCGCTCGAAATGAGCGGCCCCGATCGTCACTGCACACGAGGTCGCCGGGAGTAGACCCGAACGGGTCGGGCGGGCTGCACTCCATCAACAACGGGTCTGGCGGGCTGCTCCCCATCATATTACACCTAACCATGACTTATTTTTTGAATATTAATCACTAAAAATAGTTAATATCACCCCCAATAAATTTGTATCATATAGACAATCTTTGTTCTTCTAATACTAAGTGCTCTATCTTTTGAAATATCTCTAAAATGTTCTAATACGTGCAATGATACTGTCACTAGCCATATATTTGATGACTATATGTTTAACCATATAACTAAAATTCATATTAATTAATGCAGTGGTTTAATACTATTGAAGATGTTACTGGAGTATGTTGATATTAGCAAATGCTTGCCAGCTTTGTCATCTGAAGTTATCCACCGTGTAGTAGAAATTTTGAAAATGTTCAACACCAGAACTTGCCAGCTTGTTCTTGGTGCTGGTGCTATGCAGGTAAATATTTGTTTCTCCCAATAATGTACTTTATGAAGTTATGGATCTATTCTCTTAATATTTTTCTTCAATTTATTGTTAGACAATTTTGCTTGTGTTTATTGTGTAGACAACCATAAAATTTTGATTTTCCTTTTAGTCTTGGCAGATATACCTTTAGATGATAGGAACAGTGGGTATTCATGAATGTTTTAGTTGTAACATAGGTTAAGAACTGTGGGTATACTTGAAAATGATAGAAACTGAGTCAAGTATATTCCCGCTGAAGAGATAATTTGGGAAAGCTATTATAGTTGTCGATGGATATAGTTGGTGCAATATATTCTTCCTCAAACAACGCACCGGAAGCTAAGAGTATCAGCAACCCAACGGGATCAGCAGAGGACGGCCAACTGGACTCGGCCAGAAGACAGGAGCGGAAAACTGCAGGTGAAAGAGTCGTGTCGTCGATGGAACGGTCTGGAAGAGGCATAGATCAGGCGCAGAAGATAGGCGCAACACACAGAGGAGCTACCGGCAAGAAGCCATCCGGAACAGTCGTCGAAGAGTGCCGACGGGAGATCTGGAAGAGGGGAGATCTGGGCAGCAAGACTTGCTCGATGCCGGCGTCGATCGAAGAAGCTCGGGACGCCGTCGATGTCGCAGGCGGAGAGGAGAAGCGAAGTCGGTGTTGCAGGAATCAGAGGCGTCGCCTGAGAGATAGAGCCGTCGGGAGAAGACGAAGTCGCGGACGGAAGCCGGAGAAGCCGTTGATGTCGCAGGCGGAAGCAGCAAAGGGCAGCGGTAGCGGAATTGGAGTCGCACCTGTCGATGTCGGCGAGCGGAAGCAGCAGCGATGAAGAGAGGAGCAGTGCACGATGAGAGAAGCTGTACAGGCGGAAGTGGGCCACTGTACAGACGACTGGAGAATGTCCCGCGCCCGTCTCTAGAATCAGACAACGATTCCGTGGATGGGAGTGAGGGGAAAGATTCTACCCGTGAGCCCTAGCAGGTCGCGGAAATGAAAGCACCGGGTCGGGACTCGGGAGAGGGGAAAACAGTGGCCGGAAGCGGAAAAAAAAATTTATTTAGGTCTTCAGGACTTTCGCTCTGATACCATGTGGAAGGAAATAGTTGGTGCAATATATTCTTGCTCAAAGGGGCTATATAAAAGAAATACATCAAGACACCCAACACCGATAGGCGGTGTGAGACTAATACTCAACAATAGAATAATAATAACTCTAACAATAGTAAGTGCTCCAAGCAAAATATTTAGTTGTAATTATTGTCCTGAACAGTTGATGGTACTGCTGATCTGGAAAATTGCTTCTAGCACACATGATCAAGCACCTTATCAAAGATTGGACCTGAAAACAATACAAGAGCAGGGAGTTCACATTTTTCGATCAAGTTGTGTAGCATCAAGGAAAATATGAAGGCCAACTAAAAATTAATGACCACTTCAAACACTCTTGAATGTCTTCTTTGCTGGATAGTGACAGTGGAAAATTTGTATGTACATGAACATTGTACTAAAATCCTCTTGTAAGAGAACGTGCCAAGTCAAGTACCCCTGAGAAAAGATGAGGGCCAGTTGGAGGTCAAATTCATGAATGAGGATATCTGTAGCACATCTAAAAACTTGCGCAGGTAAAGTACTGTAATTTTTGAAGGGTCAGTTTTCATGTCTCAACAAAGTTTGATATGTGCTCAAAAAACCCTGCATTCACAATTTTCAACATTCTAAATCAAAATATTGGAACTTAATTGTAGTTTGGTTTGTTTAATGGATAATTTTGCTGGTCCATGATTGAAAACACCCAAAAGATTTTCGGCGTGGTCAACAAAGCGTCGTCTCTTTACAAGATTGTTTAATCCAAGATGGGACATAGTTCAACTATTTTACGGCAGTGGACTTTCAACTTATTCGGATTGACAAGCTCTCATAACCCAAACACAAAAAAGCTCCATGTCATTCATGCTCATGGTAGAATCAAATAATTTTCTACTACTTAATATGCCATAAGGGCAGCTAAGCTTATAGAAGATTACTTAACCCCCAAAGTGGGGACATTGACAAACCTGGTTAATGAATAAGAGTAATTGCTAGTTTTCCTTCCCAAACTGGCTAGTCTTTAGTGCTTGAAACTCCTCGATGGAAGCATTGGATCTCTCATTAAGAGTTTGATCATCAACTCTTAGGGAAGATCAACTTATTGGAAGAAGGGTTCACCTAAGTTGCTATCCATGGTATCAGACCCAAATGATCCAAACTGTTGAAGAAAATATGTAAAAGCTCAAAATAAGGTCCATCTTGAGTCTTATATCTCTTTAGGTTTAGTCACGCATCTTAGAATGAGATTTCTACTTCTCTCTCTCTTCCTATTTAAGTGTTCAAATACCTGTATGTATTTACCAAGATTGAGAAATTAATAAAAAATTCCTTTATTTTTCTCTTTTTCCGTGTATTTCTACATGGTGTCAGAGGATAATCATTCCTATCAAAAATTTTTCCGTGTATTTCTACATGCATTCATTGCGGTTGATGCCTTGCACACCCAACTCCAGTAACTTCAGGGAATGATCAATTGTTCATCTGGCTCTGTTGCGTCGATCTCCCCTATAGGGTTGAGATCTCCTAAATCTACCGTCATCACAACCTCTACCTTAAATCTCAACGAGTTTTTTAGCATTCAGTATTAGTGCCACACAATCTTCCTGTTTGTAGATGCACACATTTTTCAAAGCCATTTTTCCTTAGGTTTACGTTCGAGAGGGATAAATAGTTGTTCCATCCCAGCTAGTTTCTCTTCCACTCTCAGTAGGTTTCTCTTGAGAAAAGAAAGGAAGTTCAGGCAAGTCCTAGTATGAAGCACACAAACCAATGACCTCTGCAGCTCAACCATCTATGCCTCCCTCCCACGCACCCCTCTAGGTAAAACAACATAGTCGACTTGAATACACATCAACTTCCCCGTCTAGAGATCAACAAAACAACGAACAACCTTGTCAACATCTACCGCCCGAGCATCGCTTCCTGTCCTTTTTTCCTCATCGTCATCTTCATCTCGACAACACGCGCGCCCACTTTCTACGTCAAACCCAATGCTAACTTTCTACGTCAAACCCAATGCTAACTTTCGGCACCAAACTCAATGCCAACTTTCTGCACCAAATCCAACATCAATTTTCTACTTCTTCAACCTACAACAACAGATTCTGTTGAGTTCAACACTCCATCGAGGCAACGCCCCATCTAGCCTTGCGCCTTCATCGTATCGAGCCGCGCACTTCTATCTTGGGGTCCTGGCAGGCTGACCATTGGTGAACTAAAAGTTATTTTGTAATTAATTAATGAATTCATTTGATTATTACAAACTAATTTATTCGACATGGAAGTGAGTTCCAGCAAGTAAAGGTGTCATGTGATACTTTGGAAGCTATGGGAGGTTTTAGTGGCAGCACAAGTCTCGATTTCATAGCTCCACACCCAAATTAACGAACTTTTGGTGTCTGGTCCGACAGATTCGCCGCTCCATGCAACTAGGCTATCTTGCCCCTACTCCAACCAACAATTACTGATGAAAAAACTGAACGAGGACAATTGACATTGGACTTCGCCAATCAGTGGATCAATAGGAGCATCGATCAGAACAAAGAATAGAGAACCCTCACCAATCTCAGCTTGTCACACTGCACCACTTTCGATCCCTGCCACCCCCCAACCCACAACTCCCTCTTTCACCCCAGATCTCGACGATTTCGACTTGGAAAGCCATTCACTGACCATTCTTCCTAGATGATCCTCCTCAGTCAGTGCCTTATTTGCACAGTAAGACACCAACTCTCCAATGGGCCCCACAACAGGCCACCCCAACTGTCTTCGCAGTTTGCACAACGAACTCCTTCTTAACTTTGACTCCAACTACGAGGACCATCGATACCTAAACGTTCTGTGAGCTGCATCCACATGGTTCGTCTTTGGAGCATGCATGAACTGGTTGATAACACTTACCGCATAAGAAATATCCGAGTGAGTGTGGGACATGCAGATCAACTTCCCTACTAACCTCTGAAATGTAGAGATGTCTTTGATCACCTCTCCATCATTACACCTCAATCGGTGATTTGCTTCAATTGGGGTGTCAGCTGGTCTACATCCACTCATCCCCACCCTCTCCAAGAGGTCAAAAGTATATTTTCTCTGGGAGATGAAGATTCCCTGCTTGGACCTTGCGACCTCAATACCCTAGAAATACCTGAATTTTCCCAAGTCCTTGACCTCAAACTCACTGGCTAATTTCTGTTTTAGATTTTTGATTTCTTCCACGTCATCTCCTGTTATGACTAATATCATCAACATATACAATGAGGGCAGTGAGTTTCTCGGTCCTATGTTTGATGAACAGTGTATGATCATCATTGCTCTGGTGATACCCAAATGACACCATAGCTTTGTATAATCTCCCAAACCAAGCTTTTGGGGATTGTTTCAGCCCATATAAGGCCTTTTTAATCTGCAGACTTTTCCTTTTGCACATTTAGAAGTGGTGTCTGGTGGAATAGACATGTAGACTTCCTCATACAGATCCCCATGAAGGAATGCATTCTTCACATCAAGTTACCAATGGTCTCAACCTTTGCAGGTAACACATGATAACAAGACCCTAATAATGTTCATCTTTTGCACGGGGGAAAATGTTTATTGATACTCAATTTCAACGGTTTGTGTATAAACTCTTGCCACCAGCCTTGTCTTACACCTTTCAACAATCATTTGAGAGTTCTGTTTGACAGAGAACACCTATTTGCACTAAACAGTATTATTTCCACAGGGAAGATACACCAAATCCCATGTATGGTTCTTCTCAAGGGCAGTCATTTTCTAAACCATCACCTCTCTCCACACAGGGACCTCTGGGGCCTACTACCAAGATGCAGGTATGGAAAGAGAAATAAGAGAAGGGGTAGTCAGATAGGGCTTGCTTCTCAAAGGCCTTGTAGGAAGTAGAAAAAGAGTCGTAAGATACATAATGTGAAAAAGGATGTTGAGTACAAGTGCGGATACCTTTTTAAGGGCAATTGGTGGATCAGAAAGACCTAAGTCAGGATCCAATGACGGTTCTGGTGGCATAGTCAGATCTTGTGTGCTTGTCCTCTTTGTGCGTCGAGTATATACCTACAAGCTCGGAGCAGTAGATGGAAGAGGTAGGGAAACAGTAGTAGGACTCACTTCCACTGGTGTAGACTCCCCCTGAAGTGAGAGATACGTTGGAGGTATTGGCAGAGGTACAATAGAAGGGGGTAAAGGAGGAGGGTCACCCGAGGTTGGGTTGCATGTCTCGGATTCACGGAATGTGACATCCATAGTGACAAATACTTTCTTCGTAGGTGGGTGAAAACACTTGTACCCCTTTTGTGTGAGAGAGTAGCTAATAAAAACGTACTTGAGTGCTCGAGGATCAAGTTTTGTAGGGTGAGGGTGGTGGATATGAACGAAGCAGACACATCCAAACACCTTAGGGGAAAACTTAGTAGGAGGCACATGGAGAGTGCTAAGAGGAGTAGCATTCCCAAGGACGCGCGAGGGCGTACGTTTAATAAGATATGTCGCAGTAAGGATCACATCTCTCCAATAGAATTTTGGAAGATGCATGGTAGACAAAAGGCAACGAGCAACTTCCAGCAGACGACGATTTTTCCTCTCAGCAACTCCTTTCTGAGCTGGGGAATAAGTGCAAGTAGTCTTGTGGAGGATGTCATGATCATTAAGATATTGCTCAAACTGTGAATCCATGTATTCACGATCATAGTCACTGTGAAGAGTTTTAATGGTGGTATGAAATTGAGTGTGTTGAGATTATATTAGCCAGCAGGACACGTGTGTGTGGGACCGCATGTTTGGGCTTTCCCCATCGCGTTCCAGGTCTGGGTGTTGACCCCGGTGGGCCCCCTTGTGTGGCGGAATATCCCCGCGGTCCTGTGGTTGGGGTTAGTCCCACATCGCTTGCAGCAGGCGATCCTTTGTGTTCATATACCCCCGTCCCCCCCTTACCATAACCTCGGGGTTTTGGGAAGATGTGTGGTGACGGGTGGTTTCCACATGGTATCAAAGCGAGGTTGTCCTGCTGCGGGGGTGTGTTGAGATTATATTAGCCAGCAGGACACGTGTGTGTGGGACCGCATGTTTGGGCTTTCCCCATCGCGTTCCAGGTCTGGGTGTTGACCCCGGTGGGCCCTCTTGTGTGACGGAATATCCCCGCGGTCCTGTGGTTGGGGTTAGTCCCACATCGCTTGCAGCAGGCGATCCTTTGTGTTCATATACCCCCGTCCCCCCCTTACCATAACCTCGGGGTTTTGGGAAGATGTGTGGTGACGGGTGGTTTCCACAGAGTGCATGTCATGTTATGAAATTTTTGAAAAATAGGAAATACATCAATTTTGTTTCGCAACAAATATAATCAATAGTACGAGAGAAATAATCGATAAAATTAAGAAACCACACACAACAAAAGATAGAAGGTATCGAGCATCTCCCGAATATAAGAACCCAATGATTCCACAATCAATGTCCCTTCTGAGATTGAGGACAAGCTCAAAATGAAGAAATGGTGGAATGATATGTGTTATTGTTGTCATGTGGTTTAATAAGTTGGTTTCTCTATGATATTATTATGTTTTTTTATCACAAGTCATGTTTTTAGTGTCTCTAGACTGTTATGTGTCTTAAATATGATTCAGTCAAGTCATTTTTGTTACTATTATTGGTCATATTTCAGATGTTTTTTATTGGAGTCTGTATTTTTATTTAGCCCAGATGTTAGGGGATTTTTTTGTAAAAAAAAATATAGGTGTAAGTTATTTAAAGGCCTCGTGTCATGGAATGAAGAAATAGCAAGAACTATTTTAGTTTAGGTTTTCCTCGTCTTCCTCTCATAGTTAATTTTAGGGCTTGATCCCCCCCTCCGGTAACCACAAGAAAAGATCTGTTTATCTCCACCGGTAGAGTTAAGAGATGCACCCCTCTAGGGTCTTCCAAATCCACCTACTCCGCAACCTCACCCTCAAATCTCAATGATGTTCACAACAAAGATGTTGGAAAAATTCAAAAGAGCTTGTGATCTAATAAGTTGTCAGATCCTAGATTACTGCTTTGATGCCATGTTCATGTTAAGAGAAAATTGTGCTTGATGTAAACTAGGTTACATACCAGTTGTATATAAATAGGGGGAATACCCCCAAATTACCAAGGGGCTTTTAGGGATTATAAAATGAATTAAACAATCAGGAATATACACAATAATTACATAATCTAACAAAAGCTATTGATAAGAATTTGTTTAAGCTTTTAAGTTCCAATCATTGAACAACTACAAAACTCGGTTTTGATTTAAATAAAAAAATACAAAAGTTCCTATTTTACTCCACTTGGATATAGAATCTCTTGATTGTGCATATTATATTTAATAAATTATGAATGCAATGAAATTTTATCCTGTATTTAATTGATACATTGCAATAGATTCAGTTTTAGAAAATGACGACATACTTTCTTGGGGCAAATATGCTGCTCTGATTACCTTCAATTATTTACCACATATTTGCAATGATCATAGCTTATGTAAGTTTTTGTTTCAGGTATCAGGTTTAAAGTCTATAACATCAAAGCACTTAGCTCTGGCAAGCCAAATTATTAGTTTTATTTATGCTATCATGGCAGGTAATATGCATTTGTTCTTTTAGAATACATTTATTTGATTATCCCTTGGGGAGTATTGTAGATAAGAGCTTACTCTGCTAGAGATCTCTTTTTTCCATTTTGACGCAACCATGCAGTATTCTCTTCTCATTCTGATATTTCAATATTTGTATTGACTGTATTTTGTAGGATGCAAGTTCATAGATTAGTATTATCTGTTGGGAACTAAATTGTTGCCTTTTTTTTAGCTTTTGTAAGATTTGTTGATAGAATTTTATATTGCAACCTTATACTACACAGAAAACCTTAGCTGGTAATTTTTGTTCCCGTGGAGAATCACTGGAGAGAGAAAATAAATAAAAAGATTTGTTAATTTTTCAAATTCCTCATACGTTGAATACAAGTATCGTACACTTTAAATATGAATAGAAGGAGGGGGAGGGGGGGGGGGGGGGAAGCTATCCTACAATGTGGGACTAAACAAGAAGAATGGGCTGAACAACTGGGTCTTGTTATTGGGCCTTTATATTTTCCTTCAACACCCCCCGCAAGCTGGAACATACAAATCATAGGCACTGAGCTTGGACAAAAACTGATAGTACAACGATCGTGGTAAGACCTTGGTGAGAATGTCAGCCACTTGCTCGGTAGAAAAAACTTGTAACTCCAACTTCTTCAATTGAGCCTTCTCTCGAAAAAGTGACAATCAACCTCAATATATTTAGTTCGCTTGTAGAACACGGGGTTCTTAGCAATATGTATAACCGCTTGACTGTCACACAATAGAGTTGTGGGTGAGGAGAGGTGAACTCCCAAATCACGAAGGAGACCTTCTAGCCATGTGAGTTCCGATACAACAACAGTCATTGCATGATACTCGGCCTCAACAGACGAACACACAACAGCCGATTGCTTTTTGCTACGCCAAGTAATAAGATGTCCTCCAAAGTATGTACAAAAACCAGTTGTGGAGCGTCGATCTTTCAGAGAACTAGCATAATCAACATCAGAGTAGGCAATCCGAGCTAGAGAGGAAGAGAAAGATGATTTATATATAAGCCCTTGTTTAGGCGCCGCTTTCAAGTATCTGAGAATGTGCTCAACGGCCTAAAGATGAGAGGTCCGTGGAGCATGCATAAATTGATTGATAACTCCAATGACAAAAGAGATATCAGGTCTTGTCATAGTAAGATAGATCAGCTTTCCAACAAGACGATGATAATACTCAGGTTTTGAAAGTAGTAAATCTGAGTCAGAACCTTGAATACAGAGCTTGTGGTTGACGTCCATCGGGGTGTCAGCAGGCTTGCATCCCGAATAGCTGACATCCTGAATAAGGTCAAGACAATATTTCCTTTTAGATAGGACGAGACCATCAGGTCGTCGCGCTACCTCGAGTCCAAGAAGGCACCGAAGATTTCTCAGGTCTTTAGTTTGAAATACTGAGTTTATTCCCGTGATTAGGATATCGTTAACGTAAACCAAGAGAATTATGGTGTCTGTTGTTCGATGACGAGTAAAAAGAGAGAAGTCAATACATCTTTGAGTGAATCCAACATTCTGGACGACTTTGCTAAACTTGTCAAACCATGCATGAAGAAACTGTTTGAGACCATAAATAGAGTTTTTCAGGTGACAAACACGAGACTCCCCCGTGGTCTCAAACCTGGGAGGTTGATTCATGCAGACAGTTTGTTGAAGGTCGTGATTGAGGAAAAAATTCTTGATATCCAACTAATGTAAGGGCCATTGACGATGAACAACCAAGGAGATCATGACCCGAACAATATTCATCTTGGCAACTGGTGAGAAAGTCTCATCGTAGTTGAGGCCTTGTTGCTGAGTGAAGTCTCGAGCCACAAGCCGAGTTTTAGACGGTCGGCTGTCCCATCTGGAGCATGTTCGATAGTCTAAACCCACATACACCCGACGCAAATCTGCCCGGGAGGAAGTGAGACAAGATTCCAGGTCCGGTTTGCCCATAGAGCAGTCATTTCCTCATCCATAGCAGCACGCCACCCCGAATGACGAAGAGCCTCTTGTATATAGTGAGGTATCAAAATGGAGGAGAGAGACAACGTCAATTTGAGAAGAGGCAGGGAGAGGCGATCCAAGGATACATAGTGCGCCAAACGATGAGCCGTAGAGGAGGATGCCAGATCAGCTGGCCTTGCGAGATCATTGGTAGAGGGTAAATATTATAGGGCATCAGATTTAGGAGGATGATGATGTATATACAAAGTGGTGGTTTGGGTTACATTGGCGGTGTTGATGGCGTTGGAAGAAGTGGTGCAAGACAGGACGCGCATCTGAAACTGACGATCTGAGACCATCTGACGAACTCAATTGTTCTAGTGTCACGCGGATACGGTCTCGAATCTACTAACTGTCTCAATGAGAGCAAACTACCAAGACTGTACTGCTCATAGGGTACTATATGCCTTATGAGAAAGGTAGTGCGCCTCTACCTAGCACGAAAAGACTTATATGTGCTGCCTGACCTTTTCGGTCTGATGTCACTCTGCTTGAGATATCTCTTTGGTGGACTACTGAGCGACCCTTGACTTTCATGTGGTCGACTAGAAGGGACATTCACACCCTTGGGTTGGACAAATTCCAAGCCTACGTATACGGGTACATGTTTCGTACTTAACGTTACTGTTCCTGATCTGACTACTTGGGTCTTGAAGAAGGGTGTCATTCTACACATTTTTCGCGACCGTTTTCCTATCACCACACCTTTCTATGCATGGTCATGATACTCCTACAAAACTTACACATGCGTATACAAAAATATATTGCTTGATATGTCTAACTAATAGGAATTAGGTTTCCTTACAGTGATGCTGCGGCGCTCGTACACTCAGCGCGACGACGTTTGATTTTCCCTACGAAATCCGACTGCTAGGAACTTTCAGAATTTTGTCTCGAGGCCACCAAAATTCTGCAATCCAAAACAACCCTACTTTAACATTATTTCCCTTTAGGGATTTTTTTGTTGGAAAAATTCCAATAACGCTAGGGTAACCCAAAATCAACGGATAACCTAGTGTATTACCTTTACGAGGGAGTGATTGAGGCTCTCAATGCGCACAACTCAAATTTTGCGGTGAATTCCGCACTCCAAAACCTATTTAGGGCCACGAGAAGAAAAACCTAGGTTAAAACTAACTTCCAAATCAGAGGATTTCCATGAAGAAATGGAAACAAGAGAGGGATCGAACTCACCGGAACCAAAACGCTCACTTCCACCGGTTAGGGTTGAATCTGGCTCTTCCACAGCCAAGGAAGGAAAAGGAATACCCACCGGCGCTCGTAGAGGAAGGAGGAGAAGTCGGCGTGGACTTTTGGAGGAGGAACGGTCGGCGGTAAGGCTCGCGGGAGGCGTCGGCTTCGTCCGTCGCTGCTTGCGGAAACGGGAACGTCGGGAAGGAACTGTCGGCTTGCGGTTTTGCTAAAACCCGTGAGAAAGAGGGGGTGCGGGTTAAAAAAGAACCTGGGCATCGGTTTTTAATAATAACCGCAATGTGGGAGTGGGAAAAAGACTTGCTATTGGCACCCCAATGCTCATAATTTTTGCTATACGCAACTCACTCCACACCATACTAACGCCTTTGCACTAAACGATTTCTTGTCGCGCTTCGTTACTAAAATTAAAATGTGTCTCACTATAATTAATTAACATAATTCACAAATTAATAAATGCGACTTTTTGGCCACACTAATATCGTACCTCGACGACGCGCTGCCTCGATCAAAATTCGTCGCGACTTGACCCTACAATTAAAATAATTTCGCGTCAACTAACGGATGTTACAACTTAGGGCTACATGGACCATAGACATGATGGAGATTATGAAGATAGCGCTGGGCAAGGTGACTATGGGCCCGGAGGGTCATATTCGCCTTAGATTTGGGTAGGAGAGTCCTGTTATTTATTTTTCTGTTTTTGTATAATATGCATTATTTACAAAACATGGTCTTTTGTTAACTTTTTTCACGTAATGGAATGCATTTTTAAGTCCTGTAAATAGATTTGTTTGTGAACAATTGCTATAATTTTACTTTAACAAATTTTTCTCCAAATTAATTCTTAGTAGGTTTAAAATACATGCATATCTAGTTTTAATATTCGTATTTTCTTAAGTTGTCATTTTGATTGTACTTCTTACTAAAAAAGTTAACAAATATTTACATCACCCCTATATGTACATAGAAATCCAGAGAGTTCTTTTTCAGAAAGTACCGGAGAGCCGTAAAGGACTGTTGCTTTTAGAGATTGAAAGAGTATCCCAGGTATCGCGGACTTGGCTTATATTCTTTTTTGCTTGTCTTGGAATATTTTGAAATGACATGGGTAGAAATGTGGATTATTTGCAGTAAATATTTTCTTCAATTAATATTTGAATAAGTGCATGTTTGTGAGAATTTCATATCATTTTTGTTTCTTTACGAAGTTTTCATGCTGCAAATGAGCAATTGTTTTAAAAACTCATATATTGGGAAAGAATTTTTCAATTCCTTTGCATATCCTCCAATCATTATTATGTCAATATAAATTATTTAAACAAACGACTATGACGTGAGATGGTGTTTTTCTAGTTCTTATTTTCTACGAACTTCTTATACTTTATGCAAGTCCTTCATTTTCATCCTTGTGGTGGGACACTTCCCCAGATCCTCGCTGCGCCAGGATGCTTTGTGGACCGGGCTGCCCCTTTTTAATTACAAGGTTCGGTGGTTGGTACTCAGAGTAGTAAATTTAGTTTTGTAGTGCCAAAGCATTGTAATAAAAGGGAATGTTATAAGTTTCCCTTTGCTATAAGGGTAGTTCTTGTTTTACAACTTCACTTCTGTATCGCTTTGTAGTGGTGGCTGACCTTTTGATGCAATAGAAGAAGAAGAAGAATTATTTTGCTCTTTTAATTTGACTAAGAAATTCTAGACTTATTTTGTTAAATAAATCATTATACTTTTGGTATAATTATTATGGTGCATTTTACTTTAAGGCTTCATTTGGCGTGAGGTGGCGGGAGCAGACGGCGGGTGGAACCACCGGTCTCAAGCTGGAGGGGGAAGCGGGGATTGAAACGGAGCGGTCCGACACCTTTTCCTCCTAGTTGCGGGAGCAAACGGAGCAAGCGCCTCCGTACAACATTTGTTTGCCCGCTGTCCGACGACGTTTGCTCCTAACGCGGGCCAGAAAACGCCGCGCTAAATGAAGCCTAAATTATCCTCTTGGATATGATTGAATTTTATAACCTTATTTCTACAAATTAGTGGAGGTCTATGGTTTGCAATAGAAGAAACATGATTGTTGAATTGAGAAATAGTTTTCCCCCAGCTTTCATACTCTTGGTGGATCCTCCTCCCCTTTCCTAACCTTAGGTTTTTACTAAGGATTTCTTCTTTCTCGTTACCTCCTGATGCCCTCCTTCGACACATTCATTCCTTTCTTTCTCGATTTCTTCTCTCTTTTTCTCCTCTTTTTTATCACAAATGTCTATTTCTTAGATCCCACTATCGTTTTGTGTTTCATTGGATCTCACGAGAAGCAAGAATGGGACATGCTATCGTCATTCTTGCAAATTGTAGAAGAGAACATGAGAGAGAGAGAGAGGCTCTCACCCGACGATGATATGCTTGATCTATTTCCCGTCTACTGGGATACATCCATCCCTATTAAATAGAATTCTACAAAAAGTAAATAAAACATCATAAAGTCAAAACATTGTCACTTTTAAAAAATCTTTAAACTTAATTATATATCCCTATTAAATAGAATTCCACAAAAAGTAAAAAAAACATAATTACTAATAAAAAGTCTTTAAACTTAATTATGTATTCCTCTTGTTTTAAATCTTCCTACCACTAGTTGATCCTTCTAGAGTCTTATGGTTCCTCTTAGAATAGACTCAAATGATAGGTGGGTTGACTATAGGTACTCAGTCGTGTTGATGCGCGTGCTCACATCAATAACTCCCTTAATAAAACAACCTAGACGCTAAGATCGACTCCGGGAAATTGTGCTTGTAGCTCTCTTTCCCTTTATCCATATTGTCTCACCAATTGTAAGGAAAGCTAAGGAGAAATTTCTCTCTAGATAGTGGGTGATGCCTTGGTTGTTGAAGGCATTGTGAGTTTGGACCAATTTATATTGACATCTCACAATATTTGTAGCCAAGCAACCATGAAAGTTACATCTATTCATCCGACATTGAACATATATATCTCAAAATCCTCTTGATGGAGAAATTGTTATGGTAATGATTTCGGTTTTGGTAGAGATTTAGTAAAGTTTGGTTTGGGATTAATGTGCGTTGGGTAGGGTGTTCTGGGAGCATAGTGATGACACAATGGAGATTTGGGAGAAATGTAAGTTTGTTGTGCAACACCCCTACCTAGTTAAAAAAATTCAAATATCCGTCCAGCACTCATGATATGAAGCAAATTAATCAACAATAATATAATTGATACATAGCATGAAAATAATTGTCTAGAGAAATGAAAAATGACTTCAATAATGGGGAAAACCCTAATCCCCTCTATATATAAAGACGGATCGGGAAAAACAGAAAAAATACAAAATGACAATAACCACAAAGATAATAATAAGCACATTCCACCCCCACCCCCACCCCCCTCCCCGCCCTCAAGTTGGGTGTGTGATGTCGAACATTCCCAACTTGCCAACAAGTTTCTTAAAGAAACCACTGCATAATCTCTTCGTGAGAAGGTCCGCCAATTGTTGCTCAGAGGGCACAAACAGAGTAACAACAATGTCTTTATCTATATTTTATTTAATGAAGTGTCTGTCGATTTCAATATGTTTTGTACGGTCATGTTGCACAGGGTTGTGAGCAATACTGATCGTAGCCTTGTTGACGCAGTATAGCTTGATAGGCTCGCTACTTTTAAACCCAAGATCGGTCAAAATGATTCGTATCCATAGCCCTTTGCAGATTCCGTGAGTAATAGCCCTGAACTCCGCCTCAGCACCTCATATGGCAACCACATGCTATTTTTTACTCCTCCAGGTGTCTAAATTTCCACCCACCATAGTGCAATACGCAGACGTGGACCGTCGATCTTCAATCAATCCAACTCAGTCAGTATCTGTGTACACCTCAATAGTCAGCTCTTTATTTGATGAAAACAGGATGCCCTTCCCAGGAGAGGACTTGAGATATCTGAGGACACGATGAACAGCTTCTAAATGACGGGTCCTCGGGAAATGCATATATTGACTGAGCACTCCTACAATATAGGAGATATCTGGGCAAGTATGTGATAGGTAGATCATTTTTCCAACTAGCCTCTGAAAACTGGGAATGTCCTCAATCATGTCACCATCATCTTTTCCTTGTTTGTGGTTGGCTTCGATTGGAGTGTCAGTCGGTCTGTACACACTCATTCCCGAAGCTTCAAGGTGGTCAAGAGTGTACTTTCTCTGTGATATGAATATGCAGTGTTTGGACCTTGCAACCTCAATACCCAAGAAGTACTTGAGGTTTCTCAAGTCTTCTACTTCAAATTCTTTCACCAGTCTCACTTTCAATGTCTGAATCTCATTCTGATCATCACCTGTTATAATGATGTCATTTACATAAACTATCAGGGCAGTTAGTTTTCCTTCATTGTTTTTGATGAAAAGATTATGATCCACATTACTCTGGGAGAATCCGAAGCATGTCATTGCATTGAAAAATCTTCCAAACCAAGCTCTGGGTGATTGTTTCAAGTCATACTCGGCCTTCTTTAACTTGCACACTTGCCTTCAGATTCTCTAGGAGAGTGACCGGGAGGTAGAGCCATGTATATCTCTTCTTCCAGATTGCTATGAAGGAACACATTTTTTACATCAAATTGGTTGAGACTCCAGCCCTTGCAGGTCGCCCACGACAGTAGAATCCTTATAAAGTTCATCTTAGCAACAGGTGCAAAGGTTTCTTGGTAATCAATACCTGTCGTCTGAGTCTACCCTCTAGCAACCAGCCTAGCCTTGTACCTTTCCACAACACCCTAAGTGTTCTGTTTAATAGAGAACACTCACTTGCATCCCACAACAGTCTTTCCTTTTGGCAGATGTACTGGGTCCCTTGTGTGATTCTTATCCAGGGCATGTATTTCTTCAAGCATAGCCGCCTTCCACCTGTCATCAGAGAGAGCATCCTCCAACGAAGTAGGGATTGAAGTAGTAGCCAAAGAAGAGACAAAAGCTCTATGGGAAGCCGTTAGAGACGAATAAGAGACGAAGCGAGAAACGGGCGTTGAGTAGAAGTATCTTCCCTTGGAGTAAAGGAACCTGACGACAAATCAGATGTCTGCTCTGGGACTCTGATAGGGGTCGGTGTGTTCGTTCCCTTGGGACAACGAGAGTAAACCTGCAGGGGCTTGGCAATAGGAGCAGCAGGAGCTAGCGCAGGAGCAATAGGAGACGGAATCGAGTGATAGTGATATAATGGAGGAATTGGTGAAGGAGTTACGAAGCTCACTTCCAACATAGAAGAGGTCCCTTCCTGAAGTGAGGGCTCGTAGTAGCTCTCGGATTCACAGAATGTGACATCCATGGTAACAAAGACTTTCTTAAGGACCGGGTCAAAGCATTTATAACCCTTTTGAGTAGGAGCATAGCCGATAAAAACACGCTTGTGAGCCCGAGGATCATGTTTAGTCCTTTGGTGATTATAGACAAAACAAACACAACCGGATATACGAGGTTGGAAAGTAGTAGGAGACACCCCAATAGTGTGATGGGGAGTGTTATAACCCAGGGCACAAGATGACATACGATTAATAAGATAGGCGGCAGTGAGAACAGCATCCCCCCAATAGTACTTTGGAAGGTGCATATGGAGAAGAAGACATCCGACAACCTCCAAAAGATGACGATTCTTGCGTTCGACCTCCTTATTTTGAGCTGGAGAGTGAACGCAAGACGTTTGATAGATAATCCCATGTTTAGCAAGGTAGCGGTCAAAGTGAGAGTCCATGCACTCGCGGCCATTGTCAGTGCATAGGATTTTGATAGGGGTATCAAGTTGCGTAGAAATCATTTTGTGAAAACGCTAAAATAAAGGAAAGGCCTCATCTTTAGCCTTCATTAAGTAAATCCATGTAGTACGGGAGAAGCAGTCAATGAAAGTGACAAACCAACGACACCCAGAAATAGAAGAAACAGAGCAAGGCCCCCAAACATCACTATGAATAACATGAAAAAGAGCAGAACTAGGAGATGAAACATGAGTAAATGAAACATGATGATGTTTACCAAGTTCACAAGCATTACAATGAAAATTATCAACTAATGTAGCAGACAAAGTTGGAAATAAATGTTTTATAGACAAAATAGAGGGATGTCCAATGCGGCAATGCCAGCACTGCAAGGTGATTACCTGATCAACATGAAAGGCCCGTGGCGATGGAGCAGGAGTGGAAGAATCAAACACGTAGAGCTCATCCACCAGACTACCGGAGCCAATCACCGTCCCTGTCTTCAGGTCCTGAAACACACAAGAACAGGGAAAGAACGTCACATAACAGTTCATAGAATTTGTTAGATGACTAATTGAGAGAAGAATGCGAGTAAACTTGGGTACATGAAGGACAAAAGAAAGAGTAAGAGAGGAGCAGAAGATTGTTCCCTTTCCAGCAATTGGAGATAAGGAACCATCCACAATGCTCACTTTGTCTCGACCAAACAAAGCAAAGTAAGATACAAAACCTGTAGCAAAGCCGGTCATATGATTCGTTGCTCCAGAATCAATGATCTAGTGAGTAGAGGAACGAGATGATGCATTATGAGCACCTGAGGATCTTTGATGAGCATAGGAAGACGAGGGCACAGAAGGATACACAGGTTGTTGCTGCATCAGACGCCGGAAGGCAGAAATCTCATCGGCGAACAAAGCAAGAGGAGCAGACTCGGTAGGAGGAAGCATCTCCTAAGAAGCATCAGACAGGTGAGCAGAGCGGGGCAGAATAGAGCGACCTGGAGAATGATCGTAACCACGACCGCCACGTGCTGCAGATCCCCCACGGGGTGTAGTAAAGCCATAAAGACAAAAGTAGGTGTACCGAGTATGGCAGGACTTGTCGCAGTAATCACAGAGTAAATGATCCTTGTCAGTGGACTTTGGCCTGGAATCACGAGGGGCTCTGCTGCCAAATTGAACAGCCAGTGCAGAACCTTCAAGAGCAATATCGGGGTCCATGTCTGTCGCCGATCAAATTTCTGTTGAACAAGACTGAAAATCTCGGGAAGGGATGACAGAGGTGAGAGCGCACAAGAATCTGCATACTGATCGGATCAAAGTCGCGGTGGAGGCCATGAAGGAACTCAAAAACTCTGTTCCTATCTTCCTAAGCTCGAACGAGTAGCTCATCTTCAGGAGGCACAAGAATAAGGGAGTCAAAGTGATCATAATCTTGATAAAGTTGAGTGAACTCCAAGTAGTAGGCAGACAGAGGGCGATCACCCTGACGAAGGAGAAAGATCTTCCGTCGCAGCTGAAAAATCTGTGCAACATTGCTCCGACAGGAGTAAGTAGCCCCAACCATTTTCCAAATATCCGCTGCAGTCTCCAAAAATAGATAATCCCGAGCAATCGGGTCAACCATAGAGTTTGTCAACCAAGACATCACTAGAGAGTTCTCAGATTCCCACTGTAGCCAGTCCGGAGAATCTTTGGCCGGTGTCGGAATAGTCCCCAGAACATATCCAAGCAAACGTCTGCTCTTCAAGGGAAGGGTAATAGCCCGAGACCACGGAAGGAAATTGGAACCATCCAATCGAATTGTGGTGATTCGAGGAGTATTGTGGTCATGATTGAACCGAGACGTGCCACTGGACGACAAGGTAGTGGAGGAAATCCCGACACCGGAAGAGAGAGTAGGAGATCCATTATTCCCGGACATGATGCAAGAAAAAGTACAAGAAGCCTCATAAGCACCTAGATAGAAACTAGGGTTGGCTCATAGAAGGGATAAAACCAAATCACAAAGAAGCCTCCAATAAGGTCTGACATCGAAAATACCATTAGGTTAGGGTCATATTTTCGGTGTCAAAAGAGTCAAACATTCAAATCAAACATTCAGCGGTACGAGAAAAGAAGAAGAAGAAGCGTTGAAGCGGAATCGGTAGGCACCGACGCGGAATCTGTGCTGAAGCGAAACCGGGAGGCACCGACGCAGAACCGGGAGGCACCGACGCGGAACCTGGACTAGGCACCAACGCGGAATGCGAAAGCGGAAGGGGGACGAGACGGAAGAGGCTTGATGCGGAAGTGGAGCGATGAGGCGCGATGCAGAGAGGGACAAAGGAGCCCTAATCGCCTAAGGCTCTGATACCATGTCGAGAGAAATGAAAAATGACTTCAATAATGGGAAAACCCTAATCCCCTCTATATATGGAGGCGGATCAGGAAACAACAACACTCAAGCATTTATCCCACTATAGTGGGGTCGGCTATATGGATCCATTGTCGCCATTATGTCCTATCTTTTGTTATAATTTCACAATGCCTAAGTACATCATGTCTTTCCTTACAGTTTCATTCCAAGTCTCTATTGGTCTACCCCTCCCTCGTTTAACATGCCTACTGACTAGACTCTCACAACGCCTAACAGGTGCCTCTAATGGTCTCCTTTGTACAAACCATCTTAGATGAGCTTCTCGCATCTTCTCTGCAATTGTTGCTACTCCCGTCTTATCCCTGATACTTTCATTCCAAATTTTATCCAATCTCATGTAATAATAAGCACAAAGAACAGAAAAAATACAAACTGACAATAACCACAAAGATAATAATAAACACATTCCAACAATAACTAAAGTACATAGCGGAAACAAAAGACTAGAGCTAATGTAAAAGAAAAACCTCAAAATCTGATTCATAGAGGCAACTGTAAATGAAAAGTACAATAAATTCGAATAACTGAAATTCTTAAGTAATGTCTTATACGTAAAAGTCCAGTGGCGGAATTAGGATTTCTGCTCAACCTGGGAACAATAAATTAAAATTTAACTTATTAATAATAAATTCAAACTAATTTAAATTAAGTCTAAAAAAGTTTGTAGCAAATCAGAATTAATTCATAGATAAATAAATATTGCACAACTTTTTTTTGCTCTTAAAGTAAGAGTGGGCTAAACATAAATATGAATAAAATAGAACACTTACAAATGACTGGATTCTCTTGGCATGCTTTAAAATAATACGCTTGGGGCAAATATTAAAAGAAACAGATTTATCAGCAAACTTTAAATTAACGCACTTGGGGTAAAATATTAAATCGAACACTTTTGAAGGAGGGACTGGTGGCGTAAATACATAAGCCAAAACACAAGCATTAATTTATTCCAATCTATAAAATTAATTACACGCTAGAAGAAAGAAAAATAATCACAATTTACAAAATTAATCACAAAGAAATTAATTGCAATCTATAAAATTAATCACAAGCTGGAAGGCCAGAACACATGGTATATGGCAAGTTGCAGAACACTCACAAAGGAAGGAGGCATTTAAAACTGAGGAAAAACAAGTTTGGACAGAGCAAGGAATAGGAGAATACCGTCAGACTTAAATTCCATAGAAAAAATGAGAACCAGCACCTTGAGAATCTCTACTTTGAGCTGAGGGAAGAAAAAAAATAATCTTCCACGACCTGAACATGATTTCTGACGAACTCCTCGCCGGATTTGTAATCACAAACTTCGCCGTCTCTAGCGTCTTCACCCACCACAGCATCCACGGCATGGAAAGTTATGCGAAATATAACAACGATCCAAGTCTCGGTAGTAGTGGTCTAGGTGAGTAGCTTGAAAGAATTCCCGAGTCCAATGCTTTTGCAATGTAGTAGGCTACGGAAAAAAGGTTACAATGACTTTTTGATGTCAATTGTTAGCTTGCTACCTAGGGGAGACGGTATTCAATGTCTTTTTTCCATAAAATCTTATTTCCTAACCTATTTAAATTTTTTAAAGAACAGAATCCTGGCACTTTGCCCAGGTGTGCCGCCACATAGTTCCGTATATGTTTAACTCCATACATAAATGATACATCAAAGTGCAAGGAAAAAAGACAAACTAAACTGTCGAAATATTTGAAAGCTTATTTTAAGCGAATCTCCCAGCCTATATTTCCTGAAAAGAAATTACAGAAGATGACATCAACCCATTTCGTGAGTAACAAAAACTTTTTCTTGAAAAAACTAAAATAACATAATTATAAAAACATGTATGAGCAGTTATAAGTATGCAACAGTTGAATCTAGGAACCGTGATCACTAAAGGGTGATTATGTTATAAACCTCTCATTCACAGGCCTAATCCCGCCAGTCGAGCCCACAACATGGGTCGTGGCCATGCACAACCAACCCTTCTCCGCACGTGTTCTCAGTGCGGCGGGGTGTTGAGGTCGAGTCTCGAACTCTTTACCTCCTTGATGTAAACTGTTAACGCTAGCTCACATCACCAACTGATCCGTGAATCAGTTGGTGATGAGGGAAAGCGTTAAGTATCACTTATCAAGGAGGTAAAGTGTTCGAGACTCGGCCCTGCACACCCAATCCTTCTCGCATGTGTTCTCGGTGCGACGGGGTGTTGAGGCCGGATCTCGAACCATTGATCTCCTTGAAAAGTGGCACTTAACGCTTGCCCTCATTACCAACTGATCCGCGGATCATTTGGTGATGTGAGCTAGCGTTAAGAGCTTACATCAAGAAGGTAAAGGGTTCGAGACCCGGCCTCAACACCCCGCCGCACGAGAACATGTGCGGAGTAGGGTTGGGTGTGCAGGGCCGCGACCCATGTTGTGGGCTCGACCGGCAGGATTAGGCCCATGAATGAGCGGTCCATAACATCAAAATGCGGATCAGTTGGTGATGTGAGCTAGCGCTAAGAGCTTACATCAAGGAGGTAACGGGTTCAAGACCCAGCCTCAACACCCCGCCGCACCGAGAACACGTGCGGAGAAGGGTTGGGTTTGCAGGCCGCGACCCATGTTGTGGGACTCGACCGACAGGATTAGGCCCGTGAATGAGCGGTCTATAACATCAAAATGCGCATTTCCAAACGGGCCCAAAACTCGTCCTCGTCTCTGCTCCGCATCAATCTCCCCGGCTTGAAAGAATTCATCTCCTGATGAATTGAGATCGAAATTTCTCTCGATAAATGTCGGGTACAACTCGAAGAGGGCCACCAAAAGTCGTCCGAGTGTCGTCGACGGAAGAGATTCCTCGACAATCAACTCCCCCTAACTGAAAAGTTATCATCTCCGGTGAATGGAGAAGATCATGCTGAAGTCGAAGTCCAGGGGCGAATCGATCAGGCTCTGCTGCAAGTATTCAAGAGTCACCAACGTCTGTAGTGGGAATGCACTGGCGGAGTCTGGCTCCATGATGCTCTCAACGCTCAACTTACGAGTGGTGGATCCCGGTGCGATCGACGGCGCCGTCGGTAGAACCAAAGAAGACAAGTCCGTAGGTGGATGGGTGTCCGAAGTAGGTGGGTAGTGGTAGCTATCAGACATAGGTGGGCTATGAGGGTGGCAAGGAAACAGGAATGTAGGTGTGGGCGGCTGGAAATCCCTGCTGTTTGGGTCCACATACTCGCGAGGCTCGTAGTACGACGTCATATCCTCAACACTAAATACCAGGTGGATACCCATACTTGCAAGGAAATCAAGATCATAGGTGTTTGCTTCGATCAATCTCATGATTATATAGGGATCCATTCGCCTAACGTTCAAGATTTTAGCAAGCCTCGCACGGAGCCTCACAACGCAGATTCTTACCATCATCTGCTCGCTTTCATGAAGTACCTGCACTTGTCAATGAACATACACATGTGATTTACAAGATTTATTACCAATATGGATTATTTGTCGAACCGACACATGACACACATGCACATGATGAACAGACGACACAACAGACTCATGCAAAAGATGATGAAACGCCTCAACAGACTCATGCAAATGATGCAAATGACACATAACCGACACAACATGTTCTCTATGGGAGAACCTAATAATGATCGGGACATCTCTAAAATATGGTGGCCTATCAGAGGGCTCTCTCGGTGGAGTGTAGAAAAACTCATCTCATGTGTGACGAGTGCTCAAATGACTGTGAGAGACATCTATACTTGAATATGAGCTCGTAAAGAGCCAAATATCTCTCGGGGAACGTCGCACATCAGGGGGCTCACCAGGATTTATGTACAAAAAGTCATCACGAATAAGACGACCACCTGAGTGAAAGTTGTGTACACCAACTAGAAAACGTGACTCTCGAGTGTGGTGCGTGTTCCTGAAAAGAAAAAGCTCGTTTGGTGGGTCAGCAGGTGGTGCGTCCCAAAACTCATCGATGGTGCAATGCGCCATAAGGTAGGCCCTCAAAATATTAGTATGCTCAAGCGTACTCAAGGAAGGCACTACATACGTTATGCTCCACGCAAGATCAATTCTCTGAGGCAAGGCTATAGATGATAACGAAAGAGACACCAATAACTCAAAGCTTATAAACGAGCGTCTCACCCAAATCGTATCCTCATCAGGATGTGGCGGCTCATCAGGAGGCTCAACAGGGGGGTCGTCGTAAAACTCGTCACTAGGGTCATGATCCTCCATGTGAGTACCATCGTAAGGGGTAGTGTCCCCGTGAATGGGTGACATATTCACTACGAGATCAGTGTCAGGCTCTGGGCTCTCGGTCGTGATGTGTCTCATGGCAATGACCATGGCAGAGCGACATAGGACTACACTCAAGAATGGATCCGTGGGTAGGGTGCTAACTAACCCGGTGCATGACAGTGGAAGAGGTGTGGTTGAGGAACACAACACTGTAGATTCAATAGGTCGCTCAGGCTCGCTCTCAGTCGGGCTCACAAGAGACGGGCCAGAAATAAGAGATAGGTCACTCACTAAGCTAAGCACCTCACTGGGGTGAGAGCAATCCGCATCAGACATCACTTCTGTCGTGACTAACAAGACAGTGGTAGACATCGTAGTGACCTCGGTATGAGAGGGACACGTACTGCGGGAGTCAAGGTGAGAGTCTCATTGACTAGCTCTTGCGGATCTCAAAGACTGTGTTCATAACAAAGGGCGAGCTGATATGTCGACTCGAGGTACTTCTAGCTATGATAAATCACATTAGTACGAATGTCAGATCGAAGCCCAGATCGAAATCGGGAAGTGATCATGGTTGGGTTCTCTCGTATATCACTCCTCACAACTAACTCATCGAAGCAATCCCTGTACTCAGCGACTGACTTGGATCCTTGCTGAAGGGAAAATAATTGGTCGAGCAAGCGACTCCGATACGACGAAGACAAATACCTCTGACACAAAATACGCTTCATGTCCACCCAATTGGTGATGCAATGTAGACGGTCTCGCTCGCGGATCCTCTCAACGCTAGCCAAATATGTCCTCTCCTGATCTAAAAGTCTAAGTTTCGCAAACTTAACAAAACGCTCACCGAATAACTCAAAATGATCGAGATAATACTCCATATCCACGAGTCAATAACTGAAAGACTCGGGACTCGATGAGCCGTCAAAGGAATGACAGCAGTACGAAACTGACTCTCAATATCTCTCTCGGAATGAATATCTTCATTTAAATCATTCCTAAGGTAACCGAGTCGTGTCGAAGGATCAACACGATCCGCTCTCGTGTCGGTGGGTCAACACGATCTCTGAAAGTGGTGTACTGCGATCGAGAATGATCGTCGTAATAATGTGAGGATCTCCTTGACGGGGTTCTGTGAGAGCGGGTGCAAGTGGACTCGAGACCTCCAAAGTGAGGAGAGGAATAATTGTGACACCTGGACATAATGAAAAACCTATAGACTCTACGACTGCATATCGAAAAGTGTGCGCAACCTCCCTCTTATACCAATTGATGCAGGAGGTATCTACAGGCTGCGGAAATATCGGTGACCTAACCCTACATGTTATACAAAGTCCGACGGTTAGATCACAATTGGATAGTAAATAAAATTATCTCACTCAAATAATTCAAAAGAAAGACATAATAATTTATTTGGGCAAAAGTAAGCTTAGGTTTTCCTCCGCGTGGGGGGCTAAAGCTAGAGTGCATGGCGAATAAAGTCCTCCAACTCACAATATTTATCCAAACAAAAAACTTTCATGCAAGATATTCAAAACAAGTACAAGATCCGATCCAATATAAATATGCTGAGAATAATAATCTGATACAACATGGACTCACCAAAATGGGCTAACCAAGGCACTGTAGAATCCGGAGCCGGAGATGCGTGTACGACGACCCGAGATGGAACCGGAGGCGTGGAAAACGATGTAGGTGGCTGTCCTCGACGGTAAAGGGTGGAATCGGATCGGAAATGGATAAATCCGGCCACGTACAAGTAGATCCGGGCCGGGGGAGGGTGGATCCGTTGTTTGGAAGCGGATCCTTGCTAAGGGATGAAGAACGGATATAGGAAAGGGGTGGGTCGGTGCTGGACAATCCCAACCTGGACTTTTTTTGGACGGGGGTGGCTGTGGGGAGAGAAAAATGGTGGCTGGACTTGTTGCCGGCGGCTGGAGGTTGCTGGAACAGCAGGGGGCAACAAGGGAAGGGGGCTGTATGGAGGGAAGGGGTGTACGGGAGGCAGCGGCCTGCAGGGACTGCTGGGGATGGGCGGCAGACAGTGAGTTGGTTGGAGGAGTCGGCTAGAAGGGGAGCAGCGGCAAGAGCTTAGCAGGCTGTGGAGGCGGGGGAATAGTTGCTGGTCGGCGGTGGATGGAGGGGAAAAAAACTATATGAATAGCACAGTAAATTTCATTAAACAGTAATCAATAATTCAATAAGAATCTCGACTTTGGACAACCATATTGCGGCTGAATTTCAGAGAGCTGGTAGCGGCGGCAAGGGGTTTTGGGGGTGGGAAATGAGGTATAGGGTTAGGGGGTAACTTGGGGAGGAAGATAGGCACCTAGGAGTCGTCACCTATGGTTCCACGGAGTCGGCATCGTGAGATGATCGCGGGAATCCGGGAATTGTCTTCTCCAAATTCTGCAATGCCTTAGATCAACCCCTAAGAGTTCTATTTATAATAAAGAAAAGATTAGGGCATCCCCCATCAACGGCTATGATTGGCCGGAGGTGAGGCTACTCAAATACAACAAAATAAATGCAAATACAGTGAAATAATATATCAAATCGATTCTCAACGCGAATCCAGACACATCTGCGGAGTCCGATCGTCGATCCGGGCACGTCATATATGATAAGTCGTCAAATCAGCCCCAAACGGGCCCAAAACTCGTCCTCGTCTCTGCTCCGTATCAAACTCAAGGAAAAACTGAAAATTTCTAAATTTGTTGTTACTTGATTTCTGGATCTTTCAACTTGGGTCTTTTTTGTCATTTTTTCAAATAATTGTATTTATCTGTGAGAATTGAGTTGACCCATTTTACTGTGGATAACATGCTCATATTCTTCTTCCTTATTGTGTGCAGGTATAATTATAGAGGTATGGTTGCACTGATATTTTGATAGCTTTATATATTCTTTAGGAATTTCATATATTATAAAGTTGTTTTGCTAAGGCTTCATGAAATTACAGGGCTATTGCGAAGTTATTTTAGTAAGTCTTCACTGAAATTACAGGACTTCAAAGTTCATCGGGATGAAATTCATTCAAAATTGGTTCAGATAATGCGCGAAAGATTGTTGATTAATCTTCGGAAATTGCCACAAATTGTTGAACACTGGAATGCTCCTGAGGATAATGATCCTCAGCCCAGTCAGTTTGCTAAAGCAGTAACCAAGGCAAGCCTTTCTTTTGGTTTATTCTGCTTACTGTTACCCACTAATATATGGCGCCTGTAAATTTATCAAATGATACCAATTTTTACCCACCAATATGTTTTTTTTCTCAGGAAGTGAGTTACCTTCATCGCATTCTGTCTCAAATATTACTTGCGAATGATGTCCAAGCAATTTTCAGGTGTGCATGTTAGCTTGCTGAATAGCCAAATACACAAAATAGTATTTTGATATCACAGATATTTTTCTATAAGGTTCATGCACCTTGTATATATATGTCTGTGTATTTATTTAATTACATCAACTGTATATAATGAAAAATTTTTGTGGTGTAATGGTGGAGAACCATCATAGCAATACCTACCGAATTTTATGTCAGAATCCGTTTGCCGGCGGAGGTACTATCTCGATTAAAATTATAGATTGCACACGTCTTATTATTGAAATTACAAAAACCTCCCCTAAATGTCACAAAACATAACATTGACCACCAGGTTTACATTTCATAACATTCCTGCACAAAAATACCCCCATCAAAGTACATTTTCGGGGTGGGGGGGGGGGGGGGGGAGGGGTGGGGGTGGGGGGGGTATTATGTTATGAAATATGAACTTCGGGGGAGCTAAATGATATATATATACATATATATGTGTCTGTGTGTGGGGGCGATATATATATATATATGTGTCTGTGTGTGGGGGCGATGGCACGTTTGTCACTTTTTTTAATGTGTTTTATGGGGATTTCCGAATCATTTAGGTCAGTTAGCTATCTTCCATTTAGGTGATTTTATCTAAAGAGCTCCTTGGATTATTTACTTCGACCTTGCTTGTGCTTATTGACATTATATATAATATAAACTGTAGAGATGAGCGAGTCTAGATATGATAGGACTAGCAGTTTAGGAACCCTGCTGAAACTGATCCTTTTGATTTTGAAACTGTCAGGAAATGTTTGCGAATAATATGCTTAATTGAACTCTTTTTTTTGCATATATCTGTAAGTGTAATGTCTAAGTTTATTACGTCAGCTTGTAAAATTGTGTAACTTCATGCATTTTCTTATATCACTCTATATTTTACCTCTGTAGGAAAGTCGTTCAAATTTTTCATTCTCATATATTTGAGGAATTTTCAAAACTGGATATCAGCACACCTCAGTCCAAGAATCGGTATGGTATACTAGTCTCTTTAGTCTTTAGCATTGTTGTAAACCATTCCTCTGTTGTTCTTGAATGTCTTCTGGCGGTTGATATTGGATGTCTTTTGGCGGTTGATCTTGAATATGTCTTTTGGTGGTCCAGACTCTACCGTGATGTTCAGGCTATTCTTGGGTGCATACGCAAGTTGCCCTCTAATGATTCAAACGTAGATCGAGTACCAAACTATGGCCTGCTTGATGAATTCTTGGCTGAGAGGTTTGGAGAAAAAGACAAAGCTAGCAATACATAGTTGGAGCTGACTGTATTATAGGAATTTTTTGGGGGGAATTTGATTGTAGAATACTAAAGATGCACTTACTACTGCAATGCCATTCAGGTCAGTTTTAAATGCCCTTGCACTATTTACTTTTTTACATGTTTAAACCTTTTAGAACAAAAATATGTAAAGGCCCATAGCGAGGCCCATTTTGGTCCCTCTTCCTCCTTATCCTTTAGTCCCGCATCTTAGAATGAGATTGTTCTACCTCTTTCTCTTCATATATTAATCTGAGTTGTCAAGGCGCGTGCCTAGGAGCGCCTGAGGTGCCGGGCGCACCAGGCGCAGCCCGCTGCGCTTCAGCACAGCTGAGGCGGGCGATGTGCCCCAGGCGCACCTCAGGCGCGCCCAGGCGCGCGCCTTACAGGCTCTCAGGCGCGCCCGGTCCTTTCAAGATATTTTTTCTAAAAAAAAATTGATATGGACAAAAACATGATCTTAGACGCACCCGAGGCCAATTCCGCGATTTCGCTCAATTTCAGTGAATTGGGCGCCCAATTCCCACAATTTCAGCGAATTGGGCGCCAAATTCGCTCATTTTCAGCGAATTGGGCGGCCAATTCGCTCAATTTCAGCGAATTGGGCGCCCAATTCGCTCAATTTCCTTTTCCCCCCAATTTTGCGCCTCACGTGCCTCAGGCGCGCGCCTGCGCCTTGCGCCTAGGCTCCAGGGGCCCTTTGCGCCTCGGTGCGCCTTGCGCCTTTGATAACTTAGATATTAATGTACAAGTACATATATGAATGGATTCATTGGAGTTATAATAAAATTATATTTCTTTTCTCTCAAATCTCGTATTATTCTACATGGTATCAGAGCCAAAAATCGCTCTTGCTTGTGCTTTGGTCTGTCCTGCTCCCTGCTCTGGGCGGTTAGATTTTATCTAACCGCACGTTTGCTTCGGCCATTCCTGCTTCGTACCTTGGGAGGTTTGGTCTTTCCTAACCGCAAGTCTGCCTCCCCTCTGGCTTGTCTGCCCCCACCCCCCGCCTCCCTCTTTATATTATTTTCTCTGGAGTCCACTTGGTGCCTGCTTCTCACGACACCTTGATTCTAGTCGCAGCCTCGTTGCTGCCGCGACTGCCTCCAATCCTTGTCGATGTTCCTTGTCGCATCTTCTAGCCGCGGCTTCCTCACCGCCGATTCTAGTCGCTGCGAGTTGATGTCGTCTTGCCGCAGCTTCTTATCGCAGAATCCCGACGCTGCTCACCTCTTTCCTGCTGCAAGTCAAGCCTCCGTCGTGGGTCTCCTGCTTTGCCGCCACTCTCCATGCCTAGCCGCAACAGCTCTTCATTGTCGCGGCTAAATAGTATCTCGTCGTAGCTTCCAACATCTGTTTGCAGAAGTCGCAGAATTCGCAGTAGCCTTCCCTGGTCGCTGAAGCCGCAGAAGTTCCTTGTTTCTGTTTGCAGAAGCCGCAACAACTCTTTTTTTCGCATAAGTCACATAAGTCGCTAGTCGCAGAAAACGTTAGTTGCAGGAACTATCGCTAGTTTTATTTCTCTTGTTGTTGCTTTCTTGCCACCAAATCTTTCTTGTCTGCTCTATCAGCAGGGACTTATCCCCTACTTCTCCTCTCACAAGCTGCAACAAGGTGCTCCCAGTCCGCAGCAAGGTGCTTCCAGCTGTGCTTCTCTTGCCGCCTGCAGCTCCTCCTTTGTCTATCCGCTGCAGAAGTGCAGTTTACGTGCTCTTTTTTTTTTTTTTCTCATGCTCTCCTAGTCGCCTGAGAAAGCTTCATGGCGTCGACTGATGCTTTGTCTCTTACTGCTCGTGCTGCGACTCCTATCGAAGTTCGTGATGAGCTTCGTATCACCACTATTTTGCTTAGTGAGAGAAAGAACTTTGTTGAGTGGGTACACTCAATTCGTCGTGTTCTTCAGACCAGGGGTCTTTTACATCATCAAACTAAGGACATCCCTTCTAAGCCCACTGATGACTGGCTTCGATATGATGGTCGTGTTTAGACATGGATCCTCAACTTCCTGGATGGTGAACCTTATCGTATGGTCATGTTTCATGAGACGGTCAAGGCTATATGGGAGGAACTGCATTCTCTCTATTCTGGCAAGGACAACCTTCAATATATGTTTGTCATCATTACGGACTTTCAATCTCTCGACTCAGGAGGTGCTAGCGACCTAAACTTCTTTGTTGCGCGGTCCAAAACCTTTGTTGAGGCATGGATTCAGCATCAACCACCTACTATTGACCTTGCTGCGCAGCGCGCTCAAAAAGAGGTTGTTGGTATTGCAATGATGATGGCATGCATACCGCCTCATCTCCACAGTGTTCGGGCTCAGATACTCTTCTCCTCCACTATTCCCTCTCTCTCTCTTCGATGTTTGCTCAATGTTGTTGAAGGTGACGCCACCCCTAGATGCTCTCAAACCTCCCTCTCCGTCCCTCCTCCAACACTCAACTGGCTCTTGTACAACCCCATATTCGCTGGATGAGACCTATAAACCCGAGACCCCGCGATTGGGCTAACCTTGGGCTAGCTTTGGGCTGAAACCGGATCAGATAAGTTGATAGACGAAAGGGGTCCCGCCAGCTGAGGCGAGAAGACAGTTATGGCTTCTGGCGTTGAGTGAACTCAACGCTCTCAACGCCTTCTGGCTTAATGCGTTGAGAGAACTCAAAGCTCTCAACGCCTTCTGGCCTAAGGCGTTGAGTGTAGTCTCTTCACTCAACGCTCTCAACGCCTTCTGGCTTAAGACGTTGAGTGATCTCAACGCTCTCAACACCTCGGTTCCTAGTGTTTGATGAGCAAAGTAGCCGAGAAGGTTCCCGCCCAAGAGCAGGCAGTTAGACGGGCGAATCCGCGTTCAGCCAGGTAATTCAGAGACTTTCTCGCCAAGGGAGGTGGAAAGGCTTCCGCCTGAGTATGCGGAAGGCTCCCGGAGTTGACAAAATGTCCTGAAAGAAGGCGTTGGGTGAAGCTCATTGACTCAATGCTTCAGAAGGTTCTCGCTCAGTAACTATCAAGGGAGGATAAATAAAAGAGCCAGGCGGGAGGGGCTTCCGCCCATGTAGGCGAATGGCATCCTGCCCAGTTTGTTCCAAAGGTAGAATTACCAGGATGCCCTTGGGTCTGCATATAGCCTTTTAGAACACCAGAGTTTAGTTGTTGGCAGATCACTTTGGGTTGCATATAGCCTTTTAGAACAACGAAGTTACGATGTTGGCAGACCAACTCTTTGGATTCTATAAATAGACCCATAAGGTATCTTTGAAGGCAAACTTTCTCATTTTCCAAAAATCGGTTTTAGTGCTTTCTGTGGTACTCCTAGCCCATCAATTGGCTTAGGAGGGGAAGCGCTCAGAGATCTTCCGAGTTAGTGGAGGGACCTCCCAGCTGAGGCTTAGGATCAGTTCCAGGTTCTTTGTTGTTAGTCAGGGGTCAGAGTTTGGGAGAAGTAGGTGTTATCTACACCCCAAGGTCCGAACTCTCGTTGAGGCCAGTTTTTGGCTTCAACATTTTCTGGTGCGGTGAGCGTGGAACGTAGCTGATTCAAGAAAATCTCAGGCTTAGTCTCATGGCTGGAGATGAAGGAGAAGCTGGCTCGGGAGGTTCTCCCTCTCGGGAAAGTGGGGTGACGTTGGGGATGTTAGAGGACTTCAGGCGGGAAGTCCTGCAGACCATCCACTTAGCCTTCTCAGCGCGAAGCGAGTGGGCGACGCCCTCGGTTCCGGTGGTCGCAGCCCCATCGCTGGGCGAAAATGCTTCCGGGCAGCGTCCCGGGAAGGAGGTTCCGGCGGAGGTTGTCGAGAGGGATGTCTCCGGGCGGGAACTTTTTCCCGGGAAGGTCAGTACGGACAGGTCTAGCGAGCCAAGGTCACGGGACATGCCCTCTCGGCAGGCTGTGGGCGGGAGCCCTTTTAGTGCGCTTATCATCTCGGCTCCGGTTCCAGATGGGCTCCGAGAGCCAGACATGTCCTACTATACGGGCAGAGACGACCACGTGCAACATGTGCAGTGGTTCAAGGATGTCGTTTCCATAAGGCAAATGTCTGATGCCTTCACGTGTCGGCTCTTTGTCATCACTCTGAAGGAAAAAGCGAGGGACTAGTTCCATCAACTCACTGCAAGCTCTATTTATTGATTTGAGGATTTGTGCCGAGAGTTCTTGTTGAGGTTCTCGACGTCAAAGAAGAGGAAGAAGAGTGTGGAGTGCTTGTTTGTCATCAAGCAGAAGCCGGAAGAGGGGCTGGGACGCTATGTGGATAGTTTTCAGGAAGAGATTTTGCAGGTTCAGGAGATGTCGGGGTACACCCTGATGCTTGCTTTCACCCTAGCGTTGAGGCCAAGCTTCTTTAGCATGGAGCTGAAGAGAGTTCTCCCCCCCCCTCTCCTTCGAGGAGCTGATGTAGAGGACGGCGAAGGAGATCCAGATCGAGGCGGCCAATTCGACGTTCACTAAGAAGCTAACCAAGTTGGCGGAGGACGATGGGAATGAGTCAGGAGCAGGGAGGCAGAGGGAGCATAGAGAGGAGAGAAGAAGGGAGGAACCCCGAGGACAGGGGCAGTTCCAAGGTTGGGGGCAGCGCGAGCAGAACAACAGGTTGGGCTGGAGGCCCCATGAAGGTCACCCCCAGGGGCAGGGCGAAGGTTTCCAAGGAAGGAACAGCTTCCGCGAGCAGAGGAGATTCAATCAGCCAGCCTAGAGGCGGGGACAAAGGGCCCCCCTCCCGCCGCAGCAAGAGGCTATGGAGATTGTCAGAGGAAGAGGAGGAAGGAGAGGAGCTCGGGAAGGAGCGAGGAGAAGAGAAGGCAGGGTGGCGTTGCCTTTCTGTGACTGTCAGCAGGAGGAAGGTCACGCAACGACCACCTGCCCGGAGTTTTCGGAGATGAGAGGGTCCAGGGGGCAAGCCCAGCAATAGCCGCCCGTGAGAATTGAAGAAGTTCTGCCAAGAGGAGGAGCAGATGTGTGTGAGGACTGGGTGGATGTGAGAGCCCGAGGAGGGATCAGAGTGATCCATGGGGGAGTGTGAATAGAGGCCACCCGTAAGGGGAGCTTCCAAACCATGTACCGAAGGAGCGTCGCCTCGACCTCCCAGACTCCCCCCAGGAGGAAAAAATCACTTTTTCAGTGAGAGACATGCCCGACTACGAAGACCCGTTCTGTGACGCCTTGGTTATCCAGACGGCAATAGAGAATTTCACGGTCTCCAGGATTCTGGTAGACAATGGGAGCTCCGTGAATATGATCTTCAAGAAAGCTTTAGATGAGATGAAGGTGGAGGCCCGGAGGGTTCTATCCTCCGATGGGTCGTTGTTTGGGTTCTAGGGAGAGCGGAAGGAAGTTGAAGGAGGGGTGGGACTGCATGTGACGGTTGGGGGTGTCGAGGAACTGTCGGTTCGTTATCGTTGACGCTCCGAGCAGCTACAACGCAATCTTTGGGCTCTCTCTCAGCAGCGCCTTTCGTTGCGTCTGCTCCTCGTTTCACCAGTGTCTCAAGTTCAGTAGTGGAGGAGTGCAGGTCCGGATCAGGGGGGGCCCAAAGGTGGCGAGACAGTGCTATATAACTGCCGTCAACACCATTTCCTGGATGGTAGAGGCAGAGGGGCTGGAGAAGGAGATGACGATGCAGGAGGAGGCCGCAGAGGAGGGAGAGGTGAACCTGGGTGAGGCTGGAGAGATGGTGATGCAGGAGGAGGCCGCAGAGGAGGGCGAGGTGAGCCTGGGTGAGGTTGGAGAGAAGACTGCATAGGAGGTTGTGGAGGAGGAAGGAGCGAGCCTAGGTGAGGCTGGAGATAAGACCGCAGAGGAGGATCAGGGGGAAGGAGAAGCTGAGGATGAGGCCCAGAGTGGTGGAGAAGTGGAGTTGCCGGGAGAGAACCGGTTGGACGTGATGGAGATTGAGGAAGTAGGAAGGGAGGAAGAATTTAAGCGGGAGGAGCATAGGGCTGGCAAGGAGCAGTCCCGACTGGAGTCGGCAGAGGAAATCGTAGAGGTGGAGGTCTTCACCAAGGCGGGGAAGGCGGAGAGGGTACGGATCAACGACGTCCTGAGCCATGAAGACCAGACGAGGATGCGGGAGTGCATCCAGAAGAACGTCGACGTCTTCGCCTGGAGCGCGGTGGACGTGTCGGGCATTGATGCGGATGTGGCGTTCCACCGTCTGAACCTGGACCCCAAGACTTGTCCCATCCGCCAAAAGATGAGGACCATCGCCACCAAGTTGGAGGAACCTATCCGCGAAGTGGTCAAGAAGCTTCTCGATGCAGGTTTCATCTCGGAGATCCAGTACCCAGGCTGGGTCTCCAATGTGGTAATGGTAAAGAAAGGGATGAGAGGTGGCGTATGTCTGTAGATTTATCCTTGTTAAATAAATCATGCTCTAAGTATTGCTACCCCCTGCCTCGGATCGACGCGCTAGTTGATTCAGCCGTTGGTTTTTCTATTATGAGTTTTTTTGAATGCTTTTTCAGGTTACCATCAGATTCGAATGCATCCCCCCGACGTCAAGGATGTCTCCTTCATCACAAGGGAAGTATGCTTCAATGACAAAATGATGTCCTTTGGGCTAAAGAACGCAGGGGATACCTACCAGCATATGATGGATCGGGTATTCAAAAGTCAGATGGGTAGGAACCTGAAGGTCTACGTTGACGATATCATGGTGAAGAGTGGGGATGTAGGTTCACACCTACTCGACCTGGAGGAGACATTCGCGACCCTGCGAAAGTTCAAGATGAGACTGAAGCCTCATAAGTGTGTCTTTAGGGCAAGTCGAGGCAAGTTCCTTGGGCACCTTCTGACCCCAGCAGGGGTAGAGCCTAACCCGAATAAGGTAAAGGCCATCATGGTGTTGGAATCACCTCGCAGCGCCAAAGAGGTTCAGCGTTTGACGGGCAAACTCGCCGGTTTGAGTCGATTTCTCTCCCGAGCCGGGAAGAAGTATTCACCCTTCTTCAAGGTGATCCGGGGAAACCAAAAGTTCGAATGGACAAAGGAATGTGAGGAGGCTTTCCAGGCATTGAAGGGTCAACTCTCCCAAGCGCCGCTCCTTCATAGCCCGAAGGAGGGGGAGGACCTAGCTCTGTATCTCGGGGTAGGGGCAGAGGTCATAAGTTCTGTGTTGGTAAGGGAAGAAGGGAAGAAATAGCTGTCAATCTACTATGTCAACAGGATCTTGAAGACGGCGGAGCTCCGCTACACCATCCTAGAGAAGTTGGTATTCTCCCTGATCATCTCGGCCAGGAAGCTTAGGCCGTATTTCCAAGCTCATTCAATCAAGGTGGTGACTGATCACCCCCTGTGTAAGATTTTCGAAGGGGTGGAACACTCGGGGCGGTTAGCTAAGTGGTTCATTGAGCTCAGTGAATTTGATATCTCCTTCGTGCCGAGACTTTCCATCAAGGCTCGGGTGGTGGCTGATTCCTTGGCTGACTACGTCATAGAGGTGGAGGAAGAGAAGCTACTACCGCAGGAGGCATGAAAGATGTTTGTTGACGGAGCCTCGGGGAAGCATTCCCGGGGGGAGGTGTAGTATTGGTAAGCCCTCAAGGGGTCACCATAAAGCAGACGGTGGTGCTGCACTTCCCGGTCACAAACAATCAGGCGGAGTATGAAGCTGTCATAGCCGGATTGCGGTTGGCCAGGGAGCTCGGGATTCATGACGTAGAAGTGTTTACGGATTTGCTAGTGGTAACGTCGCAGATCAGGGGAGAATACGAAACCTGGCAGCCCACCCTCATGAAGTACCAAACCAAGGTGATGGTGATCGTTGGTGGGTTCCGAACGTTCTCAATCCAGCATGTCCCCACGGAAGAGAATGAAGCGGTCGATTGGTTGGCCAAGTTTGGACCCGGGGGGGGCTTTGACCGAGCCGTTTAACCCGGCAATTGAGGGTGAGTTGATGCCAGTGGATCGGAGACCCTCGTGGGTGGATCCCTTCATAGCCTTCTGCACTACAGGCACCCCCCCCCTGAAGGAACCAGGGATGCGAAAGGCTTTAGGCACAAAGCAGCACATTATCTCATGCATGAAGGAGGATTACATCGGAAGATGTTGTCAGAACTCTTGGCGCGATTTGTAGCAGAGGAAGAGATCCCAAGGATTCTGGAGGAAGTGCACTCGGGCGAGTGTGGCAGTCACTCGAGGGGAAGAACTTTGGAGGCAAGAGTGGTTAAGCAGGGGTACTTCTGGTCATCCCTAAGGAAGGACGTGGCGGAGTTTGCAAGGAGGTGTCAAAAGTGCCAACTATGCGCCCTCCTCCAACTCTTGCCCGCTCAAAGGCTCTGAAGCATCACGACGTCATGGCCTTTTGCCATCTAGGGGATGGATTTAGTTGGGTCGTTTCCTCCGGCAAGTGGGCAGAGAAGGTTCCTTTTGGTTATGATTGACTACTTTTCAAAGTGGCTAGAGGTCAAAGCGTTGGTCAAGGTGACCTCCCAAGTCATTAGGAATTTCGTTTGGGGAGAGATCATCTGTAGGCACGGGTTGCCTCAGACCATTGTCACGGACAATGGGCCGTAGTTTCCCAGTGAAGAGTTCATCAGCTTCTGCACCCAGTTTGGGATCGACCTCAGGTTTGTCTCCGTCCACCACCCAAGGAGCAACGACCAGGTGGAGGCGGCAAACAAAATCATTGTAAACTTGCTCAAAAAGAAGGTGGAGAACTTGAGGGGAAGCTGGGTGGAGCAACTCCCCTCGGTGTTGTGGGCTTTGCGGACAACCCCAAACACGACCACTGAAGAGTCCCCCTTCAAGCTCTTGCATGGCTGTCAGGCGGTCCTGCGCGTGGAGTTTGAGGTTCAATCCCCGCGAGTTGTGGCCGCTAGCAAAGGTGACGAGGCATGGAAGGAAGAAAACGAAGGGGAGCTGCGACTCTCACTGGACATGGTGGAAGAACTTCGCGGCGTGGCCGTCGTCAGGCAGGAGGAAATCAAGCGATGAATGGCTAGATATTTTTATAAGCACGTCAGGATCAAGCAGTTCAGGGAAGTGGATCTAGTCCTGAAGAAAGTCGACGCCGCGGGAAGGTCGGCGGCTGTTGGTAAACTCAACCCTAATTGGGAAGGACCTTACATTGTAGAAAAGGCTTTGGGGTCAGGGGGATATCACCTCCGAGATGTGGAAGGGGTACCCATCGGCCACGCTTGGAGCGGCGACGATCTGAAACGCTTCTACCTGTAGGATGGGTAAATTTATGTACACCATTGTAATATGTTATTTTAAGAATTGTTTCTTTGCCGGTGGTGATGTACCTATAGTTTTGATGGCACTGAGTAGACCCGCTGTCCAAGCTCCCATCAAGCTAGCAGGGCCGAAGGCTCGCTCAGTGGCCAGTGAAAGAGATGGTAATTTGCAAGTCCCTGAGAGGATCCCGCTGCTCAGGCTCCCATTAGCTGGCAGGGCTGGAAGGCGCACTTGGCCCCGAGTAGACCCGCTGTCAGGCTCTCTCTAGCTGGCAGGGTCGTAGGCTCGCTTGGGGGGTAAGGGAATACCCCGAGAGGATCCCGCTGCTCAGGATCCCATTACCTGACAGGGCTGGAAGGCGCACTCGGCCCCGAGTTGACCCGCTGTCAGGCTCTCACTAGCTGGCAGGGTCGTAGGCTCGCTTGGGGGGTAAGGGAATCTCCACAGTGTTCGGGCTCAGATACTCTTCTCCTCCATTATTCCCTCTTTCTCGCTCTCTCTGATGTTTGCTCAATGTTGTTGAAGGTGACGCCACCCCCAGATGCTCTCAGACCTCCCTCTCTGTCCCTCCTACAACACTCACTGTCTCTCACCCTCCTCCTCCATCTACTCAAGGAGGTCGCTCTTGCTACCGAGGGCGAGGTCGCAATGGCCGGCCGAGATACAAGTGTACTCCTTGCGGCAGGGAAGGACATCTTGAGGCTACTTGTTGTCTTAAACATGGTCTGTCTCCTCCGCCTACTGTCTCTGTTGCTGCTGACACATCCTATGTTACTCGCGCCGATATTAATTTCATGCGGCTCCAGCTCCATCATCTCCAAGGGTTACTCAATCGTCCATCTAGCTCTGTTGTCTCTATCTCCAACGAAGGTATGGCATGTCTCACCCTTAATCCACATTAGATTGTGAACTCTGGTTCCACCCATCAAATCACTCTGTGGAAACCCCCTCAGTACTTGACATCTCCCCATCTCAAGTTTATCACCTTTGCTAATTGTGACACGCTTCTTTTTCCGGCTCCGCTAATATGCCTCTTAACCCCTCAATCTCTTTTTGCTCGGTTCTTCACGTCTCGGGCTCTCCTTTCAATCTTGTCTGTTAGTCGTCTTACTGAAGATTTTTACTGCTCTGTGACCTTCACATCTTCTTCTTTTGTGGTGCAGGATCGACGGACACAGAATGTCATTGGTAAAGGACAACTGTGCAACAGGCTATATTTTCTAGAAGTCTCTCCCACCATTCTCTCAGCAATCATCTCTGTGGATTGGCATAGGCGTCTTGGGCATGCTCCTCTACCAATGCTTAAGAATGTTATTCCTGATTTACCCTTTCTTGCCTTTACATGTGAATCATGTATTTTTGACAAACAACATCGTTCTTCTTTTTTTCCTCTCACTCGGAGCAATGCTCTTTTTGATTTAATGCATTCTGATGTTTGGGGCTGGTATAAGATTGCTAGTATTTTTTATTATCGTTATTTCATTACTTTTATTGATGATTATTCTCGTATGACATGGTTAAATTTACTTTGTGATCAATCAGATCGAACTCGTGTGTTTTGGGCCTTCATTATTGAGAATCGTACTCAATTTTCCCGCACAATTAAAACTATCTGTACAGACAATGCTCATGAATACACTAGTCATGTGTTTGATGATCTTTGTACTGAGTTTGTGATCATTCGTCATACTTCTTGTGCTTATACCCCCAACAAAATTGTGTGGTTAAGCGCAAAAATAAACATCTTCTTGATGTTGCGCACTCCCTTCTCTTTCAAATGTAGGTTCCTGTCATGGCCTAGGCCCGGCTCAAGGAGTCTTAATGGGACCCGACTGGTTAAACCGTGAGGGCTGCAGCCCATGGACCCCAACACATTTCTGGTCTGTTTATCAGCGCAGCGCGGTGTTGGCGTTGGGTCTCGAACCCGCAACCCTTGATAAGGAGCCTTAATATCACTCATCATCACCAACTGAGCTGCACCCCAACACATTTCTGACATGTTTATCATCGCAGCGCGGTTTTGGAGTTGGGTCTCAAGTCCGCAACCCTTGATAAAGAGCTTTAATATCACTCATCATCACCAACTGAGCTGCACTTGGGTTGCAGCCCTCACGGTTTAACCAGTCGAGTCTCATTAAGACTTCTCGAGCCAGGCCTGGGTCGTGACAGTTGTCAAGGCCTATTGGAATTTTGCAGTATCTACGACATGTTATCTCATCAATCGTTTGTCTTACTTCACTCTCAACTATGCCACTTCGCTTAGACTTTTCTTTCCCTCCACACTGCCTTTCTCCACCATACCTCGGGTATTTGGTTGTACATGTTATGTTCATAATGTTGGTCCTTTCACTGACAAGCTTGCTACTCGGGCTACCAAATATATGTTTGTTGGTTACTCTTATACTCAGAAAGGATACTTGTGCTACTCTCCTACTGATCGCAAGACTGTTGTGTCTGCTGATGTTATCTTTCTAGAAGATCAATCTTTTTACTTATCTTCTTCCTCTGCTCTTCCACCGTTGTTATTACCAGGTCATGTCGTCCATGTTACTTCTTTCCCACCTCTCCTTCCAACACTGGTTCCCACACCGAACAAGCTACCTCTTCTTCATGTCTACACTCTCCATCCCTCTCGCTCTGACGCCCCTCAACAGTCGCCCTCTACCTCTGGTACCTCGCGGTCTACTGATCTGGCTCCTCTCTCTACGACACATCCCCTGGAGAATTATGTATTCGTGCATCGCCTCTCCCAGACGCTTCTCAACTTCGCAACTTCTTTATCCTCAATTTTTATACCTAACTTTGTGCAGGAGGTTCTCCGACATTCGGGGTTGCGTGCGACCATGGATGAGGAAATGATTGCCCTCTGGGCTAATCTGTAACACTCTTATCCGTCACATAACATATAATAGAAGGTCTGTCTGGGGCCCAACGCCATATACTACGGACAGACCAAGGAGTTACTAAATTGAAACCATCATCTAACATTTTGCATCCTTACACAAAGTGCATTCTAGCAGGAGTAATTTAAAGGTTGTAAATAGAACCCAACAACTGCATGAATATCCACTACCACAACTAAAAATGTAAAACAAATGCACAAATAAGGTATTGACCTTAAGGCCTTACAATGTTCAAGTTTAATTAAAATGTGTTACATACTTCGGCACGCAGATCGGTCACACATGAACAATAAAATAACACAAGTATTCGCTTTGGCCTTCGAGGGTCAGCACTGTTGAAGTCAGTAACCTGACTTCACCTAGAGTTAGGACCTGAAGTTGCAGCTCACACCTACTTTTCTCAAACCACCCTCTCGACGTGAGTCTCAGAACCAGAAACAGACCGAGGGCCTCAGATTGGCGGTTCCCCTCCCTAGCCAGTGCTGAGCTAGGTGCCTTGAAGGAAGAAGATTGAAAAGGTTCAACAACCTTTTCAAGGCACCTTATTGGTCTATTTATATGCCTCTGAGTTTGACCTGCCGATAACAAAACTGAACAGACCTGAAATTACCAGAATACCCTGGGCTGGGTCTGCCAACAGCCAAACTCCGTTGTTCTAAAGGGTTATATGCAGACCACAAATGACAAAAGGGGAAAATTACCTGGGGTAAAAGAGTAAAATCCCCTCTTTGGGGTAAGAAGGTAAAAACACTTTTTTTCTTATATGGCGAGTGAGAAAATAGTCGGCGGGTGAGACGAGGCTATCTGCTCGTCTCGTGAGTCCCCCGCCTTGCGAGAGGCGTCTCGCCACAAAGGGCCAGCGCACGACGCGAGAGCCGTCTCACTGCTCTGTTGTTCCCGTCTCGCCCATCATATTCTGCCTCTTTTTAAGATACCGGCGAGTTGACCCTATGGTCCCACTCGCCCATGCTATCCTCTCGGCCCTCTCGCGGATAACTAAGCACTCTCCCTCGAGTTGCCTCCTACGAGCCCGAGATTGTACACAATCCTCGCTTTTTTCGAGGCTGTCTCAAGCTCGGAAAGAAAGTCCAACTGAGGCTCGTGACGTTGAAATTCATTTGGGAGAATCTTTGGCGGGGCCCTCCTCTGGGGTCTATAAATATGCGACACTTATCCCCCTCTTGGAGATTGTCCTCTTCCTCATTTCCTCATCTCTTCTACAATTGACATGTCTCATAGCCGGAGTTTCCGCGAGCGTCTCGCGATGGTCCGCAAGCAAAACAAGGCCAATGTGGCTGCCCTGGTCCCCGCTTTGGTTCGCACCCCCGCTTCTTTACCCTCGTCGTCTCGCCTGAAGAAGGCAAAAACCGACGGCCCTCCCTTCTCGGCCGATGCGACTACTCCCGCATCCTTGGGAGTCAATGAACCTCCCCTCGCGTTCTCTGGAGAGAGACAGGTGATTCTCGACTCCTGCCCTTGCCTCTTTCCCCTTTTCTTTTTTTGTCTCGCTTATTGACTTCATGCTTCTTCAGGGAAATCTCGTCTATTCCCCCTTGCCTGCGAATCCCTCTGACGTCACTGACAAACATTATCAAGACTCTGACTCGCCTCAGCGATCTACGCCCCCTACTGCGAAGGATGACTGTACAACCCCATATTCGCTGAGCCAGACCAGGAGGCACAATGGTCACAGTTGGATTAGCCGAAGTGTTCTCGCCCTAAGGAAGATCTCGCCCTAAGGAAGATCTCGCCCTAAGGAAGATCTCGCCCAAAGAAGGCGGGAACGATTGCGCCTGATCGTTGAACGAGGAACCGTAAGCCAAGACCGTCGAGCGCGGCCGGCGCGGAAGCGCTTGCGCCCGAGCCAAGCTCCTATCTCAAAGAGTTCTCGCCTACGCCAGGCGAGAACGTTCGCGCCATGCCCTGGGCAGAAGGGTCTCAGCACATCTCTCGCCGAGTGGGGCCCAGGGCCTTAGAAAGAATGTCCTAATTGCCCTCAGGAGAAATTACTTCAGTACCCTCAGAAAAACAGCGGGATTCGGCTATTTGCAGACCAACTAGGGGCATTTCAGTAATCTCAAGGCAGCAAAAACTATAAATAGACCCATAAGGGCTCCTTAGAAGGCAGGCGATCATTGTCTCCCAAATTCCAGTGCTTTTTGAGGAGCTCCTAGCCCAGCTTTGGCTTTGGAGGGGAAGCTCTCAGAGATCTTCCGGGTGTGAGGTGGGACCTCCCTGCTGAGGCTATTGGGTCAGTCTTAGGTCCTTAGAATCCAGTCAAGGGGTGAGACTCGAGAGAAGTAGGTTTTGGCTGCACCCCCTTTTTCTTCGAACTTCAGTTGGGGTCATATTTGGCTTCAACAGTTCTGGTGCAGTGAGCGTGGAAGGCAGCTGATACAAGAAAGCCTTGAGTTTTGCCCCATGGCTGGAGGTGAAGGTGAAGGGTCAGGTTCTGGAGGATCCCCCACCCAGGGAGAGGAAGCAACGAAGAGGATGCTGGATGAGTTCAGGCGGGAGGTCTTGCAAACAATCAGTTTAGCCTTCTCGGCGAGAGGCGAGTGGACCACCCCTCAGGTCCCAATAGAAGAGGTCCCGCTCTTAGGCGAGAACGCCCCGGGGCAGCGCCCGGGGAAGGAGGTCCCGGGGGAGGCTGGCGAGAGAGACGTGGCGGCGCGGGAGCTTTTCCCGGGCCAGAGCCAGCGCCCGGGCAAGGAGGCGCTGACGGATCTGGGCGAGAAGGAAGCGGCGGTGCGGGAGCTCTTCCCGGGGCACGGTCTCGCGGATCGGACAAGTCAGCCGAGGCCGCGAGACGTACCTTCTCGCCAGGCAGGAGGCGAGAGCCCGTTTAGTGAGTTCATCATCTCGGCTCCGGTACCGGAGGGGTTTCGGGAGCCCGATATGTCCTACTACTCGGGGAAGGATGACCCGGTGCAGCACGTACAATGGTTTGAAGACGTTGTGTCAATAAGGCAGATGACAGACGCCTTCAAGTGCCGGCTGTTTGCCATCACGTTGAAAGAGAAGGCTCGGGACTGGTTCCACCAGTTGCCAGCAAGGTCAATCTACTGTTTTGAAGATCTGCGGAGAAGTTTCCTGTTAAGGTTCTCAACCTCAAAGAAGCGGAAGAAGGAAGCAGAGTGTCTGTTTGCGGTGAGGCAGAGGCCGGACGAGACGCTGGGTCACTTTGTCGACCGGTTTCAGGAGGAGATCCTCTTGGTCCAGGAGGTTCCAGGGTACGCGCTGATGCTGGCCTTCACCCTGGGGCTGAGACCGGGATTTTTTAGCATGGAGTTGAAGAGGGTGCCCCCCTCTCCTTTGAGGAGCTTATGGAGAGGGCGGCAAAGGAGATTGACTTCGAGAGATCAAACCCAGCGTTCGCCAGGAAGTTGGCCAAGCTAGCAGAGGATGACGTGAAGGAACCAGCAACGGGAAGGCAGAAGGAGCCGAGGGAACAGAGGGAGCAAAGGGAAGAAAGAAGAAGGGAGGAGCCCCGAAGGTTTGGGCAGCAGCAGGGTTGGGGGGCTCGGGAACCGATCAACCGGTTGGGTTGGAGGCCCCAGGAGGGTCGCCCCCAGGGCCCAGGAGAAGGCTATCAGGGGAGAGATAACCTGCGGGAGCCCCGGAGGTTCGATCGACCGGCATGGAGGCAGGAGCCGAGGGGTCGTCCCCCACCACCGCAGGAGGCCATGGAAGTAGGAAGAGGGAGAGGAGCAGCCAGAGGAGCACGAGGGGGTAGAAGAGGAAGGGGAGATGGAAGAAGGGGCGGGGAGGCGTTGCTTTTTTGTGACTTCCACCAGGAGGAAGGTCACGCAACGGCCACCTGCCCGGAGTTCTTAGAGTTGAGGGAGGCAAGAGGAGCAGGGAGGCAGGATCCACCGGTGAGGATAGTGGAGGTGCAGCAGGGCGAAGTAGAAGACAGGTGCGAAGACCGGGTGGATGTAGGGACCCGGGGAGGAATCGGGGTGATTCACGGAGGAGTGGGGATTGAGGCAACCCGCAAGGGGAGCCTGCAAACCATGTACCGGAGGGGGGTGGCCTCCACCTCCCAGGTTCCCCCACCAGAAGAAAAGATTACTTTCTCATCAGCGGACATGCCAGACTATGAAGACCCATTCTGCGACGCCCTGGTGATCCAGACGGCGGTGGAAAACTATACCGTCTCAAGGATATTGGTAGATAACGGGAGCTCGGTTAATGTCATCTTCAAGAAGGCCTTTGATGAGATGAGGGTTGAAGGGAAGAGGGTCTTGGCGTCGGATGGACCTCTGTTCGGGTTCTCCGGAGAAAGGAAGGAGGTAGAAGGAGGAGTAGGGTTGCACGTAAGGTTGGGGGGCGTGTCGCGGAACTGTAGGTTCGTGATCGTGGACGCCCCGAGCAGCTATAATGCCATCTTTGGGCGCCCCCTCATCAGCGCCTTTCGCTGCGTCCCCTCCTCGTTCCATCAGTGCCTCAAGTTCAACAATGGGGGGGTGCAGGTCAGGGTAAGAGGGGACCCGAAGGTGGCAAGGCAATGTTACGTTACAGCAGTCAACACCATTTCGTGGATGGCGGGGGCAGAAGAGTTGGAGATAGAGATGGCGGCCCTAGAGGAGGTTGTTGAGGAAGAGGAGATGGTCCTAGAGGAGGTAAGAAAGATTGCTGGAGAGGAAGCCGGAGAAGAGGAGACAGAGAAGATGCAAGGGGATGTGCAGGTGGTACGGAGGAACGAGGGGCAGGAAAGCCCGGAAGGGGCAATGGAAGTAGAAGAGCAAGCGGCAGGAGAAGTCGAGGGAGAGGCCCCGAGGGGCGTAGAAGCCGAGCAGCAGCAGCAGAGGGGGGTAGAAGCGGTGGAGATTGAGGAGGGGGAAAAGGAGAGCTGGAGCTGGAGGAAGAGGCAAGGACCGGTTGGGAGCAGTCGCGGCTGGAGCCGGCTGAAGAAGTGGTGGAGATGGAGGTCTTCACCAGAGCAGAAAAAGTACAAAGGGTGCGAGTCAGCGGGGGCTTGAGTCTCGAGGCCCGGGAGCAGGTGCGGGCTTGCATTCAGAGCAATGTTGACATCTTCGCTTGGAGCGCGGCGGACATGCCGGGCATCGACGCCGACGTAGCCTGCCACCGCCTGAACTTGGACCCCCGCACCCGCCCCATCCGTCAAAAGATGAGAACCGTCGCAACCAAGCTGGAGGAGCCCATTCGCGAGGAGGTCAAGAAACTCCTGGAGGCGGGCTTCATCTCAGAGATCCAGTATCCAGGCTGGATCTCCAATGTGGTAATGGTAAAGAAAGGAGGTGGTAAATGGAGGATGTGTATTGACTTTTCTTTGTTGAATAAATCATGCCCTAAGGATTGCTACCCCCTGCCTCGGATCGACGCGCTGGTTGATTCAGCCGTCGGTTTTTCTGTCATGAGCTTTTTAGATGCTTTTTCAGGTTATCACCAGATCCGGATGCACCCTCCTGATACCAAGGATGTTTCCTTCATCACGAGGGAGGGATGCTTCAGTTACAAGATGATGCCCTTTGGGTTAAAGAACGCAGGGGCTACCTATCAGCGCATGATGGATCGAGTCTTCCGGGATCAGAGGGGGAGGAACTTGGAGGTCTACGTCGACGACCTAATGATCAAAAGCAAGTGCATGGTTTCGCACCTGCAGGATCTTGAGGAAACATTCGCCACCCTGAGAAGGTTCAAAATGAGGCTGAATCCCTTGAAGTGTGTCTTCGGGGCCAGCCGCGGGAAGTTCCTCGGGCATCTTCTGACTCCGGCGGGGGTGGAGCCCAACCCGGACAAGGTCAAGGCCATCCTGGATTTGGAGTCACCTCGCGACACCAAGGAGGTCCAGCGCTTGACAGGCAAGCTGGCTGGGCTAAGCAGGTTCCTCTCCAGGGCAGGAGACAAGTGTTCTTCGTTCTTTAAGGTGTTGCGGGGGAATCAAAGGTTCGAATGGACAGCCGAGTGCGAAGAGGCCTTCCAAGGGCTGAAAAGACAGCTCTCTCAGGCTCCCCTCCTTCAGAGCCCGAAGGAAGTGGAGGACCTGACCTTGTACCTCGGGGTAGGAGCGGAGGCGGTGAGCTCCGTCCTAGTGAGGGAAGAAGGAAAGAAGCAGCTGCCCATCTACTACGTCAGCCGGATATTGAGGAAAGCGGAGCTCCGCTACCCCATCCTGGAAAAGCTCGCTTATGCCTTGGTCATCTCGGCTAGAAAACTCCGGCCGTACTTTCAAGCGCATTCGGTTAGGGTGGTGACCGACCACCCTCTTCGCAAGATCTTCGAAGGAGTGGAGCACTCGGGGAGGCTGGCTAAGTGGTCCATTGAGCTAAGCGAGTTCGACATCTCCTTTGTCCCAAGGCTCTCCATCAAGGCACAGGCAGTGGCAGACTTCCTAGCAGACTACGTCGTTGAGGTCGAGGGGGGAGAGCAGCCACCTCGAGAAGCATGGAAGTTGATGGTGGACGGAGCCTCAGGAAGGCACTCCCTAGGGGCAGGGGTGGTGTTGACAAGTCCTCAGGGGGTAACCATAGAGCAAGCAGTCATTTTACATTTCCCCGTGACCAACAATCAAGCGGAGTATGAGGCCGTTATTGCCGGCCTTCGCCTGGCAAAGGAGCTGGAGGTTCGGGATGTGAAAGTTTTCACTGATTCAAAGGTAGTGGCATCGCAGATCCGGGGAGAGTTTGAAGCTCGGGAGCCAACCCTCATCAGATATCTCTCCAAGGTAAGGGCGATCATCGGAAGATTCCGGTCTTTCTCAATTCAACATGTTCCAAGGGAAGAAAGTGCAGCCGCCGATCGACTGGCCAAGTTCGGACCTCGGGTAGGAGGGACCTTGACGGAGCTGTTCCGACCGGCTATCGAGGAAGGAGAGTTGATGCTGGTGGATCGGCAACCCTCGTGGGTAGATCCATTTGTGGCCTTCCTAACCACCGGTGAACTGCCTGAGGGGACCAAGGTCGGGAGAAGCTTCAAGCGCAAAGCGGCTCACTACTTGATGATGGAGGGGGTCTGCATCGTAAGATGTTGTCAGGGCTCCTAGCTAGATGTGTGACCGAAGAAGAAATCCCGAAGATTTTAAGGGAGGTGCACTCGGGCGAGTGCGGCAGTCACTCTGGAGGAAGGACACTGGAGGCCAGGGTGGTCAGACAGGGGTACTTCTGGCCCACCCTAAGGAAGGATGCCATGGAGTTTGCGAGGAGGTGTCAAAAATGTCAGCTCTACGCCCCCCTTCAACTCTTGGCAGCTCAGAGGCTCCGGAGTATCACGGCACCATGGACATTTGCCATCTGGGGAATGGACTTAGTTGGGCCCTTTCCTCCGGCTAGTGGGCAGAGGAGGTTCCTCTTGGTCATGGTCGATTATTTCTCAAAGTGGCTAGAGGTTAAAGCCTTAGCCAAGGTCACCTCGCAGGTCATAAGGAATTTCATCTGGGGGGAAATCATTTGTAGACATGGGTTGCCCCAAGCAATAGTGACCGATAACGGCCCCCAGTTTGCCAGCGAGGAGTTCATCAGCTTCTGCGCTCAACTAGGGATAGATCTCCGGTTTGCCTCCGTCCATCACCCTCGGAGTAACGGTCAAGTGGAAGCAGCAAACAAAATCATTGTAAACCTACTAAAGAAAAAGGTGGAGAACTTAAAGGGGAATTGGGTGGAGTAGCTCCCATCGGTCCTGTGGGCACTACGAACGACCCCGAACACGGCCACCGGTGAGACCCCCTTCAAGCTCTCTCATGGGTGTGAAGTCGTCCTACAGTAGAGTTCGAGGTCCGGTCCCCGCGAGTCACAGCCGCGGGCGAAGGAGACGAGGCTTGGAGGGTGGAGAATGAGGAGGGGCAGCGCCTCTCGTTAGATATGGTGGAGGAACTGCGAGACGTGGCGGCTATCAGGCAAGAGGAGATCAAGCGACGGATGGCCAAACATTTTGATAAGCATGTCAGGGTCAAGCAGTTTGCTGAAGGAGATCTGGTGCTGAGAAAGGTTGACGCAGCGGGAAGGTCGGCTCCCGTGGGTAAGCTCCACCCGAACTGGGAAGGTCCATACATTGTGAAAGAAGTCCTCGGAACGGGGGATACTACCTCCAGGACGTGGAGGGAAGGGCCCTAAGCCACACTTGGAGTGGTGATGATCTAAAACGCTTCTACCCCTGAGGGGGGAAGGATGTAACCATGTATCTCAAAAATAAACTTATTATAATATATCGATTGATTCTCCCTTAACTAGTATCGAATTTTTCATAACATAGCATAGTCGTATGTTTTGTGACACCCCGAGCTCGGCTCGGCCCCAGGTAGACCCGCTGCGCAGGCTCTCATCTAGCTGGCAGGTCCGAAGGCTCGCCTGTGGGGGATAGGTTTGGTTGGTTTGAGATCTTCATCGGCACCCCGAGCTCGGCTCGGCCCCAGGTAGACCCGCTGCGCAGGCTCTCATCTAGCTGGCAGGTCCGAAGGCTCGCCTGTGGGGGATAGGTTTGGTTGGTTTGAGATCTTCATCGGCATCCCGAGCTCGGCTCGGCCCCAGGTAGAACCCGCTGCGCAGGCTCTCATCTAGCTAGCAGGTCTGAAGGCTCACCTGTGGGGGATAGGTTTGGTTGGTTTGAGATCTTCATCGGCACCCCGACCTCGGCTCGGCCCCAGGTAGACCCGCTGCGCAGGCTCTCATCTAGCTGGACGGTCCGAAGGCTCGCCTGTGGGGGATAGGTTTGGTTGGTTTGAGATCTTCATCGGCACCCCGAGCTCGGCTCGGCCCCAGGTAGACCCGCTGCGCAGGCTCTCATCTAGCTGGCAGGTCCGAAGGCTCGCCTGTGGGGGATAGGTTTGGTTGGTTTGAGATCTTCATCGGCACCCCGAGCTCGGCTCGGCCCCAGGTAGACCCGCTGCGCAGGCTCTCATCTAGCTGGCAGGTCCGAAGGCTCGCCTGTGGGGGATAGGTTTGGTTGGTTTGAGATCTTCATCGGCACCCCGAGCTCGGCTCGGCCCCAGGTAGACCCGCTGCGCAGGCTCTCATCTAGCTGGCAGGTCCGAAGGCTCGCCTGTGGGGGATAGGTTTGGTCTGGTTGGCTTGATTTGGACAAGGCAGGAGGCGCATTGGGAATACCAAATGAAAAATGAAAAAGATGAGATAGATCTCGGCAGGGATAGATCTCGGCAGGGATAAATCTCGGCAGGGAAGTCCCCATCAAAGGGATCTCGAGGTGGGGAGGCTTTCGCCAAAAAGGCTCCTCTCAATGTTCTCGAACAAACAGGCGAGATCGTTATGCGACGGGCCAAAGGGGACTCGCGCAGGCTAAAGGGGACGGTCCCGTCCTAAGGGTTCGAGAGTCACGCTTCCGGCTGGCCGGTTGCCGCGGGTTCTTGCTGATCCATCGCTAAGGATTTCCTAGGAGGGCCAAGGGCCTTGGCAGAAGCACACGCCGAAAACATTCAACCACGACAGTTACATCAAACGCATTCACAAATAACAAGACGAGATGTTCGCAAGAAAAACATTCGCATTAACAATACTATATACAAGTACAAAATGATAGCGTCTCGCGCTTTACATAGAGGTGAAGAAGAGAAGCGAGAAGGGGGCCCTCAAGGAGACAAACTGTACCCCTCAGAACTCCCGCTTGAGCTCCCGCTGGAGCTTCCGCCGGAGCTCCCCCCGGAGGTCTCGCCACCCGCTGCGGGGGACTTTGAGACATCCGAGGGAGGGGTATCAGGGGCGCCCGGGGGCTTTGGAATGGGCTCGAAGAGCCATGGAACAAGCTGTTGAGCGGTGATGTCTTTGCCCCTCCCGTCCCAGCAGTCGATGTCGCGGAGCGTCTTCAGCGTCAACTTTACGGTGGCTTGCGCGTTCCCCTGGAACAGCTTGTCGATGTCATAAGCCGAGTAATACTGGCTCTTCAATCTCTCGTCCAACGGAGGGGCTGCACTCGCCTCGAGGCGCGCGATCTGCTCCCGCAGGAGAACATTGTCATATCGGGCCTGTGACAGCTCCTCGCGAAGTGCGGCTTGGGCGGAATCCTGAACGACGGAAGGTTAGCATAAGAGAAGAGTTAGGGAGGCGAGAACAAGTGATTGTGAAAGGTCTCGCTTACCCCTTCCGCTTGGCGCGAGGATAAAATTTGCTGGGCCTCGGCCAGCTCCTTGGCCAGAGAGGCCGCCTGAGCCACCGCATCGTCCCTGGCCTTGAACATGTCCTGAAAGTTGCGGTCTATCGTAATGCTCCGCCGGGCGCACATGTGCGCAAGCTCCAGCCCACGCATCAAAGCGCGAGTGGAGTCGTAGGCCAGCAGCCGGGTCGACATCCTGTCGTAGACGCTAGCGTCCTCCCGGCTGTAGAGGCAATAGCCTAAGGCGAAAGCCTCGCCGGTGACCTCGTCTCGCTCTGCCCAGCTTGGCAAGAGGGACGAGATCGAGACCTTGTTGGCGTCAGGGTCCCATTGCAGCAGTGGCTTGTTCTCCGCGTCCAGGCACCTCATGCCGAGACCGAAATTGCGATGGCCCCGCGGCACCTCTTCAGATGGGTGGTGGCCAGAGGTCCCGGCGGCGGCACCCACGTTTTCTGCGGCACCAGTGGCTGGAGGGATCTCGACAGGGGTCTCATGGCCACCCCTGGTGGCCGCGATCTGGCTTACGGCCTGCAAGACCTCCTCAAAGGAGCGGCCTGCAGGGAGGGGTTGGGTGGGCGGCACCACAACAGCCTTGCCCTTCTCGGTATCCGTTGTCTTGGGTCTCTTGATTGGTTGAGGCGCGGAGGCACCGGGGTTTCGCTTCACGACACCGCTTGAAGAGGGAGGGCCCGGCTCTTTTCGGCAGGCTTGCGCAGCGGCTTTCGCAAGAGCCAGCGGGTCCCGAGGAGGTTGACTCCCTCCGGCGCGAGCCTCGTCGAAAGGCTGGCGAAGGGGGATCTCGCGCTCTCCTGCGAAAACAATAGCGATAAGTTCCAACCTTGGAAAAGGCAAGAAAAAGACAAATAAAGGCGAGACTCTACCTTCTCCCGGAAGTACAGGGGAAAGAGAATCGACGTCTCGCCGGAGGTAGAGGACGTCGAAGTCCTTGGTTCCGAAGAACTCAAGGAGGGCGCTCTCGCGGGAGCCCAAGGACGGAGGCTTATAGGCGGCATCCTCGTATTGGATGGGGGCAAGGGGTACGTTCCCGAAGTCGCCAGAAACGTAGATGAATCTCTCGCCCCAGTGATGGTGCTTGTTAGCGAGACCGATCGTCTTCAGCAGTTGCCCGGAGACGAACACCACGCCTCCTTTCGCGCGGAAAGTAAATAGCTTGCGGAAGATCGGCAAGCTAAACTCAATCCTCTCCGACCGCATATAACATATGAATGCCATGAGAATCGCCACGGAGTTAGGGTTCAGCTGTGCGGGAACCACCCCGTAGTACCGGAGGGCCTGCCGCATCTCAGGCCACAGCGGGAGGCGGAAGCCCACCTCGAAGTGTTCAATAGGGATGGCGAGCTCCCCCTCCCCTGCGGTGTTTACTTTGTCGTGATTGCCCGGGTTCCGCGCGGTGAAGCCGGCGGGAACGTGCTGGGTCTTGATCAGGTTGAACTCATCCATGGTGAGAGTACAGGAAGGGAAAAGATGCTTTTGGAAAGCTTCCGCGCAGTGGGATCGTCCTTCACCCCCGCCCGGCATCGTGATAGAGGGTTTGAAGGCGAGAACTTCAAGAAAATGACGAGAGCGATAGCGGCACGAGAACGGCAGGAGAGGGCAGAGACGGGCGAGAACTCTGGAAAGGCCGCGAAAGCAACAGGAGAGGAGAGAGACTGGAATCAGAGAAATGAATGTGGTAGGTAAGCCTCCTATTTATAGAAAATCGTGGTAATGATGGCTGTTCCCAGAAAGGCGGCGGGGGTACAGCCGGCGCGTCCTAGGTCAGCGGCGCTTCGTTTTTCCCGCCCGAGTTTGACAGTGACCGATTGACTAAGTGACTGGCGCAAACGTTGCAAGAGGTCATGCGACGGGCAAGGTAGGCGGAAGCGAGGTGGCTCTCGCCACCCGGGGACCCGGGAAATAACTCATACGCATACAATAATAGAAAATATTAAAAACCGTGTTATTGCCCTCGCTGAGCGAGAGCGGGATAAAATAATAAGCGAATAAAGTGCAGCAGCATTAGTTACAACTCAAAGTGAGTAAATAAGGGTACAGTAGAGAAGGGAAGGCCTGGGGAAGAGGAGGGGAGGTCTCGCGCTTCAGTAAGGCTCCCAGCGCCATTTCCCTTGCTCCCACCGCCATTTTCCTCGGTCCCGCAGCCTGGTCCGGGGTGGCGCCTGCGGGTTGAAGTAGGACGACAGAACGCTGCATCCCAGGTCAACCCGGAGAGACAGATCCCGGATTCGCTCGATGCACCTCTCGGGTGAGGATCCGGCGGTAGCTCCCCCCGGCCGGTCCATCTCGCCGATAAGGTAATCTCGCTCCAGGGTCTCTAGCCTCTTCTCCACTGACTGGCGAAACTCTCTTGCCGCAAGGTCGCGGACCCGTTCTCGCCGGATGAGCTTCGACGGAATGGCGGCGACCTTCCTCCCCCGTCTTTTCGCGCTCCCGGCACCGGTCAGGATCTCCTCCATCTCGTCAGACGAAGGGAAGGGAGAGCTCTCGCCATCTTCTCCCTCTCTTTCTTCTTCTTCTTCTTCTTCCTCTGCCTCAGCGCCAAGCCGCGAGCCCATGTCCCCTGTCAAAAGAATCCCCATTTTAGCGGGAGCTAAAGGATAGCTGCGATAAAGTTTCCGTATACCTTCAGAGTGACGAGGCCCCCCGGTCGACGGCAGGCGAGAAGGCCCAGCCCCCCCCCCCCCCCTCAGCTCCAAAGAGGAGGTGGATTGGCTTTCCTTTTCCGGGGGGGGGGGGGGGGGGTAAACTTTGCGAATGGTGATCCCGGCTTGGTCAGGAGCGGGGGAGCGAGCCTCCTCTCCCACAGGAGGGCTAGCATCTAGCAAAGGCGCGGAGAACTCGGCAGTATTTCCTCCCGACGCTGCCGCGTCCCCGCGAGAACCTTTAGATCCACCCTCTAGCCGTCATGATGATCAACCACGGGTCCCCGAGAGGTATCACGTTAAACAACTGAACAGCTGGTTTTTAGTAATTGGTATATCAAGCTTACCTCACGCGGCGAGGGGCCGTCCGCGCGACTAGGGGTCGGGGTGGGCGGGCTCCTGTTCTCGCGGGACAGGTCCCGCCGAACCACCTTCGTCTTCTTCTTCTTCTTCTTAGGCAGAGAGGGCTCAGCAACCGACGATTGTCTCGCTAGCCATGGGGCAACCAGGGCGCTGTTAGCTCTAGCTCGCGCCTGTGCCGCGTTAATGCGGTCCTGCAGATCCTGCGGAAGCGGTTTGTCGGCACGCTTGGAGGGCATAGCGAGAGAAGGCGAGAGCTCAGGGGGAGAATGACGACTCGAGGGAAGCATTATGGCCGTCTATCGGCACACATATTTATAGGCACCGTACGGCCCACCGAAAGATTCCCTGATGTTGACACGTGCTCAGCGAATATTTTGGGTTGGACATATCTTTTCGAGCGCGGTGCTGGCTCAAAAAGAGCGGGGATTGTGTACAACCTCATATTCGCTGAGCCAGACCAGGAGGCACAATGGTCAGTTGGATTAGCCGAAGTGTTCCCGCCCTAAGGAAGATCTCGCCCTAAGGAAGATCTCGCCCTAAGGAAGATCTCGCCCAAAGAAGGCGGGAACGATTGCGCCTGATCGTTGAACGAGGAACCGTAAGCCAAGACCGTCGAGCGCGGCCTGCGCGGAAGCGCTTGCGCCCGAGCCAAGCTCCTATCTCAAAGAGTTCTCGCCTACGCCGGGCGAGAACGTTCGCGTCATGCCCTGGGCAGAAGGGTCTCAGCACAGCTCTCGCCGAGTGGGGCCCAGGGCCTTAGAAAGAATGTCCTAATTGCCCTCAGGAGAAATTACTTCAGTACCCTCAGAAAAACAGCGGGATTCGGCTATTTGCAGACCAACTAGGGGCATTTCAGTAATCTCAAGGCAGCAAAAACTATAAATAGACCCATAAGGGCTCCTTAGAAGGCAGACGATCATTGTCTCCCAAATTCCAGTGCTTTTTGAGGAGCTCCTAGCCCAGCTTTGGCTTTGGAGGGGAAGCTCTCAGAGATCTTCCGGGTGTGAGGTGGGACCTCCCTGCTGAGGCTATTGGGTCAGTATTAGGTCCTTAGAATCCAGTCAAGGGGTGAGACTCGAGAGAAGTAGGTTTTGGCTGCACCCCCTTTTTCTTCGAACTTCAGTTGGGGTCATATTTGGCTTCAACAATGACGACCTCTCGCGGCTTGTGGAGACTTCTCGCATCCCAAGTAAATGAACTAATCTTGCCTTTTTGCTTCATATAGATTTCCATTCCCTCACCAGGTGCATTCGAGACCACCGTGCTAAACCTTCTATCCGTACAACTTGCGGCCTCCAAGCCTTCTTGCGAGACCATCCTTCATTCTAACCTTCGACTTTTCCTGTGTATGTATCCAGATCGACTCGGCAGCGGAGGACCTCTCTGGGCCGCCCTCCCTCTCGCCTCTTCCTCACCTAGATGAGATTGAAGACTATCTGGGTGATCCTATGGATCCGCTGGAGATGAAGCGTGGGATGGCCGGAATGCTTCGAAATTATACACACATTATCCGCGAGATGGAACGGGACAAGCAAGCCACCGACCGACGCATTGACTGGCTGAAAATTGAGTGCGCTCGCCTCTCCTCCGAGATCGATGCCGGGATTGAAATTGATGAGACCGACCCCCAGGCCATCATAAGCGAGGTCGACCAGCAGCTTCGCCTCGCGCCCCGCGGTCTTGATGTCGTTCGCGCCTTTCATCTCCCTGGCCGGCCCCCATGCGCGGGGTCTCGCGGTGGTCGTTGGAGGTGGCACAAGAACTGAAGACCCTTCACCCCATCTCGTTTGTTTAATCGTCTCGCTCATTTAATTATGCTTTGTAATTTTGTTGCTTCTACTAATTAGCTGTCTCACCTATTTAATTATAACTTGTTATTTAAGCCTCGCGGACATGATGCCCGTCTCATGCGGGGCAAAACAATTAATAATGTTATTCTGTTGACTTCTTTTATGATGGGCTCTTATTATAGCTGTGTCAATTGATGTGTCTTTTCTCTTTTATTTTGGCTTATTGGAAAATCCCCGCGGGGCGCCACACTTTGAAGTCAGGAGAGAGAGAGAAAACGAACCGTCGGGCTATCCCTTCATATTTTCCCGCCCATTTTCCACTCTCACCATCCGTTATAAATACCTCCCCCTCCCCCCCCCCCCCCCCCCCGCCTAGACCAAGATGTTTTACACATGCGCTGTCTTCTCGCCTACTTTCTCTCGCGGCTTACTCTTGTCACCCCTTTTCCACCTCCTCTCGCTCTCGTCGTCTCGCCTGTCATGGGAAAGAAAAAGACTGAAGAGGGCGAGGGTCCAAACCATTGTGGCAGAAGATTCGCCGACCATGACTTTCCCCCTGGCAAGATCTCGGAGGACTACAGCCGCTTCACCTACGAATTCCTGGCGGAGGGGTTTGAGTCTCGGCCGCCGAAGTTCGGCGAGTCGATCAACACTTTCTATCCCGGCGAACTCGTCTTCCCCGTCTCACACTTCGAGTCGGGGTTGAAGCTCCCCCTCTGGCCCGAGGTAAAACAGGTTCTAAAATACTTTGGAGTCGTCCCCGCGCAACTAAACCTGAATGTCATCTCGGTTTTAGTTTCATTCGCATGCTACATGCGCCGCGAGCGCATCGATTTCAGCCTCAACGTCTTCCGCAAGTTATTCATCTACCACGCCAACCACGACGGCGTTTCGTACTTCACAGGACAGGGGGTGAAGGTGTGCGAGACCCCCAACAAAAATCATCACTGGCTCACCTGCTTCGTCTTCATCCGCGGGAATCTGGGAGGCGTTCCACTCGCCCCTGTGTCGCTCGCCGAGATATACTACGCGACTCCCAAGGTCGAAGGCGCGGATAAAGACCTCTGCGAGTTCTTCGCGGGGAAGAACTTCGAGGTCAACTTCTTAAGGCGAGATCTCGACTCGCTCCTTCCCGTCTTTCCCGATGAAGGTACACTCGTGCTCTCTTAGTCTTTTGTTTACCATCCACTTGTTTTGCTCTAACCATTTACTCGTTCAGGAGAGAGGAATATTCCAATCCATCCCCCCTACTTGAGTAACGCTGGGCCGTCCAAAGGTCTCGCACTCGCCAACATGGCGGCAGAGGCGGCGAAGGAATCGTTGGCCCCCGCCGCCAAGAAAAGATCTGGAGATGATGCCTCTCCTTCTCGGCACAGCCCCAAGAAGAAGATTAAGAAAGTCGTGACGTTCCCGAAAGGGAAAAAGGAGATTGCCCGAAAAGAAAGGAAAGAGATGTCGGGGTCCCTGAGCCCCATCTCTGTGGCAGATTCGCAGTCGCCTCGCCCACAAGCTGTCTCGCCATCCCACGAGACGGTGTTGTTCGACCGGCCCGCCGACACTTCAGCTCAATCCACGGAGCTTCCATCTTGCGAAGCTAGCTCCTCCAGCCTCCCGGCCCCCTCCTCCCATCAAAATTACAACATGGGCCTGTGATAAATGATGATGCCGGTGTCCCAGTCCTTCTGTGGGAAATGGACACGAACCGGGTGTCGGTATCCACTCTCCTTTCCTCATGGAAGGAGCAGGACCCTCCCATCAGCCACGCCTTCTCTCTCGACTATGGCCTCTATGGCGGTCCCGGGACGGATCCTTTCGACAAGGACTCGTCGCGAGACCTTGTCCTGAAGAAGGCCCAAGCCCAGCTCCGCTCCTTGGAGCTCTTGCACAGAGTCTCGCGCCGCCTCATTTTCAACAACAAGAAATGGAAGGATGACGAGGCGGGCCCAGCGGCAGAGCGAGAGAAGTCAGATGGCCTAGAGAAGAGGCTGGCGGTTGCTGACAATCTTCTCGCCAAGAGCCAGGGAGGCGTGGTAAGCCTTTTAATTTTATCGCTGGCTAGTTTCACTCTCGCGTAAGCTTTTGTTGACCGATGGGGTTCTCGCAGGATGCCGAGACGGCGGATCGGATGCATTCGTGCATAGCGGCTCTGGAGGAGGAAAACAAAAACCTGAAGGCCCGGAACGCCCATCTCCTGAACAGTGCCCTGCCTACCTCTTACCCGGATCCGCTCCAAGCACCCCTGCCCCCTCATTACTCTTTGGACGAGGTCGCTGATATCTGTCGGGATGCCAACATAAAGACAGTCGAGCTCGTTTTGAAGATGATGGAGCTGTGGGTTGTTAGAGAAGATGCTGAGACGGTCACCGCCCGCGACCTGGTGCTACAACTCTATGGCTAGACGGATGAGGGTTCAGCTTCCAGTAAAGAGGAATGAAGGGGCGCCAGCGAGACCTGAGACTTCTCCCCCCTGCCTTTTTTGTTTCTTTCGTCTACTTGTACTTTTATTTTTTGAAGTACCAAAATGCTTCTTCATGGGAGTCTTCCCCCTTTTTTTTGTTATGAACACGGAAACTTCTGTTACATCTCCTTGCTCTATGTTTCTTTCACTTTATTTCATTTTGCTTTATTTACTGTGGGCGACCCTCTACTCCGTCTCTACTCACGAGGTAGAGCTCCTAGCCGTCTCGCTTGAAAATTGGCTTAGGGCACGAGTCATTAGACTTCTCCTCGTCCCTCCCGTACGCGAGACCATTTGGCATTTTTCCCTCGTCTCGCCTCGAGACGAATCCAACGTGGGTAGTCCCTGGAGATCAACCCGCTTTTTATGCGAAGTCACTCATTTTTAGTTTCTATGCGAGACCTGTCTTTTGACAGCGGGCGCCTACTCGCTATGGACGAGACCTTCCTTACCGAGTGTCGGTTGGGGATGCCCCTCCTCATCTGCATTGCACCAATCTCTTCTTCCCATAGGGGTTTTTCATTTTCTACAAACTTTCTTCGTTCTCTGGTAAGTATAAACATCTTTATTTGAGGGATCTTACTGTTTATCCTGACACCGAGTGAGCCTACAGCCCCTGCCAGCTTGATGAGATCCTGGTCAGCGGGTCTTCTTGAGGTCTCCTCTCCAAACTCTCCAACCACCGAGTGAGCCTACAGCTCTGCCAGCTAGGTGAGATGCTGGTCAGCGGGTCTGCTCGGGGTCTCCTCTCCAAACAACCTCCAACCACCGAGTGAACCTTCAGCCTTGCCAGCTAGATGAGAGCCTGGTCAGCGGGTTTGCTCGGGGTCTCCTCTCCAAACAACCTCCAACCACGGAGTGATCCTACAGTTCTGCCAGTTAGGTGAGAGCCTGGTCAGCGGGTCTGCTCGGGGTCTCCTCTCCAAACAACCTCCAACCACCGAGTGAGCCTACAGTCCTGCCAGCTAGGTGAGAGTCTGGTCAGCGGGTCTGCTCGGGGTCTCCTCTCCAAACAACCTTCAACCACCGAGTGAGCATACAGTCCTGCCAGTTTGGTGAGAGTCTGGTCAGCTGGTCTGCTCGGGGTCTCCTCTCCTAACAACCTCCAACCACCGAGTGAGCCTACAGTTCTGTCAGATAGGTGAGAGCCTGGTCAGCAGGTCTGCTCGGGGTCTCCTCTCCAAACAACCTCCAACCACTGAGTGAGCCTACAGTCCTGCCAGCTAGGTGAGAGCCTGATCAGCGGGTCTGCTCGGGGTCTCCTCTCCAAACAACATCCAACCACCGAGTGAGCCTACAGTCCTGCCAGCTAGGTGAGACCCTGGTCAGCGGGTCTGCTCGGGGTCTCCTCTCCAAACAACCTCAAACCACCGAGTGAGCCTACAGTCCTGCCAACTAGGTGAGAGCCTGGTCAGCGGGTCTGCTTGGGGTCTCCTCTCCAAACAACCTCCAGTCACCGAGTGAGCCTACAGTCCTGCTAGCTTGGTGAAAGCCTGGTCAGCGGGTCTGCTCGGGGTCTTGCCATCCATCCTTTTCACTCTCATGCCATGAAAGAAGACACTTGCGGTTTCATCATATCAGAAGGTCACAACATACTTACAAGTATTGAATGATGAAAAAAGGTTATGGATAGAATCTTTTTAAGTCATCGCCGCTTCGGGCACGATCAAGGGACACCCCGTCCACATCCTGGAGGTGGTACCCTCCTGACTTCAAGACCTCCTTCACCATAAAAGGGCCTTCCCAGTTGGGATTGAGTTTCCCTACCGAGGCTCCTTTGCCTGCTGCGTCTACTTTTTTGAGGACCAAGTCGCCCTTCTGGAACTGTTTGACTCTTATATGTTTATCAATGTATCTCGTCATCCGGCGCTTGACTTCTTTTTGCCGGATCAATACTAAATCCCCGAGTTCCCCCACCAGATCAAGAGAGAGTTTTTGCTCCTCGTTCTCTGGCTTCACAGTCTACCGTCCCGCGCTCCGCAGCGGCCACAGCCACTTCCTTCAGAAACTTCTTCACCTCTTCCTCGCTTGGGATTCCTTCTTCCAACAGCGAACTTCCCCACTTCTTCAGCCGAGCTTCCACCCTGGACGACTCCCCCACCTCCTTCATCTTTCTTTTTTCTTTCCTCCCCCCTCCACTTTCCTTCGACTCCACCTCTCTTTTCTCCTCATCTACCTCCATCTCTCCTTCCTCTTCTCCTGCCGTTTCCGGCTCCACCGCAATGCCTCTCTCCATCTCTACTTCTCCTTCCCCTTCGACCTCCCTTTCTCCTTTCTCCCCCTCTACTTCGCCTCTGAACTCCTGCTCTCATCATTTCATCCTCTTCTCCATTTCCCCTGACTCTCCTTGCCACGAAATGGTATTCACCGCTATCACATAGCACTCCCTGGCGTCCTTTGGATCTCCTCGTACTCTGATCTGGGTCCGCCCGGCATTGAGCTTCAGGCATTGGTGGAAAGATGATGAGACACACCTAAAGGCACTGATCAAAGGGCACCCAAAAATGGCATTGTAAATGTTGGGGGCGTCCACTATGACAAAACGGCAATTCCTGGACAGCCCCCCCCCCCCCCCCAGAGTTACCAGGAGTCCTACTCCCCCTCGACTTCCTTCCTTTCTCCCGAGAATCCGAACAACGCCCCATCTGCTGCCAGCACCCTTCGAGCCTCCACCCTCATCTCATTGAATTCCTTTTTGAAGATGACATTCACCGAACTCCCATTATCGACCAGGATCCGCGACACCTTGAAGTTTTCGATGGCAGTCCGGATCACCAGCGCATCACAAAAGGGATCTTCGTGGTCCGGCATGTCTTTCCGAGAGAAGGTTTTTTTCTCGTCCGGGGGAGGGGCTTGTGACGTCGAAGCTACGCTCCGACGGTACATGGTATGAAGGCTCGCCTTACGGGCAGCCTCAATCCCTACTCCCCCATGGATCACTCTGATCCCACCTCGATCTCCTACATCTGCTCGGTCCACACACCGGTCCTCGTCCCCGGTACCAGTCACCTCCACTATTCGCACCGGTAGTTGTTGTTCCCCTGCTCCCCTAGCTCTCTTCATCTCCAAAAATTCCGGGCAGGTAGCCGTTGCATGACCCTCCTCCTCATGGAAGTCACAATATGGCAACGCTACCTCCTCCCCTCATCTCCCCTCCTGAGGATTCCTCCTTCCAACTCCCGCTCCTGCCCTTCCTCTTTCTCTGTCTTTACCTCTCCCTCGACTGATGGTCATAGCTTGTTGCGGCGGGGGTAGGGGTGGTCTAGGACCATATCCCCACCCCTGCTGGTTGAACCTTTCTGGTCCTCCTTAATAGTTCCTTCCCCATTGGGGAAAACCTCTTCCTTGCCCTTGGGCAGGGCCCCCTTGCTGCCGCCAACCCAACTCTTGATATGTCGGCGCCCTAGGCTCCTCCCTCCTTCTCCCTTCTTGTTGTCTTCCCCCTCCTGGTTCTCTTGACTCGACCTCTGTCAGCCTTGCCAGTTTTCTAACGAAGGTCGGGTTTGTCGCCTTCATCGCTATTTCTTTCGCGGCCTTCTCCATCAGTCCTTCAAACGACAGCAGCGCCTTCCGAGTTAGGCTCATCTTGAAGAAACCCTCCCGCAGTCCAATGGTGAAGGCCATCTGGAGAGCAAATTGAGGCACTTCCTGAATATCCAAAATCTCTTCATGGAATCTGTCTACATACTGAGCCAAGGACTCATCCGCCCTCTGCCGGATCAGAAAAATTGACTCGGGATTCTTCTTCCATTTCTTTGAGGTTGAGAAACGCAACTGCAAGCTTCTACTTAGATCTTCAAAGTTGTATATTGAGTCTGTCGGGAGTTGATGAAACCAGTCCCTAGCTTTATCTTTCAAGGTGATGGCGAAAAGACGGCACTTGAACGCGTCCATCATCGGCCTGATGGAGACCGCATCTTCGAACCATTGCAGGTGCTGGAGATGGTCATCTTTTCCCACATATTAGTTCATTTCGGGCTCGTTGAACCCTTCTGGGACTGGAGCTGAAAGGATCAACTCGCAGAATGGGGATCCTCTCACCACGGGTCTCGTCGTCCCCACTCGCGCAACGACATCTCCTGGCGAGACGGCACTCGCAGGGTTTGGGAACAACTCCCTTCCCGCAAGGTCTCGCCCGCCTCCTTCTACCAGCACTTCCTTTTTGGGTCGCCTCCCGGGGGCGTCCTCTCCAACTCTCTGTCAAGACGAGCTCATCATGTTGCACGAGAGCAGGCGCCTGAGGTAAAGGAGTCGAGCAGTCGCCCTGCCGCGAGATCCCCTGTAACATGTCCATGATGTCTTTGATGGACGTCATGAATTCATCACTTCTTACGAATCCTCCCGGGTTCTCAGACCCGTCCCCGTCTCCTTCGCCATGACTTCCCGCCATGAGGTAGTTCAAGATTCTTCTGTGTACGCTGCGGTCCACGCTCACCGCACCAAAAATGTTGAAGCCAGTAACATGACTTCACCTAGAGTTCGGACCTGAAGTTGTAGCTCACACCTACTATTCTCAAACCACCCTCTCGACGTGAGTCTCAGAACCAGAAACAGACCGAGGGCCTCAGCTTGGAGGTTCCACCTCTTACCCGGAAGAATTAGAAGTTCTTACCCTCCCTAGCCAATGCTGAGCTAGGTGCCTTGGAGGAAGAAGATCGAAAGGGTTCAACAACCTTTTCAAGGCACCTTATCGGTTTATTTATAGGCCTCTGAGTTTGACCTGCCGATAACAAAACTGAACATACCTGAAATTACCAGAATACCCTGGACTGGGTCTGCCAACAACCAAACTCTGTTGTTCTGAAAGGTTATATGCAGACCACAAAAGGCAACAGTGTAAAATTACCTGGGGTAAAAGAGTAAAATCCTCTCTTGGGGGTAAGAAGGTAAAAACACCTTTTTCGCATATGGCGAGTGAGAAAATAGCCGGCGGGTGCGACGAGCCTATCTGCTCGTCTCGCGAGTCCCCCGCCTTGCGAGAGGCGTCTCGCCACAAAGGGCCAGCGCACGACGCGAGAGCCGTTTCGCCGCTCTGTTATTCCCGTCTCGCCCATCATATTCTACCTCTTTTTAAGATACTGGCGAGGTGACCCTACGGTCCCACTCGCCCCTGCTGTCCTCTCGGCCCTCTCGTGGATAACTCAGCACTCCCCCTCGAGTTGCCTCCTGCTAGCCCGAGGTTGTACAAGCACAGCAATTCTGGGCTCCAGCCCGCTACTTCCCGTTTGGCTCAGCAGCGCCTGCACGCAACATTCCACCGCACGGTGGTAAACAAAAACAACGGTCAACATTAGCTGGTCAAATTATAACGACTTCACCCCTCACCCGGGATGGCGGTGCTCCTTCCCTGTAGGCATTAGTATAAACCACAACATGACAATAAAAACGTGCAACTTAAGCACCATTCGCCACAGACGTTGGCACAAACGCCCAACGCCCCGTGCTCTCAGGCACACTCTTGGTGCACAAGACCTTAAGGGTCACACCACCGCTCATAGACGGTCAACAGCGTTTGAGCTTTTAGTCTCACAGGGCCACAACTGGAGACCACATCCCAGGCTTCTGACAAAGTCATAACGATCTGCAGTTTCATTGTATGACTCACTCCAAGAAGGACAACAAGGGTTGGGTACAGTTCGGCCTTTTCCCGTACTCAATTCGTCAGGCGCGTCAGCCACAACGCGGGTAGGCATCTCCTTTCCCATTTCCATTTTATTCATAACCCGGTTATGAACTTAGGCTAGCACTCACGGCCACCAAAGCTGAGCAAATTAAGCTCACGCTCAATCAAAATATAGCACACAAGTCTCTCAGAGACAAGCTTCACAAGCAATAGCCCACAGGTCTCCCAGAGATAGGTTTTGCAATCAAACATAGCTTACAGGAAGCTATCGCCGGCAGTAGCACTCCCGCCGCGCGGTAGGAGACAGACTATCAGTTCTTCCCCTTTTTCGGGTGTTTTCCTGGAGTGTTACCCCCAAAACTCTCAACGCAGTCATCTGCACACCCCGCGACTCCGAAATTTACACGATAACCACGGAGTCTTCTCTGGCATACTAAACATACAAATATCACCAATCCACACCAACCTGTCTGGATGGGCTTCACACAGTATGTCTATTCCGTACTTCGATTCCGGATCTAAATGCAAATTAACGGTGATACACGGATCTACCCGTCGGGGAAACGACATCCACGTGTTCGTGGAGCGTCTACCCTCTAATGCCAAAAGAAAGGACTTCACATGTCCAAGAAAGAGGTTCGTTATCCTTGATGTACGCTTTGGCGCCATGGGAGAAATCCAGACGGTTGAAAATGAGCGCTCCGACTTTGCCTCCACAAATCTGAACTCGCCTTGCGAATCCGAGACCAGAAACACGAACGGCGGCAAGATCCCCCTTCTTCTGACGCTGCTACTCCTCCAGAAAACCAGGCCAAACTCTCCAATTCCAAAATAATGAAGAGGAAACGGTCGAACAAGGCATATAAATAAAGCCGCCTCCTTATTTCGCGTGTAACCGCTCATGCCCTCCAATCACAGGCCGACACGTGGCCACGCCTATACAGATTCGCTAACGCCAAGTGTTGGGATGGTAGCGCCTCGCGGTAGCTATCGATCGTTACATCACGACCTCCCCTGCTACCGCCACACGATAGATACTACCCCCACGCGGTAGTAACCCGAGCGCTTTGACAAATAAATTGCCAAGCTACCGCCTGGGCGTTAACTTCCCGAGAGTTCGGACAATAAAATGGCTAACGCTGCGCGCTTGAAGCATACCGCCGCGCGATAGACTAGGCGTTGAGTCATATCGCCTCACTCAACGCTCTCAACGCTGTCGACGCTAACAATGGAGTTACCGCCGCGCGGTACCTAGCTACCGTCGGGCGATATCCTGCAGAACACCATTTCCTGCTTTAAGAAAATTGGGGCGTTACAGATCTAACCCACTTAAAGAGTTTCGTCCCAAAATTAAGTCATGCATGAAATTACAGAATTTGATTAACATTAACTGTGTACTTCAATTGAATAACTCAGGGAACTTCGTCTTCATGGTTTGCTCTCGCTCCCATGAAAGCTCCTCTCGGCCACAGTTGTCTCACCGGACCTGGACCATCCTGATCTCTTTATTACAAAGTCGCTTGACATCCACATCCTCAATGCGAATGGGTTTGACCTTTGTTGTCAACCCACCATCCACCTGTACTTGATCTGCAGCGATCACTAGCGTAGGCTCTTGCACCGCCTTCCACAACACTGATATGTGGAATATGTCATGTGGACCACTCAATTCCGTTGAAAACTTCAACCGGTAAGCCGCTTCACCAACGCGCTCCGGCACCTCAAACGGCCCAAGGTATCTTGGACTTAGCTTTTTCAGTCGACGAATCCTCAACACGTCCTTGAACGGTTTGTCCTTCAAGTATACCCAATCGCCCACGGTGAATTCGACGTTTCTGTGCTTGGCGTCATAGTACTTAGCTTTCCTATCTTGTGCAATCAGCAATCGCTCTTGGATTGTGCGCACAACCGAAGTCGCATCTTCGACGTTCTTCCGCTTGTACAACTTGGACTTGCCAGTCTCTAACCATGACAACGGGGTACGACACTTCCTACCATAAAGGGCCTTGAAGGGTGTCATTTGAATACTCGTCTGGTAGTTGTTGTTGTTGTACACAAACTCAATCATATATAGGTGATCCTCCCAACTTTTGCCGAAATCCAAGGCACACATGCGAAGCATGTCCTCCATCGTACTGTTGACTCTCTTTGTCTAACCATCCGTTTGCGGATGAAAGGCCGTGCTGAACTTCAGTTTTGTACCCAAAAGTTGATGCACCGGCCTCCAATCGTTAGACGTGAACCGCCCATCCCGGTCACTCATGATGCTACGGGGCACACCTTGCAGACGAACAATATTCTCCACATACAGCTTTGCTAGCCTATCCACTGAATCGTCCTTCCTATTCGGGATGAAGTGCGACACTTTCGTCAAACAATCTGCGATCACCCAGATGGCGTTGTTTCCCTTCTGTGATCTCGGCAAACCGTGTACGAAATTCATGGATATATCATCGAACTTTCATTCTGGTATAGGCAAAGACTTCAAGAATCCCCCGGGCTTTTGGCATTCGGTCTTCACTAGAGCATAAGTTTGACACTTGGCCACAAATAATGTTATATCCTTTTTCAGTCCGGGCCACCAGAGCAATTTTTTCATGTGTTTGTACATCTTTGTGCTCCCCGGGTGGATTGAGTACTTGGTGTAATAAGCCTCGTACATCAACTCCTCTCTTATTTTACCCACTTTTGGGATGCACAAATGACTGTCCTTCCACAACAGCCCATTATCAACCTTAAACTGGGCATTAGATCCATCCAAGGCCTCAGCTATGAGTCGTTTCATGCCGTCATCCAAATCCAAAGCTTGTCGAATCCGATCGGCGAGGTCATATTGTACCTCAATCCAACTCAAACGTGCTTTAGCACTCGATCTCCTATCAACACAAGAGATCTCTAAGGCCTCCAAGTCTCGAACGAGACGCTCATCATGCATCACCAACCAATTGGCCTGCGCGGGAGCTCTGCGACTTAACGCATCTGCAACTGCATTACCTTTGTCAGGAACATAATGTATCTTGAAGGTGTAGTCCCCAAGGAACTCCATCCACCTTCGTTGACGCATATTTAAGTCATTTTGATCCAATAGGTACTTCAAGCTCTTATGATCAATGTAAATGTCGATCTTTACACCATACAAATAGTGCCTCCAGAGCTTCAACGCAAATATCACGGCCGCCAACTCCAAATCATGGACCGGATAATTCCTCCCATGCACCTTCAGCTGGCGTGAATCATAAGCTATTACTCTCTCATGATATAACAAAACACAGCCTAAACCGCTGCCTAAAGCGTTGCTATCGATATCAAAGCCTTCTGTCCCACGTGGCGAGCATAGAATAAGCGTCGTGGTCAGACAACTTTTCAGTTCTTCAAAAGCTTGAGCACACGCTGGCGACCAAACAAATTTTTGATCCTTCCTCGTCAGGGTCTTGAGAGGTAACGCTATCCGCGAGAAGTTTTCTACAAAGCGCCTGTAGTAGCCGGCAAGTCCCAAAAAACTCCGGACTTCCGCCACAGAAGACAACACAGGTCACTCTCGTATAACAACAACCTTTGTCGGATCCACCGCGATACCCTCACCACTGACAATATGACCAAGGAACGCTACAGAAGATAGTCAAAACTCACACTTAGAGAACTTGGCGTACAACTGATTACTTCTCGAGGTCTCTAGAACAATATGCAAGTGCTCTGCACGATCTTCCTCGGATTGGGAGTACAGCAGGATATCATTGATGAACACTATCACGAACCGATCCAAATACTACTTGAATGTCCTGTTCATTAGATCCATAAACACTGATGGCACATTCGTCAGCCCAAAAGGCATGACCATAAACTTGTAATGCCTATATCGAGTACTAAACGTCGTCTTAGGAATATCACTTTCTCTAATCCTCAACTGATAATATCCAGACTTCAGGTCCAGCTTCAAATACACAGTCGATCCAACTAGTTGATCGAACAAATCATCGATCCTCGGAATCAGGTACTTGTTCTTCTCTGTTTAGCTTATTGAGTTCCTGATAATCAATGCACAGTCGCAGACTTCCATCCTTCTTCTTCACAAATAGGGCTGGGGCGCTGCAAGGTGACGAACTTGGATGCACAAACCCCTGCTCTATCAATTCCGGAAGTTGCGCCTTCAAATCTGTCATCTCTCTCGGTGTTAAGCGGTAGGGAGACCGCGACACCGGCCTGGCACCAGGAACCAACTCAATGGTGAACTCGATCTCTCTCTAAGGTGGGGCTCCAGGGAAAAATTCGGGGAAGACGTCGGCAAACTCTGACACCACGGGAATACTGGCCCAGTCAGGCTTGAGCTTCTTCACCTCTAAAAGAGTGAAGAACGGCCCTGCACACTCATGAACTGCTTTAACTACTTGGAGAGCAGACATCAATGTCTTGCTCGCACCCTTCAAACCGGAGATAGTATTTTTTTGGCTCGTATTCAACCCCAGCTTCACAGTCTTAGAACCGCAATCGATGTACGCACACTGCTCTGAGAGTCAGTCCATGTCAAAGATCACGTCAAACTCTATTATCGGCAGTAGTGACGCTTCCAAGTCAAAAGTTTGGCTTCCAATCAGCACTTTGACGCAACAGACTCTATCCGCGTGCATCGAATACCCATTAGGTAACAGCACATCTAAACTATCCTTAGCCACAGAAGAGGGCACTCTGATACGAGACACGAAGTCCTCGGATAGGAAGGAGTGTGAAGCTCTTGTATCAAACAGTGCTCAAGTCGGATAGTCTATGACCACGACAAAGTCTAAAACACGACAGTCATATGACCAAAGCATAAGACACAAGGTATGCAAAATATTATAACTAAAATCTAACGCATTCATGTCACCACATCTCCCTGCTTGATGACCTCCTGCTGGCCAAGGTTGTAGACTCTCGGTTGGGCTGGAGCCTGATATAATGCGGTTGACTCCACCGCATTTCCTTTCTCCGCATAGGATGCTCTTGTCTTCTTTTCTGACTTACCACTCGGTCCACTCCAACAGTCGCGGGCCATATGCCCCAATTTCCCACAAGTGAAACAGTGTATTGGGCCTCCACGCCCAAACGATGACTCAGAAGTAACCGACGAAGAAGCTGGTCCAGAAGGTTTGGCCTTCTTGTTCCACTTTCGGTACCCAGTCTTCTGCGGTCTTGGTACCTTGAACTCTGGGCTCTTCACTGTCAAGTCCTTACTATGGACCCTCTTCAAATTTTGTTCCAGAGATCGGGCCGTATTGACCCGGGTTAGAAAGCTCTGCGCCATCGGACCTGAGAGCAGCAACCTCAGATCATCGCGCAGTCCTTCGTAAAACCGATTGATCTTGCGCTCATCATCCGAAAAAGTGGAGCTATCATAACGTCCTAATCTTGTGAACTTATGTAGGTAGTCGTCCACAATACTCTCTCCATGAGTCAGCCTCTGGGACTGATTCTCCATTGTTATTTTCTGTGCTGTCGGGACAAACCGTGCCAGAAATAGTCTCGAGAATTTCTCCATCGATACATCGGTGAGTTGTCTCCCGGCCAAAAGGTGCAGCTCTAACTCGTCCCACCATAGCCTTGCCTCGCCGTCTAGGAGGAAAGTAGTTATTGGAGCCTTCTGCCACTCCTCAGTCTCCGTAGTTGACATAACTCTCTTTACCCTGGAGAGTCAGTCCCCAGCTTGCGTTGGGGTTCCAGTTCCCAAGAACACTGGAGGATTAAAGCTCATCACATGCTTTAACTGCTTTTCTGTAGCTCCTCTCTGCACCACAGTCTCTGCCACTACCTTATCCGCCACTATGGGCTCTGCTACGCCAAGCGGCTCTTGATCCAAACCAGGAGCAGGGGCTGCACTTTCCTTCCAAGTTGGGCATTGATCATAGAGAACACTGCTTCCGCTACCATTTGTATGGTTTCTGCAGAAGGAGGGGTTGCAGGCGCGTCGTTAGGCGCACTACTCTCAGCGGAGTGTTGCTGTTGCGACTGTCATGCACCACTCCTAGTCACCTATAGTTGTAAAAGCACTCGATTATGCGACAAATAGATTGTCAAAATGCAATCATTGGAACACTCAGGTTCCTCAAACATGTATATTTTCATTCCTAAGTGGACATTCATGTGTCATTTTATGTTATAACGGCAACGCACATACCAGTGCTCACCACCCCTTAAAAGAATTCATTCACGAATTCGAATAAGGAAGACCGACACCAAAGTCGGATACCAACTTGTAACACCCATCATCCGTCACATAGCATATAACAGAAAGTATGGCCGGGGCCGACGCCATATACTACGGACAGACCAAGGAGTTACTAAATTGAAACCATCATTCAACATTTCGCATCATAACACAGAGTGTATTCTAGCGGAAGTAATTTAAAGGTTGTAAATAAAACCCAGCAACTACATGAATGTCCACTACCACAACTAGGAATGTAAAACAAATACACAAATAAGATCTTGGCCTTAAGGTCTTTCAATGCTCGACTTTAATTAAAATGTATTACATACTTCGGCACGCAGGCCGGTCACACATGAACAATAAAATAACACAAGTATTCGCTTTGGCATTTGAGGGCCAACACAGCAATTCTGGGCTCTAGCCCGCTACTTCCCGCTTGGCTCAGCAGCACATGCACGCAACATTTCATCGCACGGTGGTAAACAAAAGCAAAGGTCAGCATTAGCTGATCAAATTATAACGACTCCACCCCTCAACCGGGGTGACGGTGCCCCTTCCCTGCAGGCATTAGTATAACCACAACATGACAATAGAAACGTACAACTTAAGCACCATTCGTCACAGACGTTGGCGCAAACGCCCAATGCCCCGTGCTCTCAGGCATACTCTTGGTGCACAAGACCTCAAGGATCACACCATCGTTCACAGACAGTCAACAACGTTTAAGCTTTTAGTCTCACAGGGCCACAGCCAGAGACCACATCCCAAGCCTCCGGCAAAGTGATAACGATTTGCAGATCCACTGTATGACTCACTCCAAGACGGATGACAAGGGTTGAGTACAGTTCAGCCTTTTTTCGTGCTCAATTCGTCAGGCGCATCAGCCACGACGCAGGTCGGCATCCCCTTTCCCATTTCCGTATTATTCATAACCCGGTTATGAACTTATGCTATCACTCACGGCCATCAAAGCAGGGCAAATTAATCTCACGCTCAATCAAAATATAGCTCACAAGTCTCCCAAAGACAGGCTTCACAAGCAATAGCCCACAGGTCTCTCAGAGACGGGCTTTGCAATCAAACATAGCTTACAGGAAGCTATCGTCGGCGGTAACACTACCGCCGCGCGGTAGGGGACAGACTATCGGTTCTTCCCCTTTTTCGGGTGTTTTCCTGGAGACTTACCCCCAGAACTCTCAACGCAGTCATCTGCACACCCCGCGACTCCGAAATCTACAAGATAACCACGGAGTCTTTTCAGACATATTAAACATACAAACATCATCAATCCAGACCAACCTGTTTGGATGGGCTTCACACAGCATGTCTATTCTGTACTTTGATTCCAGATCTAAATGCAAATTAACGGGGATACACGGATCTACCCGTCGGGAAACCACATCCACGTGTTCGTGGAGCGTCTACCCTCTAATGCAAAAAGAAAGGACTTCACATGTCCAAGAAAGAGGATCGTTACCCTTGATATACGCTTTGGCGCCATGGGAGAAATCCAGACGGTTGAAAATGACCGCTCCAACTTTGCCTCCGCAAATCCGAACTCGCCTTGCGAATCCGAGACCCTAAACTTGAACGGCAGCAAGATCCCCCATCTTCCGGCGTTGCTACTCCTGCAGAAAACCAGGCCAAACTCTCCAATTCCAAAATAATGAAGAGGAAACGGCCGAACAAGGCATATAAATAAAGCTACCGCCGCGCGGCACCGCCTCTTTTCGCGTGTAACCGCCCAGGCCCTCCAATCACTGGCCGACACGTGGCCACGCCGATACAGATTCCCTAACGCCAAGCGTTAGTATGCTAGCGCCTCGCGGTAGCTATCGACCGTTACATCACGACCGCCCCTGCTACCGCCACACAATAGATACTACCGCCACTCGGTAGTAACCCGAGCGCTTTGACAAATAAATTGCCAAGCTACCGTCTGCGGTAACCCTGCCGCCGGGCATTAACTTCACGAGAGCTCGAACAATAAAATGGTTAACGCCACGCGCTAGAAGCGTACCGCCGCGCGATATACTAGGCGTTGGGTCACCTCGCCTCACTCAACACTCTCAACGTTGTCGACGCTAACAATGGAGCTACCACCGCGCGGTACCTCGCTACCTCCGGGCGATAGCCTCCAGAACATCATTTCCTGCTTTAAGTTACATTATCAGACCCGGGATCTGGTCTCTCTTCCTCAGGAGTAGACTTATGTTGGCTGTAAATGGGTATTTCCGATCCAGCATGCTTCGGATGGGACCATTGACCATCTCAAGGCTCGGGTTGTGGCTCGTGGGTTTACTCTACAACAAGGCTTTGATTATGATGAGGTCTTCTCTCCCGTTGCCAAGTTGAACACTGTTCGAGTCCTAATTTCCTTGATTGTGAATCGCCAGTGGTCATTACATTAACTCGATATCAAGAATATCTTTCTCAATGACGACCTTTAAGAAACTGTCTACATGCACCAACCTCCCGGGTTTGAGACCATGGAGGAGTCTCTTGTCTGTCATCTCAAGAAATCTATTTATAGTCTCAAACAATCTCCGTGTGCATTGTTTGACAAGTTCAGTAAGGTTGTCTGTGAGGCTGGTTTCACTCGGAGTTCGGCGGACTTCCCTCTCTTTATTCATCATCAGACAACAGGCACAGTGATTCTCTTAGTTTATGTCGACGACATTCTAATTACAGGAGATGATTCTAAATAATACAAATGATCAAACAACACTTGAGTTCAGTCTTTCAAACTAAAGATTTGGGAAATCTTCGGTACTTTCTTGGCCTAGAAGTTACACGACGTCCTGATGGTCTTGTCCTATCTCAAGTTCTCAACGGAAGTACTATTTGAACTTCTTCATGATGCTGGCTATTCTGTATGCAAGTCTGTTGATACTCCTATTGATGTCAAACACAAGCTCTATACTCATGTCTCTGACATTGATCTACTTCTTCCTAATCCAGAGTATTATCGACGTCTCGTATGAAAGTTGATTTACAATACTAGATATCTCATTTGTTGGTGATTTTGTCAGTCGATTCATGCATTCTCCACGGACGTATGAAAGTTGATTATGTTGGCTCCTTGGATGATCAACGTTGCACAAGTGGATTTTGTACTTACTTTGGATGACACTTTATAACCTGGCGTAGCAAGAAACAGTCTGTGGTTGCTCGCTTTTCGACCGAAGCCGAGTATCACTCGATGACGTCTATAGTATCTGAGCTTACATGGTTAGAAAGCCTCCTAGATGATTTGGGAGACAAGCTTTCCTCACCTGCTACTTTATTTTGTGACAGTCAAACGGCTATACATATTGCTAAGAATCTTGTTTTTCATGAGCGAACCAAACACATTGAAGTAGACTGACACTTCATTCGGTAGAAAGTTCAAATGAAAAAGCTAGAATTAAAATATGTTTTGGCTGCTGATCAAGTTGTTGATATTCTCACTAAGACCTTACCACGTGTGTTATATTATCTGTTCTTATTCAAGCTTAGTGTCTAGTGCCTACGATTTGTATGCTCCAGCTTGCGGGAGAGTGTTAGAAGAAAAATATGTAAAGGCCCCTATGTTGTTAATGGCGCGCCTAAGGCTCTAGGCTCTCCAAGCTCAGAGGTTTGCGTCTTCGTGCTCCTTTTTGCGCCTTTGGACATTAAAGGCGCGCATGAGTGCGATTTTTGTTGTAAACCTTTTGTTTTCAAAATAATGAAAAAATAATGTAAGAACTCATTAATTTTTATACGATTTAGTGTTCTTGAAACATAATCGATCGTTAAGACTTAGATATGATGCAAGAGACCATTTTGATTTTATTTTTTAAGAGATAAAAATGATAGCAATGAATAACTAATGAGTAGAATATATAAATAATCTGTTCAAAAATATGAACTGATGTTTGATGCTGATTATTTAAAATGAATGTGGTTGCATCTTGCCTTCTTCGGGCGCGCGCCTGCGCCTTGAGCTTTGCGCCTCGGCTCCGAGACCCCTTTGCGGCTTGGTGCGTCTTGCACCTTTAATAACTAAGAAAGGCCCATAGTGAGGCCCATTTTGGGCCCTCTTCCTCCTTATCCTGTACTCCCACATCTTAGATTGGGATTGTTCTACCTCTTTTTATTCCTATATTAATGTACAAATACATGTATGAATGGATTCATTGGAGATATAATAAAATTATATTTCTTCTCTCAAATTCCCGTATTATTCTACAAAACCAATCTCGGCATAATCTTTTATATTTTAATATATTATCCCAAACACCCCGCCCTCCTTATCACACTACTTCTCTCCTATCCTACATCCTGAAATCCATGTTGTAAACAAGTAATTTTGTATCCCAACAATTTGGGTTGTATACTTACCTATACTCTTAGTTTGTACAGTTAATTGTCTGACACAGGATAAAATGAACGTTGTGGTGTGAAAATGCACTAAGAAACTCTAATGTTCGGACGTGTAGTGACCACTGGGAAATTTAGAATGAATCTGATGCTCATGCAATAGCCCAACAGACACTTGCAATAATCCTGAAAGTCTAAGCAGAATTTACATGCACATATTCCAGATTACGCTTTAAAGTAAGCAAACAAGTTCTAGTAATAATTAAAGTGAGAGTGCTTTGATTAAACACTGGATGAATACACACTTTCAAATATCACGATAATTAGGCAAGCTATTACAAAATTAGATCCCTAATGATATCTACTTTCGACTAAATAATCAACAAAGACAATATAACTTCATATTAGAACCTACATAAGTACCTCAAGCCAATCAACAGGAATTTGCTGCAGCTTCTGGCTTTGGACAGCAGGATGATGTAATTCGGACGCCAAAATAGTTGTTTCTACCCTGATTTGAACTCCCCAAAGGCTGGCTGTTTCAGACGGAGGCTTGCCAGCAATCTGGACCTCCTGAGCAATGGCTGGATGAGGAGTTTCCTGCAGCCAGAGAAGCAAGGAGACTGATAGTTGTTGTAGCAGGGGTCATGAACAGTAGTTGACAGAAACCGTGGCCCAAGGGGAGATTAAATTCTCCACTGGAGAAGAGTTGTATTGCGCAGGAATGTAACAGGGCTGTTGATCTGTGGTTCTGGACAACAAGCACGCACACTTGAAGGCAGGCGAGAGAGGAGAAACCCAGAACTTTGCTGGTCGGCAGGAGAAGGATTCCAGAACAGGGTACAAACCGAGACCTGTGACTTTCTGAGAGCAGAAATAAAAACCAAGTCTCTCGACTTTGGCCAAGGAGGAGTTTTCTGATAAGAGGAGAAGCAATTTCTTCCCTCCCGGGATGATGCTTCCTGCCGCAACCTGAGCTGTTACAGCAGTGTAGAACGGTTCCTCTGGCAGATACAGGTGGACTCGTGAGTTTATGTGGGGAATAAAGGCGGATAAGCAACTGAGATGGGAGGGGGGGGGCTCGGTCTACTGATTGAAAATAAGGAAACTAGGCTTCGACACCCAGCCAGCTGGAAATTAAGGTCAATACATTGAAGTCCTTTGAGTCGATAGGAAATTAGGGTCGATACATTGAAGTTTTTGAGCCAGCTGGAAATTAAGGCTTTATTTGATTCGGCGGTGGTGGGTGGAGACGTTGTATTGTGACCGGAGGGGGAGGCGTGGATCGAAACGCCCCATTTCGTCCACTTTTCCTCTGTCCAGCGGGAGGAAACGGAGCTGGAGATCCGTTTGTTTTGCCGCCCTGCGGCAGCGTTTCCTCCAAACGCTGCGCCAAATGAAGCCTAAGGTTGCTTAAAGTTTGTTTGAGCCGGTAAGAAATTAAGGTTAAGTCTTTAATGGCATGGTTTTAGGGTTGCTTAGGATTTGCCTTCAAGTACTTATCAATGGAGCATAGAGAAGAATGCATAGTAATTTTGATGGGTATCACGACCCGCGACACACAGAATTCCCTATTACTGTTGGATTACATCAAGGTTCAGCTTTAAGCCCTTATCTCTTTACCCTTATCTTAGATGAGCTCACCAGACATATCCAACAAGCAATACCTCGGTGTTTATTGTTTGCGGATGATATCGTTTTGGTTGATGAGATGCGCAAGGGTGTAAACGCAAAACTTGAATCTTGGCGAGATACTTTAGAAAAAAAAGGTTTTAGGTTGAGCAGGCCAAAAACTGAGTACATGGAGCTTAAATTTAGCAATACAAGAAGGACAGATGACTTCGTTATTAAGTTGGGTGATCAAGATATTTCCCGTAGTAAGTGTTTTAAATATTTTGGATTGATAGTTCAAAAAGTTGGAGGCATTGATAAAGATGTTACACATAGAATCCAAGTGGGTTGGTTGAAGTTGAGAAGCGCGTCAGGGATCTTATGTGATCGTAAAGAACCACTAAAACTTAAGGGCAAGTTTTACCGTACTGCAATTAGACCCGCGATGCTTTATGGTTATGAGTGTTGGGCAGTGAATTGTGTACATGAGCAAAAAATGGGAGTTGCGGAGATGAGAATGCTTGGGTGGATGTGTGGACACACAAGATTGGATAAAATTAGAATGAAAATATTAGGGATAAGACAGGAGTAGCACCAATTTCAGAGAAGATGCGAGAAGCTCGTCTAAGATGGTTTGGACACGTACAAAGGAGACCATTAGAGGCACCTGTTAGGCGTTGTGAGAGTCTAGTCACTAGGCATCTTAGATGAGGGAGGGGCTGACCAATAAAGACTTGGAATGAAAGTATAAAGAAAGACATGATGTACTTAGGCATTAGTGAGATTATGACAAAAGATAGGGCACAATGGCGACAAAGGATCCATATAGCCGACCCCACTATAGTGGGATAAAGGCTCGAGTGTTGTTGTTGTATCACGACACACATAAGCCTACACGATGATCGGAGCCGTCTATTTTGTGTGGATCGACAATCCATGAATTTTAGAGTCATCATGATCGGAGAATCATAATCGTCCATAGTGGACCCTTAGTCTATAAATAATTATGGAGGGCTCATTTATAAGGCATTGAAAGATTGAATGAATAAGAGAATCCTCCTTTCGTTCACCCGTTGCCGAAGCCGGAAAATCTACGTGTCGAAGCTTGGAAGTCATCTCCTCTCTCCCCTCTCACTTTGGTCGGCCTTCCCCCATTCCCTCCTACACCAAAGGAGCCAACCAGCCCTTTCCTACCCCAGAAATTTCTCCACATACTCCTCCAAAAACCAGCCACTAACACCCTCCCAGTTTCCTCCACTTTGAGTTTTTCGACGGTTACCGAAAACTACCTCCAGTGATCTCACTCAAGCCACCACCACCTCCAAAAATCCTTGCACCACCACTTCCTCCCAAGTCCATCCACTTTCATTTTTCCGCCATTCGCCTGAAAACACCTCTAGCCACCACCGTCAAGTGTCCGCCGTCAACAGTAGAAATCTCCTCCATTTTCCACTTTACGGTGATCGCTGAAAACCACCTCCGGACACCACTACCTCCGGTGATCCCCTCCGGCCACCACTCTCCCTCCACCATCCTCACCTCCTAGTCAATCCCCACCACTCCACCTCCACTTCTTCAAGTTTAGGGCACGGCTCCTAAACTTCCTCCCCTTCACCCATTCCTCTACTCCCACCTCCCACCCCTCCCTACACACTAAATCTATTCTCTCAGCTCCTCTCTAAGCTTAAACGAGACCCCCCACCCCCACCCACTCAACCCCTAACCAAGCCCCCACTCCTCCCATTCTGCAGCCCCCACTTCTCCCATGTGGAGCCACCCTTTCATTCCCTAACCGTGCCCCACTCCCATTCAGCAGCCCCCAGTTCTCTCATGTGGAGCCGCCATCTCAGCCCTCAACAGAGCCCCCAGGTCTTCCAAAAAATTTCAGGCATCTACTCCTTATAAAACCCAAGCCTCCAGTTGTCTGCCAGCTGCCACCAAAAATTACCCAGAGAAGGAGCAGACTTCTTTCCAGATTCAAGCGCCTGGAAAACTCTCTACTACCACTTAGTTGTGTCAAGCTCTCTTGTTGGAAGTTATTTGTTGTATTGAATCCCGTTCTAGTTCTCTATTCGAGCTCTCTCATATTTATACAACTCCACGTGCTTTCTTGTTTGCAAGCTTTAATTATTGTGGATATCTTATATTTTTTATTTGTAAAAAAATGTATTGCTAGTTGAATTAGTCGGAATTGAGTCTGCATTTAGTGATCATTTATTATCCCCCTCATAGGACCTAGTTATAATATGTTATTTTTCAAGTCGCCGTAGTCCGTTTTTGTATTTATCCCGGGTTGGGGTAGTTTGATCTTTTCCTTGTTTTAGGTTTTCCCTTACTCAAGTATATGTATGAGTAAGGGACCTCCTTGATAATTAATCACGCATTATTTCCTTTCCACCTGGTATCAGAGCCAGGTTTGAGCGTCTGTATTAAGAATTGTTGCGCTAAGGATCTACGACTGTGCCGCATTTTGGAGTTGCGTCAAGAATCGATGACTGTTTCATCATTCTTCTCGGAGTTTGAGCGTCTGTATCAAGAACTTGACTACTTTGCACATTTCACTCGAGCATGTACAGTTGATGTCGTCCAGTTAAAACAAAGGGAGGTCCGATAACGTCTTCATGTCTTCTTGATGGGATTGAATATGGAATTTGATATGGTTCAAACACATGATCTCCACCGCTCTCCTCTTCCCTCTCTTCGGGAGGCGTTCAGTATGGTTTTGGGTGATGAAGACCGTCGCAAGTCTCTCGGTGTTATGACTCCTCCAGATCGTTCTGCCCTGACTAGTGTTGGACGTGGTCTCATTCCTACTCCTGAATCTTTTGTGTCTACCTGTGATTACTGTGGTCGAAGGGGACACTTTCGGGAGGCATGTTTCAAACTTCATCCTCATCTTGCACCTTCTGGACGTGGTCAGGGTCGTGGATCAGGCCGCGGGGGTCATAGACACAGTGGTCACCGTTCTCATGATGTTGCTTACACTACTGATGTTTATAATGAGTCGCAGTCTCCTGTTTCTTCCTCTCTTACAACACAGAAATTGGATGTTTTTCGCCGCCTGCTTCACTCTCAGCCCGATCCGGTCACTGGAGGCTCAACTTCTCTTGCCACCATTGTTATGTCTAGTGCTCATGTTGCCACCACCTCACCTTCTAACTGGGTGCTCGACTCTGGTGCCACTCACCACATGACTGGGTCTTCCTCGGGTTTTCTCGCTTATACTCCTTTGTCTGGTAATGAGAAAGTTAGCTAACGGATCGTTGTCCTTCATTGCGGGCAAAGACAATATCTCTTATTCTCCGTCCATATCTCTTCCCTCTGTTCTTCATGTTCTCTCCTTTCCTCGTAATTTTCTTTCCATCAGCAATATTACGAAATCTTTTAACTGCTCTGTAACCTTCTTTCTTGATTCTTGTGTTTTTCAGGAACTTGGTACGAAGCGGAACATTGGCAGTTGTAGGTGCAGTGGCAGCTTCTACTACCTGGACACTCATCCATTCTCTCAGGTTCTTTTCAGTTCCACTGTTACTGCGGAGGATGTTCGCCGCTGACAACTGCGTTTAGGACATTCGTCCTCCGTTTATCTGCAAAAATTATTTTCTGTTTTTACCTTTTCTTCAGAATTTTTTTCGTGATGTATATGATAGGTCTAAACATGTGCGACAGACTTCTTCACATCTTTCTTTCCCTAGTAGCGTTCCATTTGATGTTATACATTCTGATGTTTTGGGGTCATCCCTCGTTGCATCTATAAGTGGTTTTTGATGGTTTGTCACTTTTATTGATTGCTTCTCGCCTACTACGTGAGTTTACCTGTTGAAAAAGAAAATTGAAGTTTTTCCTTGTTTTCAAGCTTTTCATAAAATGGTGCAAACATAATTTAATGCCTCTATCAGTGTTCTTCGAAGTGACAATGGGGGGAGTATGATGATCGTGGTACCTTTGGCTCTTACCTCACCTCTCACGGTATCATCCACCAGAAAATTGTGTTTACACCTCTACTCAGAATGGAGTGGCCGACGAAAAAATCGGCACCTCCTCGAGGTTTCTCGTTGTTTCCTATTAACGACGCACCTCCCTAAACCATATTGGGGTGATGTGGTACTTACAGCTGCTCACCTTATCTACCGTCTTCCTTCTTGTCTCCTTTCCTTTACTACTCCTCTAGCTCGTCTCTTCACCTCTGGCGTGGTCCATACTTCTCATTTGTCACCCCTTGTCTTTGGGTGTATCTATTTTGTGCATGTACACTAGCGTGACAAACTTGACCCTCGGGTTCAACGTTGTGTCTTCCTTGGTTATTCTTCCACGATCAAAGGATAACGATGTTATCCCCCCTCCTGGCGTATGTTTTGCACCATGGATGTCACCTTTTGTGAGAGGGAGCCCTATTTTTTGTCCTTGACTCATTGTTTTCGTTAGGGGGAGTGTAGTAGTGATCCAGATGTTACTCTTGTCCCTCTTCCTTTTCTCCTTTACATCTCCTTCATTCCTTCCCCTCATTCCACTCTGATACCCAAAGCTCATATCCTGGTACCGGACTCCTATACTACGATTTCTCTTTTTCCTCATGTATACCACTATCATTCAAGTATACAGGCCACCACAGCTCCACCTCTACCGGTGCCGACTTCAGACTCTGATTCTGATGATGCTGATCTGCATATTCCTCTAGCTTTGCTAAAGAAGGATAAAGCTACTTGTACGCAACATTCGATTTCTAATCATGTGTTTTATCATCATCTTACTCTGATTCATCAGACTTTTGTTTCATCTCTTTCCCTAGTTGTTATTCCTAAGACATGGCAAGAAGCTTTGGAGATACCTGCTTTGACACAGCCTATGCAAAATGAGATGTTTGTCTTGTACAAAAATCACACGTGGGATATCTCCGCTCTCCCTTCAGGAAAGAAAGTTATAGATTCTCAGTGGGTCTTCTCTGTTAAACAGAACCAAGATGGCAAGGTGGAACGGTACAAAGCAGGTCTGGTCGCTCAAGGATACACCCAGACTCAAGAAGTTGATTATCAGGAGACTTTTTCTCATGTAGCAAATATGGATTTTATTCGTATATTGCTATCGTGTGTTGCTTGCCTGGACTGGGACCTCCATCAACTGGACGTGAAAACTATGTTTCTCTATGGTGAGCTTGAGGAGGAGGTGTACATGAAAATTCCTCCTGATTTTGTGAAGAAAGGAGCTGAAGGGCTTGTTTGTCGCCTAAGAAAATCTTTATATGGCCTGAAGCAGTCATCTAGGCCTGGTTCGGGAGATTTCTCATGGCGATGCTCAAGTTTGGGTACAAGCAAGTCCAATCTGATCATTCCATATTTATCTGGAGACATGAACAGCATGTTGTGGTTCTCATTATTTACGTGGATGACATCGTGATTACTGGAAAAGACACGGAGGAGATTATCAATCTCAAGACCCTCCTGTCTGCTGAATTTGAAGTGAAAGACTTGGGAAGATTACGATACTTCCTGGGTATCGAAGTGGTCAGATCTGAGCAGGGTATCTTTATATCCCAACGAAAGTACATATTGAATCTCCTAAAGGAAACTGGTATTGTACAACCCTGTGTCCACTGAGTAATTCCCTCAGGGTGTCCCAAGGGCAAAAGGTCCCCATGAGCCCAGGTGGCCAAGCAAGCGAGTGGGGCAGTCGGGCCTGCACTCACCCAGGACCGCAGGAGTGCACGTGACCCGGCGAATGAGGCCAACAGGTCTGCATTTGCCCAGGACCTGAGCCTTGCGCGCGGTAGGTGAGTACGATGGTTAGTCTGCACTCGCCCAAGGCTGTGAGTGGGTAGTGGGCGAGTGCGAGGTCCGTCGGGCACTTGCCCCCAGCGGATGCTCGTCATCTCGCCTAAGCATTCGCCACTCCTTCAGGGAGTTATGTTTTGGCATGCAATTAGTCTTCCCAAACAGCAGAGTTACATTGTTGGCAGACCCAGTTGGGCTGCATTTAGTAGACTCAAACAACGGAGTTACGCGTTTGCAGACCAGACCTGGAAACAATAAATAGACCTGTAGGGGCACCTTTGGAGGGGAGGTCTCTCTCTCTCTCTCTGGTTTCTTCCTCCTCTGGTTTTCTGGTTGGATTTTAAGTGCCCTCCAAGGTGCCCCAGCTCAGCATTGGCTAGGGAGGAGAAGCCATCTAAGATCTTCCGGGTGTGTGGTGGGACCTGCTCGTTGTAGCCCAGGATTTGTTTCTAGTCCTAAGTCTTTGGTATTGTGCACTTCTTCAGGGGAAGTAGGTACGAGGTTGCCCCTTTCGGGTCCGAACTTCACAAGAATCCAAGTTTTGGTTTCAACATTTTTGGTGCGGTGAGCGTGGAGAGTAACCAGCACAAAAAAAAACCCTGAGCAAGTTCCATGGCTGGAGAAGGACAAGGAGCTGAACGGGTAGACTCGTCGTCCCTATCGGGTGAGGCCACGGTGAGAATGTTCGAGGAATTCAGGAGGGAGATCATGGAGACTGTACATCACGCATTCGCCGCCTTCCGTCCTAGTGGTCGCGCCGCCAATGCTGGGCGAGAATGTTCCCGCCAAACGATCCGGAAGATAAAAAGAGGGAGAGGAGAACGGGCAGGATCTCGCTAGGCGAGAGCTCTTCCTTGGCTCGGCGAGTGCTGATCGAGCCAGCGAGTTGTTGGCGCGAGATCTACCCACTCGCCTCGCTGAAGGAAGTCCCTTTAGCGAGTTGGTTGTCTTGGCCCTAGTTCCAGAAGGGTTCGGAGAGCCAGAAATGACCTATTACACTGGCAGGGATGATCACATCCAACACTTGCAGTGGTACGAAGACATGGTTTCCATCAGACCGATGTCGAACGCATTCAAGTGTCGTCTTTTCGCCATCACCTTGAAGGAGAAAGCAAGGGATTGATTTCACCTGCTACTGAAGGGATCGATCTATGCGTTCGAAGACTTGCGTTGAAGCTTCCAGCTGCGCTTCTCAACGTCGAAGAAGAGGAAGAAGAGTGTTGAGACACTCTTCAAGATCCAGCAGGGAGTAGGGGAATCACTGGCCAGCTACGCAGACAGGTTCCAGGATGAGATCTTGCTCTTTCAAGAGATGTTGGGATTCTCCCTCCAACTCGCATTCATCGTGGGGTTGTACGAGGGATTCTTCAAAATGAGCTTGAATTGGAAGCCACCATTGTCCTTTGAAGATCTGATAGAAAGAGCGGCGAATGAGATTGAGGGAGAGGTGGTGAACCCGGCGTTCGTTAAGAAGCTGGCCAGGTGGAGTCACTCGGAGTCGAGAGAGCAAGGAGGGGCTGCGCAGGGCCAAGGAAGAGGGTTTACCCCAGGAGAGGGGAACCTCCATGGAGGTCAGGGGAGGTTAGACCCCTGGGATGGAGACAACGCCTGAGGCCACCCCTTCCCCCGCCACAGCAAGCTATGGTAATCGGCCGAGTAGGGAGGAGAGAAAGAAGGAATCACCTAGGAAGGAGAGGAAGGAGTAGGGTGGAGTGGCCCTACTGTGACTTCCATCAGGAGGAAGGACATGCAACAGCTGCCTGCCAAGAGTTCCTCGAGCTAAGAGATGGTTCCGCTGACCGGGCTCCTACTAGCCGGCAGGGCAGGTTGACCTCTCAGAGAGGCGGGTTGTAATATTGATTGGAAAGCCCCGAGATGGTTCCGCTAATCGGGCTCCCACTATCCGGCAGGGCAGGTTGACCTCCCGGAAAGGCAAGTTGTGATTTTGATTGGAAAGCCCTAAGATGGTTCCGCTGACCGGGATCCCACTAGTCGGCAGGGCAGGTTGACCTCTCATAGAGGCAAGTTGTGGTATTGATTGGAAAGCCCCGAGATGGTTCCGCTGACCGGGCTCCCACTAGCCGGCATGACAGGTTGACCTCTCGGAGAGGCAGGTTGAGAAATTAATTTATAAGCCTCGAGATGGTTCCGCTGACCGGGCTCCCACTAGCCGGGAAGGTAGGTTGACCTCTCAGAGAGGCAGGTTGAGATGTGGTTTGAAAAATAACCCTAAGAAGATCTCACCATCAAGGCTCTCGCCATCAGGGCTCTCGTCGGTTGGCCATGCTGGAAGTCGGTTCAATATTGAAATAAGTTATTGGAAAAAACCTAAGTATGGGGGTGTCTGGGGCTAGATCTCGCTAGTCAGGCACTCGCCAGGGGCCAACATTGAGCAAAAAGGATAAAGGGTGTGTAGTCGTGCCTGAGCCCAATATGGCGAGAGCAGTGCGGGAAAGGACCTTAAGGGCTAGGCTAAGGTCTTGCAAGATATCCTTCCCAAGAACAAGTGATGTTAAAATTAAAGTGCGGGCCGAGTGCAGACAGTGCGCGATAGAACTAGTAAAGTTAAAACTAAAGAGCATCAAAGGAGTTCAGACAACAAAATTATAATTCATATATATTTCAAAAAATATTGCATCTGGCAAATGGTGTCATGCCCAAAAAGGAAAATACATAATAAAAAGGAAAACTGTAAAGAGAGAGAGCTTCAGGATGGAGATGTTGACTGCTCGCTCTCGCGGGAATTGGCGTCGACGTCGACCCCTGACTCGTCGATATAAAGGAATAGCTCGGGGATCAGGTCCTCAACGGTAACTCTCGCACCTTCACCTCTCAGAAGGCCTGACCTCTGAATCACCTGAAGTGCGTGCTTAGTCGCCCTGATGGCGTTCTCCTGCATCATCAATTCGATCTCATGTTGAGAATATAGCTGGAGTTTTTTCCTCTCGTCGGGGAGGGGGGTATGGGGGAGTCGACCAGCTGCACGTTTTGGGCCTTCAGCCTCCTGTTCTCCTCCTCAAGGTGGGCGATGCGCGCGTGCAATTGAGCAGTGGTCGCGGCATCCTGCAAGAAGTTTGAAAAAGGGTTAAAGCAAGAAAGCAAAGTAGCGAATGCACAAAGTAGGTGCGGACTTACCACTCCACCCTCGTGCCCGGCGAGAAGTCTCTCAACGGTTTCCAGCTTCCGCTTTAACGTCATGACTTCCCCGACAGCAGATTTCGCGAATCCCTAACATCAGCTAGGCTCCGCGATAGGCGAATGTCGCGGTGTGTTGTCATGTGAGCTAGCTCGATGGCGCGGAGCTGGGCTCGCGCGCTCTCATACCCGAGTGCCTGCATAGTTGTGTTGTCGTAGTAGGCGGCGTTGTCCCGCCCGTTGAGCCTGAAGGAGAAGGCATATGCTTGACCGGTGACGGTCTCGCCCTCTTGCCAGGAGAGAAGGATAGTTGAGATAGAAGCCATGTTGGCTTCTCTATACCAGAGCAGCAGGGGCTCGTCTGTGTCATCCAACAACTTCTCGCCCAGGCCAAAATTTTGGTGACCTCTCGGCACCACTTTCTCTTCTGGTGTTGCCGAGGTCCCGACGGTCTCGTTGGTGATCCTACCAGCGGTCTCCCTCGCGATCAGGTTTTTCGTGGGAGGAACCGCGCTGACCTCCTTGCCCTTGGCAAGAGCTTTGGCTTCTTGGGGAGCGTCAGGGCAGGGGCGCGTCGGGCTTTCCCTTCTGTCCACTTGACTTCGTCAAGGACCCCGGTTCGCTCTTGCAGGCCGCTGCAGCGGCCTCCGCGCGTGCATTGTCGGAGGCGAGAGCCATGCCACTCGCGTGAGGCGGGTGAAGGGGTAGGTCTCGCGCCCCTGTGCATGTAGCTATTAGAAAAGGAATTCTCAAGGAAAGAACCTAGTTTAGAAGATAGAAGGGTGAAGGGTACCTTTGCTGACGAGCACGGGAAGGAGCGAGTCGACGTTCCTCCTCAAGTAAGGGACATCGAAGTCTGCCTGGAAGAAGATTTGGTGGAGTTTGGCCTCGTGACCTCCAAGGCTAGGAGGGCGGTAGGTCGACTCTTCCTGTTGCACAGGCGAGAGGGGTAGGTTGTCGAAATCGTCTGCACAAAGACGAATTTGCGGATCCAGTAATGGTTCTTATTGGAGAGACCAACGTCTTTGAGGTTGTTGTCGGAGAAGAAGGTGATCCCATCCTTCTTGACCCTAAAGTTGAAAAGTTTGCGGAAGACGGGAAGGCTAAACTCCATCTGCTCCTCCCGCATGTAGCAGGCGAATGCTACCAGCAGGGTTATGGAGTTGGGATTGAGCTGAGCGGGAATGACTCCGAAGTACCGCAGGGCCTAGCGTACCTTCGGCCAAATAGGGAGGCGGAGCCCTACCTCGAAGTGTTCTGCGGGTATCCCGAGCTCGTTCGAGGAGTAGTGGTTTAACGATTCTTCCTTCCCCGAGTGACTCACGGTGAACCTGGGCGAGATGTAGAGCCCCACCAGCGAGTGGTATTCATTCTCCATCAAGTCAGTTGTGGAAGGGGTAGTCGGCAAAGGAAGCGGCGCATTTGGTTTGACCATCAATATCACCGGTCATTGCGCTGGTGTCAGAAAGAGAACAAAAGGCGCGAGTGCAAGAAAGAAAAGTTAAAGAGAATTGGGTCTAAAATTTTGTACGGTAGTAAATGCGGTGGATGAGGGGAGCTATTTATAGAAAATGTTGGGCAGGAAGGATCAAGGGCTAGGGGTGTGCGGATAGCCAACTCGTCGCGCTCCACCCTGCCTTGGTCCCTGGACCGATGGATAAATATAATAAATTTAAGAAAAGAATAAAAATGTTGCCCAAAATTTGGCAGTGGAACTTGAAGATGGAAAGCAGGTTGCTTTCAAAACAGCTGTTATGAAACAATTAGTTGATGACCCTTATGTTGATCCTAGTGTCTCATGGAAATTTATTTCTTCATATTTAAGGATAAATGAAAAGACGTACTTGGAGAATTAAAAAGTCATGCACCCCCAAATAGGGTTGTTCACAAAAAATATAGTTCGTGAATATTTCAGATTTGATTCATGGCGATTCGATTAAAATTCATATTTTTGAATTTGAATACGAATTCGAATCCGAATAGTTTATGAATCTGAATCCGAATCTGAATCCGAATAATTTTATTTTTGTTTGAAGGATTCACAAATAGTAGATTATATAGTTAAATAAAAATTATTTATATAATTATATTTGAACATTATATATAATTAAACAATATAAAATTCGAATTTGAATTTTAATCCATGTTCGAATCAGAATTCGAATCTGAATTTGAATCCAATATTTTATGACGAATCTGAATCTGACATCAAATATTCTCACGAATTTGAATCTTAATCTTTGCATTTTATGTCAAATTTGGATTTGATTAAAGCGCTATTCGATTCGATTCAATTCAATTCGATTTGATTTGTGAACACCCCTATCTCCAAATAAATAATCTTGTGGATGGAATGAGGAAGTGCAAGATAAAGTGAGGGTAAAATGGGTCAGCTATAAAACATTCTACGCATGTATGAATGATGAAAACTGTGTGAAAATGAGCGAAAAAATGGTCATGAGGTAAATAAACCACAAATTTTATTGCTCCAAAAAGATAATTATTATACAGTTATGCCCCCTTATATATAGAAATTGGGGAAGATGAGAGAATACAACAATCGATGTGTGAGTAAATACAAGTCGGGCGGCTTATGCGGTTTGACATGGTCAAACCGCACACTATACAATGAATAACTGACCACTCAGTGGCAACTAAGGAAAGCCGCCACACTGCCAGGGAGACTGTTGGTACAGGCCGCTAGACCGCAACTGCGGGTTGCCACCAGACCGCAGTTGTGGCTAACCATCGGACAGCAGCTGCTGCAAGCTGTCAGAATGCAACCGCGGGTTGCCACCATACCGCAGTTGCGGTTAACCATCTGTCCGCTGCTGCGGCTTCATCCAGACGCTGCGGTTTCATCCAGACCGTTGCGGCTTTATCCGCTCTACTATTGCGGCTACACCCAGACCGCTGTTGCGGCTAACCTCCAGGCCGCAGCTGCGGCTTACCAACAGACCGCTGCTGCGGCTAACCTCCAGATCCCTGAGTCAAACCGCCAGAACAGGGAGACTAACAGACCGCTGAGCCAAACCGCCAGACAGGGGAGATAAGCTGACCGTTGCGGCTAGACTTCAAACTGCCGGTCTTCTCAAGCTTGAACACTTTGCAAAGTATAAATTCGCCAAGAAAGAAGCTAAACATGCAGTAAGTAAAGCAAGAAGTCAAGTTTATGGAAAATTTTATAAGCGACTAGATATCAAAGATGGAGAGCGTGACATATATAAAACTACTCGAGCTAAAGAGAGTAAGACAAGAGATTTCAGTCAAGTGAAATGCATAAAAGATGAAAGATATACAATTTTGACTGATGATGTTGTTATTAAAGAGCGATGAAAAAAATAATTTTAACAATTCTTTAATGAAACAAAGGGCAGTGAACTGAACTTGAAAAGTTAAGTAAATTGGACAAGTATATGAACCTATGTTGTTAAAGGCACGCCTCGGGTATGCCTAAGGCTCAAGGCTCATCAGACTCATAGGTATGAATGTTGTTGCATCTTGCCTTTGTCAAGTGCGCGTCTGCTCCTTGAGTTTTGCGCATAAGCTACAAGACCCCTTTACGTCTTGGTGTGCCTTGATCCTTTAATAACTAAGATAAGAACATGATGTTTTATCGTAAAATTTAAGTATTATAGGTAAATGCACTTTAAAAAGATGAAAAATGGAAATGTTTTTGGGTCAGAGGATATACTCATCGAAGTATAAAAATGTCTTGGGGAAAAGAAATTTTGTGGTTTGTATGTTTCTTCAATAAAAGACTGAAGCCAAAAAAAGATGTCGAACCAATGGAGAAAATATTTTGGTACCTTTGTATATAAGAACAAAAGAGATACAAAATTGTGTTAATTTTAGAAGAATTAAATTAATGAGTCATACTATAAAACTTTGGAAATGAGTAATAGAAAGAAGAGTAAAACGAGAGACTGACATCTTGGAGAATCAATTTAGATTCATCTCAGGGCGGTCGACCATGGAAGTTATACATCTCTTGAAGAGACTCATTGACAATTATCGAGAAAGAAAACAAGATTTGCATATGTTGTTTATTGATCTTGAGAAGGTTTATACTTGGGTTCTAAGAGAGTTCTTATGGAGGGTCTTAGAAAAGTAAGTTGTAAATGTATCATACATTGACATAATCAAAGATATGTATACAAATTCAGTGATGAAGGTGTCTTAGAAAGGCGGTTGGGTCAAATGATATGTCCATCAAAGTATGGAAATGTCTAGGAAAAAATTGTATTTTGTAGCTTACATATTTCTTCAATAAAATACTGAAGTTAAAGAGGATGTCGAACTAATGGAGAAAGTATTTTCGTATTTTTGTATAAGAACAAAAGAGATATACAAAATTGTATTAATTACAGATGAATTAAACTAATTAGTCATAATATAAAAATATGGGAAAAAGTAATAGAAAGAAGAGTGAGACGAGAGACTAGCATCTTGGAGAATCAATTTGGATTCATGTCAGGGCGGTCTACCATGGAATCTATACATCTCTTGAGGAGACTCATTGACAACTATCGAGAAAGAAAACAAGATTTTCATTTGTTGTTTATCGATCTTGAGAAGACTTATGATTGGATTTCAAGAGAGCTCTCATGGAGGGTCTTAGAAAAGTAAGTTGTAAATGTATCATGCATTCATACATTGACATAATCAAAAATATGTATACAAATTCAGTGACGAGGATGAGGATATTTGAAGGATTAATATAAGAATTCCCTCACTATTAGCTTATATCATGGTTCAACTTTATGTTCTTATCTCTTTACCCTTATCTTAGATGAGCTCACCGGACATATCCAACAAGCAAAGCCTTGGTGTTTTTTGTTTGCGGATGATATCGTTTTGGTCGATGAGATGTGCGAGGGTGTAAACGCGAAACTAGAATCTTTGCGAGTCACTTTAAAAAAGAAGGGTTTTAGGTTGAGCAAGGAAAAGTCGGGGTATAGGAATTTATATTTAGTAAGTAAGATGGATGACTTCATTATTAAGTTGGGTGATCAAGATATTTTCCATAGTGAATGATTTAAATATGTTGGATCGATAATTCAAAAGTTGGAGATGTTGATAAAGATAGGATACATAGAATCCAAGCAGGTTGGTTGAAGTGGAGAGGCGCGTCAGTGATCTTATTTGATCGTAAATTATCATTAAAACTCAAAGGCATGTTTTGTCGTACTGCAATTAGACCAGCAATGCTCTATGGTTCTGAGTGGGCGGTGAATTGTGAACATGAAATGAGAATTCTTAGGTAGATGTTTGGACACACGAGAGTGTATAAAATTAGGAATGAATGTATGAGGAATGAGACAAGAATGACACCAATTGCAGAGAAGATGTTAGAAGCTCAACTAAGATGGTTTGGACACATAAAGAAGACTATTAGAGACATCTGTGTGGTGTTGTGAAATTTTGGTCACTAGGCATGCTAAAAGGGGAGGGGTAGACCAATAAAGACTTGGAATGAAACTATAAGCAAACACATGATGTACTTGGACATTAGTGAGATTATGACTAAAAATAGGGCACAATAGGGACAAAGGATTCATACAGCCGACCCCACTATAGTGGGATAAACGCCCAGTGTTGTGGTTGTATATGTTAGAGTGTGGGTAAAGATGAATCATTGAAGGGGGATGTTGGGTACCCAGGTATTTTGATAGGAGAGAATGTTGTGTCGGTATAATTTCAACAACGAGAGAGAGATTAATGTTTATGTATCGTCTTAGTGGCATCCTTATCTATAGAAAAAATTGCCCATGACAACTCCAAAAAACAAACAGTAATCAAATCCTAAGTCAATGCATCAAATTAAAGCTAATAATCCCAAGCTATAATGAACTTTAAAATATGGGTGAAGTACATTTGGCTCTCGTGAAATTCATAAAAATTCATCAGGATCATTGTAGTTTTTAGAAATGCATCTAGCGCCCTTACATTCTTAACTATTAGCCAAGTAAGACCATTTTTAATATTTGAAGAAACAAAAATCACTTGAACTTCTTAAAATTAAAATTACAAAGTTTACCTTTATATTATGGGTAAATTTGAGACTTGTGCTGAGAACCAGTCAGACAAAATTGATAAATTAGTTGAACCAGACAGATTGTAAAAGACTAGTTTAATCATATTTTTCCTGTCAAAATGCGCGCTAATTTGGGTTTTGAACATGTGAACTTAGTTTTTTTGTGCATGATTGGATGAGCAAAGTAAAGGTTTGACTATAAGAATGACTAAGGTTCCGTTTGGGGGAACTTATTTTCACCGGTCAAGCGGTTACGACCGCATGAACCGGACCTTAATTAATATCTGGTTCATGCGGTCGTAACCGCTTGACCGGTGAAAATAAGGCTCTATTTGGTTCGGCATTTCGCTGCTCCATTTAGGGCAAACGCCGCCGGAAGGCGGGTAAACAAATGAACCTCCGGCGGCGTTTGCTCCGTTTCCACCAGCTCGACTTGAGAAACGCCCCAAAAAGCTCCGTTTGGAGCAGTCACTTCCATAGTTGTCAAGGTGCGCGCCTGAGGCGTCGGGCGCACCAGGCGCAGCCCGCCGCGCCTCAGCACAGCTGAGGCGGGCGATGTGCCCCAGGCGCCCTCAGGCGCGCCCCGGCGCGCTTAGGCGCGTGTCTTACAGGCTCCCAGGCGCGCCTGGGTCTTTCAAGGTTTTTTTTAAAAAAAAAATTTTTTGATATGGGCAAAAACATGATCTTAGACGCACCCGAGACACCCCCTAGGCGCAATTGGGCGCCCAATTCGCTGAAATTGGGCGAATTGGGCGCCCAATTCGCCCAGTTTCAGTGAATTGGGCGCCCAATTCGCCCAGTTTCAGCGAATTGGGCGCCCAATTCGCCCAATTTCAGCGAATTGGGCGCCCAATTCGCCCAATTTCAGCGAATTGGGCGCCCAACTCGCTCAATTTCCTTTTTCCCCCAATTTTGCGCTTCACGTGCCTCAGGCGTGCGCCTGCGCCTTGCGCCTAGGCTCCACGGGCCCTTTGCGCCTCGGTGCGTCTTGCGCCTTTAATAACTTAGGTCACTCCCCCCCCCCTCCGTTTCGAACACTCTGTTTCCACCCGTCGGATCGACCCGCCACCGCCGAACCAAATGAAGCCTAGGTCCCCCCAAACGGAGCCTAAATGAAAGATAAATTTATCTTACAACAACAGTGAGAATTTATAAATAATATTTCACAATAATCACCATCAAGTATAATTTCTAGCAAGGAAATACACATACGAGAGTGCAAGTAAACAAAAACTTAAATGAACAATGTCCGGCGAGTCACAAAAATTCTTGACACAAGGATTACATTATCATATTCCGCAAATCTGAGGATAAGTAATTTTTAACATTAATAAAAATTATAATCAAACATTAATTGACTAATTTGGGACTCGGAGTGGATTTGGAGCGCTATATTTTGGGTGCTGGAGTGATCTGGTAGGGAGGCCAGTGAGGCCGACAAAAGTGCTGCTTAATTTGTTAGAATTCATTCTCTAATACCATGCTGTTGAGAAATCATGCGTGCTCATATATTTCATTTCTTCTGTAACGAAAGTGCTGCTTAATTTGTGCAGATCTTTGTAGCCGCTACTACTCTGAAGTGATTCATCTTACCTGCTTCTTCCCGTGGGATTTGTTTTTTTCTTTTGCTGGCTGTTTTTGTGTTTTTGATGATTCACTAGGCTTCTTTTATCATGAATAAGTTTGTTGCTGTGGTGCGCAGATGCAAAACGTCATGCACAATTGCTCGGAATATAGTTTTTGTACATAACATTTTTGGCACTTGTAAAAAAAATGAAACGCGAAGTCACCTTCAGTTTGATTGGAAGAAGTGAAGAGAAAATCCCCTTTTTCATTTCTTTGGCGGTTCTAATCATGCGTTCCCTCTATACTAATTCGTGTTTCGTGATTTCGTATATAGCATCATCTATACTGTTAGTTTGAGCAAGTGGGCTTAATGTTTTGGGATATGATGGCCATCATGAAGAAGTTTTTGGAGTTATGTAGTTGAACTCTATGAGGTCTATCACTGGGCTACTTACTAAGCATTTTGATAATATGCACTAAAATCTTGATACTTTTAGCCTGATTTTTCTGTTTGATTTTAGTCCTAGCTAGACATTGCTTTAAAAGGTGGACTTTTTTTACTTGTGTTTGTATAAGGATACAATCAAAGAGAATATGTTATCTAATAACCATTGTACTAAATATTTTATCATCCTAAGAGCTTTAAACCAAAATGGCCATGCTATTCATGCAAGTTATTATATGGTATTACTCTTACAAATATAATACAGTGCAGAGTATATAGCACAAAAAATGTAGACAACATATTACATGGTATTATAGCTTATATAACATATTATTATGTATATGGCATATGATAACTTACATGTCATGTAGCGTATTATAACACATCATAATGTAATATAACATAGTACATTATATTATATTGGCCTTGTATATGGTGTATTATAACTTTTATGTTATATTTTGCTTGAATATTTAAAGAGATAGGTGTGCGACAAATAATAAAACATACTACAAAAGTACAAATACATTTGAGCCAAGTTCCTAAAATTTGATTGATTTGAAAACAAACTACATTTTGAGACCTGTTTTTTGCCACAATCATATATTAAATTTTCTTCTTTGGTGAAATATTTGTGTTTTTCTACTTAGGTTTCATTTGGTAGAGCGGTTGCGGTTGTAAAAGGAGTTGTTGTAAATGTAAGTTTGTAGATGGAGTTATTGGAAACTGAATTTTGGAAACAGATATCTGTTTGGATAGTCTGTGTTTGCAGAACTGTTTAAAATAGAAAACTGTTTGGGAAAACTGTGGTGGCGTTTTGTATATATTTTTTATTTTTAAAAAAAAATTTATAATTTATAATTATTTTTTAAAATATATATATACATATATATAAATATAAATTGTTAAGACTATTTGTTTATAATTTATGCTGTTAATTATTTTATTATATATTTTAAATTGTTTTTAAATATATTTTTACTGTTTCAGCTTGCCTCAGGCTACCTCCGCCCTGCCTTCGCCTCCTCCCTGCCTTTGCAGACTCCTTCTGCATGGCTCCGCCGTCGGCGGCCTACTCGGAGCCCACCGGCGGGTTCATTGGACCCCGACGAACCTGCCGGGGGTATCCCAGCGTTGCTCCGGCAGGGCCACCGCCGTTGGTGGCCCTGACTTGGGCCTCACGGTCAGGGCCACCACCGGCAGTAGCCCTGTCGGAGCAACGCCGGGATACCCCGGACGGGTTCGTCAGGGTCCGGTAAACCCGCCGGTGGGCTCTGAGCAGGCCGCCGGCAGCGGAGCGGCTGACGGCAATAAAAAAACAAAAAATTTAGGAAACAGCTATCCGCGGGATCTTCCTCCTACCTAAACACGATAAACATTTATGACACGATACTATTTGGTTAAACACTGCTTCTCCCATTAATACCCTCCAACGAAATTGGCATTCAGGTTTTCTCGTTATCTTCTCATCAAGCCCTAAAACAAAACTCCGCCTAAGCAAACACGACACTTCAGAACGTCGCGCCCCCGCCTCCAACCTCCACATTTTTCCAATCGAGGAATCCTCATTCGGCCACCAGATCGCCTTCAAACCATCATGGGCCTCACAGGATCAAAATTCGAATCTCCGGAACTCGGTAATGTTAATGGAATCAAAAATTTAAACTTAACCATGGAATCAAAAATTGAACTTTTAAGAAGCTCGTGGTGTGAATATCAAATTCGTGGGAGGATATTACTGGGAGAAGGCATGTTTGACCAAATAGTATTCTCGATGCGTCGTTGCAGGCTGTGCCCGCATCCAGGCGGGCTACGCCCGCTTCCAGGCGGCCTCCGCCCGCTTCCAGGCGGCCTTCGCCCGCATCCAGGCGGCCTCCGCCCGCATCACGGCGGGATGTGCCCGCATCCAGGCGGGCTGCACCCGATTCCAGGCGGCCTCCGCCCGCTTCCAGGCGGCCTCCGCCCGCTTCCAGGCGTCCTCCGCCCGCTTCCAGGCGGCCTCCGCCCGCTTCCAGGCGGCCTCCGCCCGCATCAAGGCGGGCTGCGCCCGCATCCCGGTGGGCTCCGCCCGCTTCCCGGCGGGCTAGGCCACATTCGCGCGTCTATGCCATAGGGCAATTTTAGAAAACGAAACAGACAAACAAAAAATTACATGATATAATTAAAATTAATTTTTATTACCTCTCTTTTCCTTAAATGTTGCGGACCGCACCTTCTCTTCTTTTTTATCCTCCCCCCTCTCTCTCTCTCCTCTTAAACTTATTTAATCACACAACACCTCCATCTTTCTCCCCTCTCCCTCTTTCCCTCTCTCCTCATAGCATTAAGACATCTATTTATATTTTCTTTCTTTGTCTATCTCTCTCTCCTCAAACTATTTTTCTCTTTATTCATCCAATAGATGAGAAAAAAATCTTTGAACTAACGGTTTTGGTTGGTTGGTTGGTTGGTGTGTTCTCAAATATGTATATTGATATAATGTAATAAAGATATATATATACTACGAGTGACAGGCACGAGTCTCCGGCCCGATGACCACGCGCCACAGTACCCGGCCCCGCTTCCGGCGGGCTTCGCCCACCCCAGCGATTATAAATAATATTAGTACAAATAAAAAAGTTAAAATGAAAATAAAAAAAAAATTTCTAACTGCGCGTGCAAACAAAAAAGGTATTTAACCTGATAAAAAGTTTTATTAGTACATATATAAACTGCGCATGAAATATAACGTGAAAGTGTCATGGTCTAATGGTTAAGACATATCATTGAAAAACAGGCGGTCGTCAGTTCGATCCTCCTCGGCCGTGCGCCTATTGTCTTTTTTTTAGTTTATAATAAAACCTTTCTCATATTTAGTCCCACATAGTGGGATAAATTGATAGTTTCTAGTATATATTAAGCAAAGCACATTCAATAATTGAAATTGTATTTTTGGCGGGGCTACACTTTGTTCAAATTTTCATTTGGTGGGTCTGGCTACCTGATTCAAATTTTGTTATTTTAACATTATTTTTAGGGCGCTCAGTGTTAGGTTTAGGTCGCCCTTAGTAGGTTTAGGAGACCTACGAAAAAGTGGAGAGAGGGAATAATCAGACGGTTGCTGATAGTGATAGTGAGATGAAGGGATAGGATGAATTCAATGTCTTATTTAGCTAAGCATGTTTGAGGGTTTTGATATTTCTTTTTAATATAGTATAGATATATATATATATATATATGGTATATGGGTGTGCTGGAAAAAGGGAGTTGTTAAGGGCACCGCAGTTTTGGCTAGGTGCACCGTACTTTCTCCTAATTTTTCGTGTCTTTTATAAATACGTCTCGTACATGTTTTTTTTAAAAGTGTTCAACACGAAAGTTGTAGATCTACAACTTTTGTGTTGAACATTTTTCTTAAAAATGCATGTACAACATGTATTTCTAGAAAGGCGCGAAACCTGGGGGTATTTCCAAAGTACGTCTTGTACATGCATTTTTAGGAAAAGTGTTCGACACAAAAGTTGTAGATTTCGTCTAGATCTACAACTTTCGTGTTGAACGCTCTTTCTAAGAAAAACATGTACGAGACGTATTTCCAAAAGGCGCGATAAATTAGGAGAAAGCGCGGTGTATCTAGCCAAAACTGCGGTGCCCTTAACAACACCCTGGAAAAATGCGTGAAACGTATTTTTGTTTGTCCGCGCGAGCATGCTCTGGCCGTTGGATTTAATCCAATGGCTTAATTAAAAATTTTTGTTTTACAGTGGGGCGGCGGCTGGCGGCTGCGGGCATGGCGGCCACCGGCCGCCATGCGCACGCCGGCGTCCACGCCGGCGAGCCCAGGGCAGTCGTTGGCCGGCAATCCCGCGGATGCTGGCCGCCCAACTGTAAAAAAAATTCAAACATCACCAGCTGCGCTGCCGGTGTTGTTTGAATTGCAGATTACAGTGGGGCGGCCGGCAGCTGCGGGCTCGCCGACTGCCGCACTGTAAAAAAATTTCAAACAACACTGGCGGCGCCGCCGGTGCTGTTTGAAATGCAGAATTACAGTGGGGCGGCCGGCGGTTGCGAGCTTGCCGGCCACCGGCCGCCATGCGCTTGTCGGCGTCCACGACAGAGAGCTCAGGGGCGGCCGGGGGCAGCCAAGCCAGCACCCGCCGGCCGCGCCACTGTCACGCACCTTTCAAATAGCATCGGCGGTGCAGCCAGTGCTGTTTGAATTTTTTTATGGATTGGCGACCGGCAGCTGCGGGCTCGTCGGCCGCCCTGGGCTCGTCGGAGAGCCCAGGGCGGCTGGTGGCCGGCTCGCCCGGAAATTTGGAAATACGCGTTACGCGTATTTCCATTTTCCCTATATATATATATATATATATATATATATATATATATATATATATATATATATATATATATATATATATATATATATATATATATATATATATATATATATAAGTCGCAAGCACGGGCCTCCGGCTCGATGGTCACGCGCCACAGTACCCGGCCGGCAATGGCGGGCTTTGCCCGCCCCCCGGCGGGCGTTACGACTGCTTTTTAAAATTGAAAAATTAACTAATTAAAAATTAAAATTTAAAATTTGAAAAAAGATTTGAAAAATTAATAATAAGAAAAAACAATTCGCGGGGGAACAGTGTCGTGAGCACTGTTCACCCGCTAGTTTATACTTTAATAATTTAATGATTAAATTATACTTTAATAATTAAAAGAACTATACTTTTATGATTAAATATTAATTAAAAAAGCAATGCCTACTTTTTAGTCCCACACCAACTGTTCGAATGTAACTTTCTGGTTTATATCGCTTATTCTGCGATCAATATTTGAAATTAGTTAGGCTATGAGCCTTGCGGGCTGGCTTGTGGGTTTTTTGCCTGGCCGGGTGATTGCGCAAGCTTGCTGCATTGCCCGCTAATTGCGCGTGTTTGCGGGCTGATACTGGGCTTTTAGCGGGCAGGCGTGGCTAAGCCCATTTCGAAGCATTTTATGGATTATATAGGGGCAAAATTGTAATTTCATATAGGTTAGGACCCCTTTAATAGGTTTAGGAGCCCTAGTAAAATATGGAGAGAGAGGGTTGGTTTGTTCCAACGGTTCATGATCAAAACTCTGAAATCCGACGGCCACCAAATTTCCTGTGAATTTCGAACTCATGCTATTTGCAGACCTCAGTATTTCTTTATAATATGGTATGTATATATATATATATATATATATATATATATATATATATATATATATATATATATATACACACACACATACGAGTGCCAAACACGGGGCTCCGCCCCTACTGCCAATCGTGAAAGTACCTGGCCCGCCACTACGACCTCGCAAAATTGTTCCCGGCCCGCCCCTATGGCTCCGCGCGACTGTACGCGTCCCTTCACTACGACCTCGTGCAACTGTACTCGGCCCGTCCCCGGCTGACTTCGCCCGCCCACGATGATAATTTAAGAAAAAGATACAAATATAATTTTATAAATAACAAAATTTAAAATTATAATTATAAATGTATATATATAATGAATAATATATATTATTATTATTATATATAGTATATTTATATGTAATAATGAATTATATTATACCTATATTTATATAAATTTTTTTATAAAAATACATAAAATATAACAATATAAGTATAAATTATTTGAACTGTTATTATAGTTGTCTACTTGTCTCATTGTATTGAGTTGTTCCTCCTGTCCTTGAGGTCCTGGGATCGAAACCGGATAGCCGTATTTAAATTAAAATATGATTTTAATAGCCAATCGCCCAATTTTTTAAGAGTTATAGGGGCAAAATCATAATTCCACATAGATTTAGGACATCCTAATAGTGGGTTTAGGAAACCTACTAAAATGTGGAGAGATGGAATATTTTATTGTGCTGGATCAGACGGTTGTTGAATTATGAACTCATGATCTGACGGTTTGTGGAATTTTAAACTTATGATATTCGCAGAACACAGTATTTTTTATATATGGTAAATATATATATATATATATATATATATATATATATATATATATATATATATATGCGAGTGACAGGCACGGGCCTCCGGCCCTCATGCCCCGCGCGACAGTACCCAGTCGAGTGACAGGCACGGTCATCCGCACCTACGACCTATCACGACAGTACCCGGCTGTCGACAGCGGACTTCGCCCGCACCTCCCCCCCCCCCCCCCCCCCCACCCCCCACCCACCCCCCACCCGACGGGCTTCGCCCGCCCACGTTAAAATCATATAATTTTAAATTCATTATTCAAACAATATAATTTGATTTAGTCGTGTGTATAACAATCTAAAATATTAAATGAGTAAAACTAAAATAATTAAGCTAAGTGTTAGCTAACAATTTAATTAATAAACTTGCAATGTCATAAATAAAATATACGCCAAAAACTTAATGCAAATTCTCTTATGACATAATAGTTATGGTGAGTTTTTTGAAGAGGAGGTCAGCGGTTCGATCCTTAGTACACACATCTTTTATTTTTAAATTACATATTGCGTTTAGTCCCACACCGGGTAAAAAATTTGAGTTTTCCAGTATAAATACAAAATCCAACCATAATTTGAAGTTGTGCATTCTAGGTGGGTTAAGCAAGATCATATCGAGTCGGGCGGGCTAAATTGCTGATAGGACTATATTGGGCGTGATGGAATATTGAGCGGGTAATTTTAATTTTTTAGAATTGAACGGACAAAACGTAATTTCACATGGGTTTAGGATACCATAGTAGTAGGTTTAGGAGACCTAATTAAATGTGGAGAGAGAGTATGGTTTGATTAAGCTCGATCGGACGGCAGCAGAATTATCAAACCATGATCAGATGGCTATTCTAATTTCGAACTCATGAGTTTATATTTACTTTGTAGTCGTGTATATATATATATATGCTGAAACTTTTTTTCCCGATTCGAATTTTGAAATTTATTATTATTATATTCATTTCGAGACAGCAATCTTTCGGGAGAGATTCCGGCCAAACCGTGTAAATTTTAAAAGAATATTCAACATGAAAGGTATAGATCTTGTTCTTAGCTACAAAATGCATATATTATTTGCCTAATTCTGACATATATTGTGGAAGAACTAGCTCAAGCTTTTTTAGGCTTAAAAAACTAGAGCTTATATATGTTATTGTGTGTGTGTGTGTGTATATATATATCAGAATAACATATTTAAGCTCAAGCTTTTTAAGCCTAAAAAAACTTGAGTTGATTCTCTCACAATACATGTCGGACTTAGGCAAATAATATATGCATTTTATAGCCAAGAACGAGATCGACAACTTTTATGTTCAATATTTTTTCAAAATTTGCACGGTTTGGCCGGAATCTCGTCTGAAAGGTTGTTGGCTCGAAATGAATATAATAATAAATTTCAAAATTCGAGCCAGCAACCTTTCGGGCCAGATTCCGGCTAAACCGTGCAGAGTTTGGAAAACTGTTCAACATAAAAGTTGTAGATCTCGTTCTTTGCTACAAAATGCATATATTATTTGCTTAATTCCGACATGTATTGTGGGAGAAACAACTCAAGTTTTTTTAAGCTTAAAAAAGTTTGAACTTATATATTTCAAACCCTATACACACAGACACACACACACACACGAGTGACAGGCACGGGCCTCCGGCCCTCGTGCCCCGCGCGACAGTACCCAGTCGCGGCGACTGGCCCACTCTTTCCATTTATATATTTATATTTCATATTTTCATATATATTTATATAATATATATTTAAATATTTATATTAATTAAAAATAATAAAATAAAAACGGGTGGCCCACTCTTTCCAATGCCGCCGCAAGCGGCATGCCCGTCCACCCCCGGCGGGTTCGCCGGCCACCGGCGAACCTGCCAGGGTTTGTCCGGCGGCGAGCGAGCAGGGCCACTGCCGGCGGTGGCCCTGCCCGTGAGAGCCCGTCCTCCTCGAGGGGAAAAATGCTAATGTCATCGGCGGCGGAGCTGCCGGCAGCCTGCTCGGCCACCACCGATGGGTTCGCCAGCCCCCGGCGAACCTGTCGGGGTTTGTCCGACGGCGAGCGGGCAGGGCCACCGCCGACGGTGGCCCTGCCTGTGAGAGCTTGTCCTCCTTGGCGGGCAAAATGCTCATGCCGCTAGCGGTGGAGCCGCTGGTGGACTGTCAGGCGCCCACCGGCGGGTTCGCCGGCCACCAGCGAACTTGCCGGGGTTTGTCCGGCGGCGAGCGGGTAGGGCCACCGGCGGTGGCCGGTGGCCCTGCCCGCCGGTCGCCGGACAACCCCTGGCAGGTTCGCCGGAGTCCGACGAACTCGTCGGTGGGCGTCGGTCAGGCCGGCGGCATTGAAAAGAGGGGGGAAGGCGGGGCTGGGCAAAAAAATCCGGAGTTTTTTGGCTGTGCTCGAGATTCAGGAGAGAGAAGAAGGGGAGATTTTTTGGGAAAAATTTATTTGCAGTACAGATCTGATCGATTCGAAGGCCCAAATTTTTTAAATGAATTTTTAATTTCAGATTATTTACAAAGCTTTATATTTCTTTTTGAAATATTATATATATATATTACATTTTTCAGGATGTAACAGAAAATCCAACATAAAATAATATTAAAAAATATCACATTTCTTCTTTAATTTGGTATAAATAAATCCGGAAACCAAAAGAAACAGTGAAGTGCCGAATGGCATCATTAGTTCCTTCAAGCCGAGCATCTTTCAAAATTTCCAATATGTAAATGCTTGCTGTCGCTAGCGGATTGGTCGCTTTCTTCCGATATTTTTTATTAAATATAATTAATGATAAATTAAGAAAACCATCAAACAGGATGGTACCCAGAAATTAAGCTCAAAGGGATTTACATCTTCTAGCTTATAATTTAATTTGACTGTTTTCTTTCAATGATTGCGTTGACTCTTCAGAATGGTGACGTCAGAAACACGCCCTCTTCAAATTATTCACTCACTCCTCAATTTTATTTTATATTTAGGCTCAATTTTATGCTGTATTTTTGCTCGGATAAGTTTGAATAAAGACGCCATTTTCATAGAAAAGAAAACTAATTTTGAACGTAAAAGTGAATGAACTTTTTTAAGTAGGTAAGTTCGAGCGTTTACGAATGATAGTTCATGACCACCGTGGCTGCGACGGAGCCTTAGGCTCCGTTTGGCACGGTGATAACGGTCATGAGCATGAGGGTTAAACTGTCTTTTGTTAACGCATACCTATGAAACTTCATCCACTTTTATGTTTAAACAGATGAAGTTTGTTAGTTTGTCATTGCCGAATAACGGTTTAACCCATAAATTTACAACCGCCACTGTTGTGTCAAACGAAGCCTTAATGTTTTCTACGTTGGGCCTAGACTACACAAATGTTACTCATTTTGTTACAATCTGAGGATACATGTGGCAGGCACACAGCCCAAATAGAACTATTAGCGGAACATAATTGGTCCAAAAGTCTTAATTTGTTGTCTACTCTCATAATATTTTGTTCTCATTCTCAATCAAAACCGTCTGTATACGATATTTCTTGATAGTACTTATTTTGATTCTGTTTGGCACAGTAGTGACAGTCATGAACATAAGGGATTCGTTCGTTAATGCCCACCTAAGAAACTTCCACTTTTATGTTCAAATAGATGATGTTTATTAGGAGATTCTTAACAAATAATGATTTAACTCATACATTTACGTCCACACCACCGTGTCAAACGGCCTTTTGAAAACAGATACAAACACCTACACACAAAAGCACATCCTACATTCAATGCTTAATTACAACAAAAATGAATAGAACATGATTTACATGCATATTATTACTAATTCTTTATGTTTGCATGTATATCAATTAAAGTGATAAAATCTCACATAATTTTTATAGTGGCCGTCGGCATGGCACCGACAGGGGGTGTGGCCGGCGGCCGAAGAGGGCTGGCCGGCCACACCTGGGCGGCACACCGGGCACGGGCACGGCGGCGGCTGCCGGGTGCGGCTCCTGCGCTAGCCCCCGGACGCGGCGCCGGCCAGCTACTGGGAGCAGCGCCGGCCGGCCTCAAGGCGTGGCTGGCCGGAGCCTGCCCGAGTGGGGAGGCCGGCTAAGCCCTCCCTGCCAAGGGGTGGGGCGCGGTCGGTCGCGCCCGACACCTCCAGCGGCGGCCGGGAGGAGGGCGAGATGCGGGAGCCGCCTCGCACCCGCCTAGGAGGCGGCCAAGCCGCGGGTAGCCGCCCCGCCTCTGTCTAGAAGGCAGACGAGCTGCAGGAACTCGACTCGCACTCGCCTAAGAGGCAGGTGAGTCGTGGGAGCATGGTTGCACCAGTCCATGGGGATTGGCGAGCTGGCGAGCTGGCGAGCTGGCGAGCTGGCGAGCTGGCTCGCCCCCGTATAAGGGGTGCTAATAGCATATATTTAATGTAATTTGGTATGTCAGTAGCCTCTTCAAACAACGGAGTGTTGTTGTTGGCAGACCCACCTTGGGCTGTCTATAGTAAAACAAAAAGGCGGAGCTACGTTATTTACAGGCCAGACTCAGAAATATATAAATAGACCAACAAGGGTACCTCAGAAAAGAAGCTTCTCATTTCGGGTCTTGTAGCGCTTTCTGAGTTGCCATTAACTCAGCATTGGCTAAGAAGGGGAAGTGCTCTAGGATCTTCCAAGTGTGTGGTGGGACCTCCATGCTGCAGCCGTAGGTCATTCTCAAATCCTAAGTTCTCGTTTTAGTGAGCTCATCAGGAGAAGTAAGTGTGTGGTCACCCCTTCTTAGGGTTCAAACTCAACATAAATCGGTTCCGGTTTCAAGATTTTGGTGCGGTGAGCGTGGAGCGTGACCAGCACAGAAAATCCTTAATGAGTTCAATGAGTATAGGCAAAGGACAAGGAGCTGATCCGGCTGAATCGCCGCCTCCTCCTCCATTGGCCACCCTCGGAATGTTCGAGAACTTCAAGAAAGAAGTCAGAGATCTAGTACTCTTCGCACTCGGGCCTCGTGGCAAGTGCTCGACGTGTAACATCCCGCCTTTTATTGGGCCACCAGAGCCTTAGTGGGCCCAATAAAAGTGGCTCGAACCCTACCCATGACCCGGTGGGAAATAACCCTAGGCGGGAAATCAAGCTAGAGAACTCCGAATTGAGTTCTGTCAGTTCCTGTGGCCTCGTATAGTCAATACGAGCGCATCGAAACTCGTTCAGTTGGACTCCGAGGTCTAACGACAATTTTACACATTTCGACCATTTTAGCACGCTGCGACGCGCAAATTTTGGACTTTCGTCAAACGGACTCCGAATCAACCCCAGTCAGTGGCGTTAGACTCGTGTGGTCAATACGAAGTCAACGGAAGTCGTCCCGGTCAATTTCGATGACGATTGGTCAACCCGTGGTCAAATCAAGCATAGTTATGCACCGAAAAGCGTGCGCACACCAATTATGACACGACACCCAAACTTTGACCCGACCCCGAGGACTTGGACCCACTTTGACTTTGACCAGCAATGGGGACCCACCCTAGGGTTGACTTGGTCAAACCCTCCTAAAAATCCACTTTTTGGATTTTTCTCCAAATGAAGGGCTCACCTCCTCTCCAAAGGAGGATGACCCATACTCCCCCTCACTTTCCATGGGCCCCCCAAACCAGCAAGCTCCTTGTTAGCTCAAATGGAGGCCCACCCACTTCTCTCTCTCCCTCTCTCTCTCTTTCCCACTTATAGGCCCAAGCCCATAAAGGGCCCATTCATTTTCCCCACATGGGGGAAAATGGGAGACCTCCAGCTGTCCTTGGACAGCTGGAGGGTGGGAGTAATCCCTCCCTAAGGAGGGATTAGTCCCACACCACCCAATGGGAGGGAGCTCCCCCTTCCCAATCCTATAAAAGGACCCCAACCCCCTCACCCTCCCTCACAGCTCTCAGAGCATTCCCCTCCCCCTTCTCCCCCCTCTGCCGGAGCTCAGGTGGCCGGAAAAAGCCAAGCCGGAGCTCCTCCTCCCCTCCTCCACCACCTTGAGCCATGTCCGACCAAGCCGGCCCCTCCCGAGCCCACCAAACTCAGGTGGAAGCTTTCTCCCTCCTCCTTCTCCATTTTGGACGTCTTGCATGACGCTTCCGGCGGCCGGAGCGCCGCCGCCGTCACCCCCTCCCCTCCCGGTCAAAAAAAAAAAAGAAAAACAGCTCCGGCGATGGCCGGCGGCGGCAGGCCGCCGGACCACCGCCGGAGGGAGCGCCCACCACCGGCGGATCGGCCGGTGGTGGAGCCACGGCCGGCCGGTGGCCTGCCGGCGGCGGGGAAGCCCCGTAAGGGGCGGCGGAATGATATAGGCGGGGTAAAGTGATGATGAACAGTAACTCCATTTTATAAAATATATTATATATTATTATAATATTATAATATTATAATAATAGGATGATTATTTTTGGAGACTAAAATAGACTCCTAGGGAAAGAGTGTTGAACATGAAAAATGTTTCCCTTGCTAAGGGCTTCCTCCACAAAAATTTTGAGAATTTTGGGTGTTGATTTGGTATTTTTAAAAGCCCAATTAAACTTTATTTGGCCAAATTAAAGGGCCAAAACTCTTTAAAAAATTATGAAAATTTTTATATGCTCAGTTTATATCCATATAAGGGTTGTATCAAAATTTGAGCTCATGGCGATAAGTTTTGATATTTTTCCCAAAATATGGAAGCCTAGGACCGCGCTCGATATTATTACGCTCGTTTTCTTCGAAAATGAAAATTGGAGCGCGCGACTATCCTCTCTAATTTGAATAAGTTTCATATCGACGAGAGTGACCAAGCTCCGGGTGTTTCGAGATTTCATGAAAACTATCGAGCGCCTCGACTTTCGGGCGATTTGGGCACGCTCGGAAGATGAGAGCACGAGTGGTGAGTTATGAATTATTCTTGACGAATAACGAAGGTATAACTCCTGATAAAGCCCCAATCTGATTAAGTCATGGTTAATAAGGCGCAACCAACTCATAATCGGATCTTAATAAAGGTGTAACCCAAGGAAACCTTATTTAAAACTGAGATGGACTGAATCTCTCCTGGCTGGAGATGGAACTGAATGCCTCCTGGATGGAGATGGAACTGAATCTCTCCGGGATGGAGATGGAACTGAATCTCTCCTGGATGGAGATGGAACTGAATGTGCCTCCTGGATGGAGATGAAACTGAAAAATCTCTCCTGGATGGAGATGGAACTGAATCTCTCCTGAGAACGGAGATGGAACTGAAGCCTCCTAAATGGAATGATTGGACTACTAACCATTTTCTTTATGATTATTCCAGTTTTGCACTGGTCCAGTTCCTTTATTCTTTTCAGTTCAGTACTTTCATTTCAGTACTACTCCAGTCTCGTACTGGTCAAGCTTATTTCAGTACTTTCATTTCAGTACTACTCCAGTCTCGTACTGGTCAAGCTTATTTCAGTACTTTCATTTCAGTACTACTCCAGTTGCGTACTGGTCAGGCTTATTTCAGTACTTTCTATTTAGTACTACTCCAGTTGCGTACTGGTCAAGCTTATCCAGTCTTGTACTGGTCACATTTCTTCCCAGCACTTTAAATAAGCAGCATAACCACCGCACTTGATCTTATCGCAATTTACTTTTATATTCCCGGGTCCTGCTCTGACGAGCAGTTGTTGTTTAGGTTGAGCCTTAGTTGGGGATAATCGGAGTTGAGGTAGTCCTCCAGGTCTAGCCCCAAATAAAGCGCTCCCACGCTCCTTGTCGAAAGTAGAGCAAAGTGCCGATGCCCGAAGTGTAAGCCTAGTAAGGCAGGCCGTCGTAGACCCGATGTTATATTGTTTGCAATTGTTTGATTGATTGTAAATTGCTTGCGGTGAAATGGTGGCGGGTCGGTCCCTTCCGCAGACCGTTCGTACCGGTGCGGGAAGGTTGACGACTCAAGGCGACAGGGAGATGAGTACCACGGGTGACCGACCGTTATATTCCCCGTCGGGTTTCCTCCGCTGGTCGGCCAAAATGATTCACTGGATGTCGCTCACATCCAGGAGTACACATGGTTGTACGTTAGGGCCTGGGGTTGTGCGGTACGATCACCCCCAGAAGTGGCAGGACTGGCCACTGTCACCGACGGCCACATCGGTGAGGCCCGCGGGGCTCACTACCCTGCTGGAACAGAAGCGGTCCAAACTATGTCGACATAGGGTTTGTGTGCGCGGCTATGAATGCCTGCGGTTTGTGTGCGCGGCTATGAATGCCTGCGGTTTGTGTGCGCGGCTATGAATGCCTGCAGTTTGTGTGCGCGGCTGTGAATGCCTGCGATAGAATTCAAGATATGAAAACCTGTTGTGCTGATGAGCTAGTAGAGCCTTGCTATAACCGTTTTATGATATTGCTGCTTTTTCCGGTTATACTGCACTCTTTTATAATTGCTCCTAGTTGTTCATATATGAAATGTTGTGATAACCCTCTCTTGCTTCGGCTATTTACTTTTGTTGGGTGGGTGCGTGCTCGTCCCCAGGATGTGGATCCGGGGAGGAGATTTGTTTCCACTTAGCTCTGTGACTAACGGTTATTTGATTAACCATTCACAGGAGGTGGAGCACCATAGTGACCCGCTGCCGCAGGAGATTACGCCAGCAGCTAGGTCTACTCGAGCAGATGCACCCCCGCCGTCTCCGGTGTTTAGAGACGTGAGTACCGCCGAGCAGTTTAGAAGAGAGAGTGTGTGAGAGACTGATGTATTACATGTATAGCCCACGGGCTTTTATAATCGCATAAGGCTTCAGCCCTGGAACCTCTGTATTAATATGATATGTTATATATATATGTAGTAGTTTCCTGTTAATGCTTCCGCTATATTCTGATGGGTTGTGAATGTTATGATTCGAACCACTCAAGACGGCCATCTAGTGCTTGAATAGGGTGGATTGTTTCCCCTATAAGCCCTGGGTGGACGTCTTGGGCCAGTAGTACCCCTCCGGCCCGACCCGGGCAAAAGGTTGGGGGGGGGGTACTACAAATGGATCAGAGCGATCACGATTCGTCCTTGTGGAGCAGTCTCAGGATCCCTCCGTCCCTCGCTTCGTTCTAGGTTCGGGACGAACCTTGCAGTGGAAGCCTGGTGGACCCTAGTGTAGAGGCTTAGGGATTCTAGACTGTGCGTTAGTACGCCCATACACCATTGCCCATACACCATTGTTTTCCGCTTGGGTTGTCGCTTTTGCAAATTCCCTTACTTTTGCAAAATACTGACACTCTTTCATGTTACTTCTCCAGATACTGGAGTACAGTAACGGGGGATCCTCGTCCAGAGGATACGTTCCAGCCACCCCACCACCAGACCCGGTTGCTCCCGCAGCCGTACCGTTTGCCGAGTCAGATATAGGGCAGACACTGACGGCTATACTAGCGACTTTCCGAGATGCCCTGGCACAGCCACCGCGGGAGATGACCGCACCCACAGATCTGCTGACGACTTTTCGAGGACTGAGGCCTCCCCCTTTCAGGGGTACAGAGACGGTCATTCAGGTAGAGGAGTGGGTGGAGCGAGTGGAGGAGCTGTTGGTAGGGATGATGTGCCCAGTTGTGGCAGCAGTCTCTTTGGTGGTGACCCTCTTGGAGGGATATGCGAGGGATTGGTGGAGAGCGTCTAGTCACTCTACCTTCCGAGGTCGGCCGATGAGCACGATCCTTTGGGGGGAGTTCTCTGTGGCTCTGCTAGAATTTTGCATCACAGATGCAGACCGAGCCGCGCTGCAAGAGAGGTTCCTGCTCATTCGACTGGGCAACCGCACTGTGGCAGAGTATGAGAGAGAGTTCATACACCTGGCACGCTTCGCCGGGAACCTGGCTGCCTCTGACAGGGATAGGGCTTCTCGGTTCTACCGAGGACTACGAGACGACCTGAGGCAGGCCTTGATTATGCTCTCTCAGGCCACCTTCCACACCATAGCCACCCATGCGGCAGCTCTAGAGTTGGACCAGCAGATGGTGGCTCAGCGGCGCAGAGGTCAAGTAGAGCTTCCTCGAGACCAGAGGCGAGATGTTGGAGTCGCTCCCCATAGACAGGATAGAGAGAGCAGACAGCGACGCCGCAGGCTGCCTTATAGGCGCCCAGCAGCACCCCCCGCACCCCCAGCTGCACAGCAAGACAGTAGACCAGCTCCAGCTCCACAGCCCCCACTAGTGGCCCGACGAGATGTTCCCTTCGCAGGGAACTGCTTCTTGTGTCAGCAGCCGGGACATATGAAGGCCTTCTGCCCTCAGGCGATAGGGAGACCAGGACTAGGAGCAGTCCAGGGTGGACAGCCGGCACGGGGACATGGTCAAAGAGGCCGTAGAGGCCGAGCTGGCAGGAGAGGCCAGCAGGGCCGAGCAGCTCCCCAGGAGGCCTATGCACTGGACCTGCAGCATGGACCAGCCCCTGACGTAGTCATAGGTATATATCTTAGGCGATAGAAGATATCAGATCTTCCACTATTGTTGTATATTTCATATATATATATATATATATATATTAGTTGGATGATATATATCTATATGTTTTCCTATGACGTCAGGAATCTTGTTGGTAGAAGGTCACCCTGCCAAAACCCTTTTTGACACAGGAGTGACTCATTCTTTCGTCTCCCACGATTTCATCGCAACAAAGGGAAATGTTATTCGCTCAACCGGACTGTCTATACGAATCCGTTTACCAGACGGGTCGGATATGACATCCACCGAAAAGTGTTCGTTCCAGGCTACGCTGGGAGAGGTAGAGTTTGAAGTCTACGCAACTATCCTAGCTATAACTGGGTTTGACATAATTCTGGGAATGGACTGGCTGGCCGAGCACCAAGCCCAGATAAACTGTTCCACGCGAGAAGTCCGGCTACAGAATCCAAATGGCCAGAGCATCGCGTTGACAGGTGTGCCATCTGTCTCTCATATTATCTTGACTTCTACACAGATGGTGAAGTCAGTCCGTCAGAAGAATGAAGTATTCCTTATTTATTTCGAGATGGAAGATAAGACCCAGGCGCTCGCCAAGGTCCCAGTAGTCCGAGACTTTCCAGATATCTTCCCTGAGTCCCTCCCGGGATTGCCACCTCAGCGAGAGGTCGACTTCCAGATCGAGCTCGTGTCCGGAGCACGGCAAGTATCGCGAGCCCCCTACCGGATGGCCCCAAGGGAGCTGACTGAACTAAAGATCCAGCTACAAGAACTAATAGATGCTGGATTCGTCCGTCCAAGTTCCTCGCCCTGGGGAGCCCCGGTACTTTTCGTCAAGAAGAAGGACGGGACTCTGCGACTGTGCATCGACTATAGGGAGCTAAATAAGCTTACTGTACGCAACACGTATCCCCTTCCTAGGATCGACGAACTGTTCGATCAGTTACAAGGTGCTTCAGTATTCTCCAAAATGGACCTGAGGTCCGGCTATTATCAGCTTCGGATCCGAGAGAAAGATATTCCTAAGACTGCCTTCAGCTCCCGATACGGTCTTTATGAGTTCCTAGTGATGCCCTTCGGGCTCACCAACGCTCCCTCCGCCTTCATGGCCCTGATGAATAGAGTCTTCGAACCCTTCTTGGATCACTTTGTCATCGTCTTTATAGACGATATCCTAATCTACTCGAAGACCAAGACGGACCATACCCGGCACCTGCAGATGGTTCTATTAAAGCTCCGGGAGCACTCTCTCTTCGCCAAATTCAGTAAGTGCGAATTTTGGCTAGAAGAAGTTGGATTCTTGGGCCACACGATAAACAAGGAAGGAGTGGCAGTGGACCAAGCCAAGATCCAGGCAGTACAAAATTGGCCGCCACTCAGGACGGCTGCGGATATCCGGAGTTTCCTCGGCCTTGCCGGATACTACAGGAAGTTTGTCGAGGGATTTTCCAAGATTGCCCTACCCCTGACTGCTCTCACCAAGAAGGACGCCGTATTTCGATGGACGCCGGAGTGCGAGGCTGCGTTCATCGAACTGAAGAAGCGTCTGACTTCCGCGCCAATCCTTACGATTCCTTCAGGGACCGAGGGATTTCAAATCTACACTGATGCCTCCCTGAAAGGATTGGGAGCAGTCCTAATGCAGCATGGTAAGGTAGTGGCCTACGCTTCGCGGTAATTAAAGCCGCATGAATTAAACTACGCAGCACACGATTTAGAGTTGGGCGCCGTCGTCTTCGCCCTTAAAATCTGGAGGCATTATCTGTACGGAGTAAAATGTGAGATCTTCTCTGACCACAAGAGCCTCAAGTATATTTTCACGCAGAAAGAGCTGAATATCCGGCAGCGCCGATGGTTGGAATTCTTATGCGATTACGACTTCACTCTCCAATATCACCCCGGGAAGGCTAATAGAGTAGCTGACGCCTTGAGCCGCCAGCCTGCGATAGTCGGGAGTTGGATGGAGCAGATCCCTAAGGAACTTTTCCAGTCTTTGATAGACTTGGAGATTACCCTGGTTGCCCGAAGAGATCCGGAAGAGTACTATTCTCAGATGTATTGGATGGAGATCCAATGCGATATCCGGGACCGGATACGAGAAGCCCAGAAGATCGACCCAGAGGTAATGTCGATCATCCGATCTCTGCAAGGAGGGGCACAGGAGGATTATAACTTGCATGATGGGATTCTACAATTCAAGCATCGCATATTTATTCCCGCTACTGGAGGGATTCGTGGAGAAATTATGCAAGAGGCCCATCAGTCGAGGTACTCGATTCACCCTGGCGTAGTTAAAATGTACGTGGACTTGCGTAGGACCATTTACTGGCCCGGAATGAAGAGAGATGTCACCGACTTCGTGGCCCGGTGCCAGACCTGTCAGAAGGTCAAAGCTGAATGCCGCAGTCCAGGAGGCCTATTGCAGCCCCTGCCGATACCAGAATGGAAGTTCGAAGACATCTCCATGGACTTCGTCCACGGCCTACCTCGATCCCGTGCTGGGAATGACTCAATATGGGTGGTCGTAGATCGACTCACCAAGGTAGCGCGGTTCATTCCAAACCGACAGGGTGACGGAGTAGATATCCTGGCCAGGATGTTCCTAGAACAAGTGGTACGATTTCACGGAGTACCAAAGTCCATCGTGTCTGATCGTGACGGTCGTTTCACATCTAAGGAATGGAGGCGGGTGCAGGCATATTTGGGAACCAAGTTGGCCTTCAGCACTGCCTTCCACCCGCAGACAGACGGACAGACGGAGAGGACGAACCGGACGATGGAGGATCTTCTTCGACTGTGCATAGTGGAGCACAATGAGTCGTGGGAGCAGTTGTTGCCGTTAGTCGAATTTTTGTACAATAACAGCTACCAGGCTAGTATTAAGATGGCTCCGTACGAGGCATTGTATGGAAGGCGTTGCCGAACACCGTTGACTTGAGCTCAGGAAGAGGACTCAGAAGCCTTGGGAGTGGCTTACATCGATGACACTACGGCAGCGATACGACTGATTCAGGAGCGAATGCGGGAAGCGCAGAGCCGGCAGGCTAAGTACTATGATGCGCGACACCGACCGGTGGAGTTCAGCGTGGGGGAAATGGTGTTTCTGAAAATAAAACCCATGCATGGTGTCTCCCGGTTGAGGAAGCAGAAAAAGTTAGATCCCCGCTTCTTGGGCCCCTATCCGGTGATAGAGCGTGTTGGCCCCGTCGCCTATCGTTTAGCCTTACCCCCAGAGTTGGGGAATCTTCATAATGTGTTTCATGTCTCTTCCTTGAGACGAGTCCTCCGGCAACCAGAGCAGTACCTTCCTACCCCTCCGGCGCAACTACTGTCAGATAGATCCGTCCGGCTCGAACCCGTCAGAGTAATAGATTACAAGGTGAAGACACTACAGAACAAAACCATTCCGATGGTTAAGGTGCTATGGTCAAACTGTGGACGAGAGGAGTTCACGTGGGAACCTGAAGCACTCCTCCAAGAAAAGCACTCAGAGCTCTTTCCCCAGGTATGTTACTTTTTCCCCCTACTTCAAGCAAATTTTCGGGGACGAAAATCCTTTTATTTTTATTGGATTGTAACATCCCGCCTTTTATTGGGCCACCAGAGCCTTAGTGGGCCCAATAAAAGTGGCTCGAACCCTACCCATGACCCGGTGGGAAATAACCCTAGGCGGGAAATCGAGCTAGAGAACTCCGAATTGAGTTCTGTCAGTTCCTGTGGCCTCGTATAGTCAATACGAGCGCATCGAAACTCGTTCAGTTGGACTCCGAGGTCTAACGACAATTTTACACATTTCGACCATTTTAGCACGCTGCGACGCGCAAATTTTGGACTTTCGTCAAACGGACTCCGAATCAACCCCAGTCAGTGGCGTTAGACTCGTGTGGTCAATACGAAGTCAACGGAAGTCGTCCCGGTCAATTTCGATGACGATTGGTCAACCCGTGGTCAAATCAAGCATAGTTGTGCACCGAAAAGCGTGCGCACACCAATTATGACACGACACCCAAACTTTGACCCGACCCCGAGGACTTGGACCCACTTTGACTTTGACCAGCAATGGGGACCCACCCTAGGGTTGACTTGGTCAAACCCTCCTAAAAATCCACTTTTGGATTTTTCTCCAAATGAAGGGCTCACCTCCTCTCCAAAGGAGGATGACCCATACTCCCCCTCACTTTCCATGGGCCCCCCAAACCAGCAAGCTCCTTGTTAGCTCAAATGGAGGCCCACCCACTTCTCTCTCTCCCTCTCTCTCTCTTTCCCACTTATAGGCCCAAGCCCATAAAGGGCCCATTCATTTTCCCCACATGGGGGAAAATGGGAGACCTCCAGCTGTCCTTGGACAGCTGGAGGGTGGGAGTAATCCCTCCCTAAGGAGGGATTAGTCCCACACCACCCAATGGGAGGGAGCTCCCCCTTCCCAATCCTATAAAAGGACCCCAACCCCCTCACCCTCCCTCACAGCTCTCAGAGCATTCCCCTCCCCCTTCTCCCCCCTCTGCCGGAGCTCAGGTGGCCGGAAAAAGCCAAGCCGGAGCTCCTCCTCCCCTCCTCCACCACCTTGAGCCATGTCCGACCAAGCCGGCCCCTCCCGAGCCCACCAAACTCAGGTGGAAGCTTTCTCCCTCCTCCTTCTCCATTTTGGACGTCTTGCATGGCGCTTCCGGCGGCCGGAGCGCCGCCGCCGTCACCCCCTCCCCTCCCGGTCAAAAAAAAAAAAAAAAGAAAAACAGCTCCGGCGATGGCCGGCGGCGGCAGGCCGCCGGACCACCGCCGGAGGGAGCGCCCACCACCGGCGGATCGGCCGGTGGTGGAGCCACGGCCGGCCGGTGGCCTGCCGGCGGCGGGGAAGCCCCGTAAGGGGCGGCGGAATGATATAGGCGGGGTAAAGTGATGATGAACAGTAACTCCATTTTATAAAATATATTATATATTATTATAATATTATAATATTATAATAATAGGATGATTATTTTTGGAGACTAAAATAGACTCCTAGGGAAAGAGTGTTGAACATGAAAAATGTTTCCCTTACTAAGAGCTTCCTCCACAAAAATTTTGAGAATTTTGGGTGTTGATTTGGTATTTTTAAAAGCCCAATTAAACTTTATTTGGCCAAATTAAAGGGCCAAAACTCTTTAAAAAATTATGAAAATTTTTATATGCTCAGTTTATATCCATATAAGGGTTGTATCAAAATTTGAGCTCATGGCGATAAGTTTTGATATTTTTCCCAAAATATGGAAGCCTAGGACCGCGCTCGATATTATTACGCTCGTTTTCTTCGAAAATGAAAATTGGAGCGCGCGACTATCCTCTCTAATTTGAATAAGTTTCATATCGACGAGAGTGACCAAGCTCCGGGTGTTTCGAGATTTCATGAAAACTATCGAGCGCCTCGACTTTCGGGCGATTTGGGCACGCTCGGAAGATGAGAGCACGAGTGGTGAGTTATGAATTATTCTTGACGAATAACGAAGGTATAACTCCTGATAAAGCCCCAATCTGATTAAGTCGTGGTTAATAAGGCGCAACCAACTCATAATCGGATCTTAATAAAGGTGTAACCCAAGGAAACCTTATTTAAAACTGAGATGGACTGAATCTCTCCTGGCTGGAGATGGAACTGAATGCCTCCTGGATGGAGATGGAACTGAATCTCTCCGGGATGGAGATGGAACTGAATCTCTCCTGGATGGAGATGGAACTGAATGTGCCTCCTGGATGGAGATGAAACTGAAAAATCTCTCCTGGATGGAGATGGAACTGAATCTCTCCTGAGAACGGAGATGGAACTGAAGCCTCCTAAATGGAATGATTGGACTACTAACCATTTTCTTTATGATTATTCCAGTTTTGCACTGGTCCAGTTCCTTTATTCTTTTCAGTTCAGTACTTTCATTTCAGTACTACTCCAGTCTCGTACTGGTCAAGCTTATTTCAGTACTTTCATTTCAGTACTACTCCAGTCTCGTACTGGTCAAGCTTATTTCAGTACTTTCATTTCAGTACTACTCCAGTTGCGTACTGGTCAGGCTTATTTCAGTACTTTCTATTTAGTACTACTCCAGTTGCGTACTGGTCAAGCTTATCCAGTCTTGTACTGGTCACATTTCTTCCCAGCACTTTAAATAAGCAGCATAACCACCGCACTTGATCTTATCGCAATTTACTTTTATATTCCCGGGTCCTGCTCTGACGAGCAGTTGTTGTTTAGGTTGAGCCTTAGTTGGGGATAACCGGAGTTGAGGTAGTCCTCTAGGTCTAGCCCCAAATAAAGCGCTCCCACGCTCCTTGTCGAAAGTAGAGCAAAGTGTCGATGCCCGAAGTGTAAGCCTAGTAAGGCAGGCCGTCGTAGACCCGATGTTATATTGTTTGCAATTGTTTGATTGATTGTAAATTGCTTGCGGTGAAATGGTGGCGGGTCGGTCCCTTCCGCAGACCGTTCGTACCGGTGCGGGAAGGTTGACGACTCAAGGCGACAGGGAGATGAGTACCACGGGTGACCGGCCGTTATATTCCCCGTCGGGTTTCCTCCGCTGGTCGGCCAAAATGATTCACTGGATGTCGCTCACATCCAGGAGTACACATGGTTGTACGTTAGGGCCTGGGGTTGTGCGGTACGATCACCCCCAGAAGTGGCAGGACTGGCCACTGTCACCGACGGCCACATCGGTGAGGCCCGCGGGGCTCACTACCCTGCTGGAACAGAAGCGGTCCAAACTATGTCGACATAGGGTTTGTGTGCGCGGCTATGAATGCCTGCGGTTTGTGTGCGCGGCTATGAATGCCTGCGGTTTGTGTGCGCGGCTATGAATGCCTGCGGTTTGTGTGCGCGGCTGTGAATGCCTGCGATAGAATTCAAGATATGAAAACCTGTTGTGCTGATGAGCTAGTAGAGCCTTGCTATAACCGTTTTATGATATTGCTGCTTTTTCCGGTTATACTGCACTCTTTTATAATTGCTCCTAGTTGTTCATATATGAAATGTTGTGATAACCCTCTCTTGCTTCGGCTATTTACTTTTGTTGGGTGGGTGCGTGCTCGTCCCCAGGATGTGGATCCGGGGAGGAGATTTGTTTCCACTTAGCTCTGTGACTAACGGTTATTTGATTAACCATTCACAGGAGGTGGAGCACCATAGTGACCCGCTGCCGCAGGAGATTACGCCAGCAGCTAGGTCTACTCGAGCAGATGCACCCCCGCCGTCTCCGGTGTTTAGAGACGTGAGTACCGCCGAGCAGTTTAGAAGAGAGAGTGTGTGAGAGACTGATGTATTACATGTATAGCCCACGGGCTTTTATAATCGCATAAGGCTTCAGCCCTGGAACCTCTGTATTAATATGATATGTTATATATATATGTAGTAGTTTCCTGTTAATGCTTCCGCTATATTCTGATGGGTTGTGAATGTTATGATTCGAACCACTCAAGACGGCCATCTAGTGCTTGAATAGGGTGGATTGTTTCCCCTATAAGCCCTGGGTGGACGTCTTGGGCCAGTAGTACCCCTCCGGCCCGACCCGGGCAAAAGGTTTGGGGGGGGTACTACACGACGCCCTCTATCTCTGGGCGAGAACGCCCTCGTCTAGCGACCTGGGAAGGGGGTCGAGGGTTGAAAGAACCCGCCAACCCAACAGTTCATCTCAAAACCCAGGTATTGAGATGAATGGTGGCGGGGTACATGAACACGGAGGGGAGAAAGCTGTAGGCGGTGTAGGATTAACCCCAACCACAGGCCCGCGGGGATATTCCGCCAGAGGGGCCCACCGGGGTCAACACCCAGACCTGAAACGCGGTGGGGAAGCCAAACACAGTCCCACATACACGAGACCTGCCGGATAATTTAATCTCAACAAGGGGGAACTTTATTCCCCAGTTCGACGAGTGCGGGTAAGATCAGCGAGGTGGAGGCGCGATGCCACCCTGCTCGCCCTGCAGGGGAAGGAAGTCCTTTTAGCGAGCTGGTCGCATCCGCCCCAGTCCCAGAGGGGTTCCGTGAGCCGAGATGTCCTACTACACCAGTAGGGATGATCTGGTCCAGCACGTCCAGTGGTTCTAGGATGTTATCTCAATCCAGCAGATGTCAGATGCTTTCAAGTGTCGGCTTTTCGCCATAAACTTCAAGAAGAAGGCAAGGGATTTGTTCCGTCAGCTTCCCGCCAGCTCTATATACTGCTTTGAGGACCTGCGTCGTGGGTTCCTGCTGAGGTTTTCAACTTCAAAAAAGAGGAAGAAGGAATCAGAGTCCTTGTTTCTCATCAAGCAGGGCATGGAGGAGACGTTGGGGAGTTACGTCAATAGGTTCTAGGAGGGGGTTCTCCAAGTTCAGGAGATGTCTGGGCATACCCTCATGATATCCTTCACTCTAGGGCTGTGATAGTGGTTCTTCGTAATAGAGTTAAAGCGGGTACATCCATTGTCCTTCGAAGAGTTGATGGAGAGGACGACAAAGGAGATTGAGGGAGAAGTAGCGAATCCGGCATTTGCCAGGAGATTAGCCAAGTTGGCAGTAGAGGAGGTGAGACAGCCGGTAGGAGGTAGGAATCAGGAGGTGAGGAGGGGAGCCCAGGCAAAGGGAACAGTAGCAGTTGAGATGGGGTCGTTAGGAGCCGAATAACCAGCTAGGTTGGAGGCAGCAAGAGTGGCACGACCGGGGCCAAAGAAGAGGTTTCCATAGAGGAGAAAACCATCAAGGGGGCAAGGCCGATTCAACCCCCCGGGATGAAGGCAAGACCAGAGACCCCCTCTCCCCGAGCAGCACTAGGCTATGGCGATAGCTCTGGGGGGGAGGAGGAGAGGTGTTCAGAGGAGAAGGCCGGAAGGTAGGACAGAGCTGCCCTACTGCAATCTCCATAAGGAGGAAGGCCCCACGACAGCCACCTGCCCAGAGTTTTTGGAGATGAGGGGAGCAAGGGAGCATGCCCCGTAGTAGCAGCGACCCTGTCAGGAGGTACAGATAGAAGAAGTTCTGCCAACAGAGGAGGACGAGGACATGTGCGAGGATTAGGCCGACATAGGAGGTCGAGGAGGGATCAAAGTGATCCATGGGGAGTGGGAGTCAAGGCTGCCCGTAAGGCGAGTCTCCACACCATGTACCATCGGAGCGTTGCCTTGACGTCCCAAGTCTCGCCCCTGGATGAGAAGATCACCTTCTTCTAGAAGGATATGTCGGATCATGAGGATCCATTTTGCAATGCGTTGGTAATCCAAGCCACCATCAAAAATTTCACTATCTCTCGGATCCTCATAGACAACGGAAGCTCCGTCAACGTCATTTTCAAAAAGGCGTGTGACGCAATGAAGGTGGAGGCCAAGAGGGTATTGGCCTCGAATGGACCCTTGTTCGGGTTCTCCGGAGAGAGAAAGGAGGTGGAAGGGGGAGTGGGGCTCCATATCACCTTGGGGGGTCAGTCCAAAAATTACAGATTCGTCATCGTGGATGCTCCTAGCAGCTATAATGCGATATTTAGGTGGCCCCTCATCAGCACCTTCTGATGTGTACCCTCATCCTTCCACCAATGCCTCAAGTTCAACGTCGAAGGAGTCCAAGTCCGGGTTCGGGGAGACCCCAGGGTGGCGCGACAATGTTACGTCTGAAGAAATTTCAAGATACTAGGAATGTCACCTTTGATATCAAGAAACAACTTTGATTAAGCAAAAAACGAGAACCAGGCGCAAGAATATTTCAAACATAACCAAGCTCAATAAAACAGATGCAGGGAAAGTAACAGGCGGGTCATGTATTAATAATCTTCTTTACAGCAAGAGGTATACATGGCGAGACATGATTTCACCAAGTAAAACAAGGAAGCAAAAAACAACAAAGCAAGAAGCCGGGTGGACAGAAGCTGAGACCGTCGAGACCGCCGCCCTTGCCGAACTGAATAGCGAAGTCCGTCGAGACTGCGAGGTCGCGTGGACTACCCGTTATTCAAGCTGAAGAAGAGGTGTCTGCTAACTGCAAGCCGCCTGACCACTGAGGTCGCCCATTCGCCATTTAGACCGCGAACAGTGCTGCCAAACAGAGGAACGAACCGCTCACTAGTTCGGCTACAGTTCTTGGAGAATGAGTTGACGGGAGCCACTTAGGGAGATTTGTCCATCTCAACGTTCTTCCTGAAGGTGAAGAACTTATGTGCTGCGATTTCTGTGTTGGACTTGGATGAGCCTATTTCGTAGGCGAAGCTGAAGAGGCATATAATTCGCGGTTTGAGGAAGGAATATGTGGCCTTTGTCACTTCCATTCAACACTGGGCCAATCAGCCGTCTTTACTAGAGTTGGAGAATCTGTTGGATTCGCAAGAGAGCTTAGCAAGTCAGATGGCTGGAGTCACTGTCTCTGGAGGAGATGGTGAGGCGCTCTTCTCAGGGAAGAAAAGGAGATGGTACAATAAGAAGAAGTCGGTTGCTGCTGATGGACCTTCTATTTCATATCAGCAAGAGGAGAGGTATACTCCTAGGCATAATGGGAAGAGGAAGGAAGGTACAAGGTGATATAGATGCAACCAGCTTGGTCACTTCAAGAAGGACTGCATGGTTATCTTTCAGTCGTCGAATGTGTATTGATTTCTCACTTATAAAAAAAGCATGTCCTAAAAATTATTATCCCCTGCCTCGAATCAATGCGCTGGTTGACTCGGTCATCGGTTTTTCTCTACTGAGTTTTCTAGATGCCTTTTCTGGATACCACCAGATCAAAATGCACCCGCCAGACATAAAAGATGTTTCCTTCATTACAGGGGACGGGTGCTGCTGTTTTAAGATGATGCCCTTTGGGCTGCTGAATGTAGGGGCAACGTATCAAAGAATGATGGACCGGGACTTCCGGGAGCAAAAGGGAAGGAATTTGGAAGTGTACGATGACCTCATGGTGAATAGTCGGGATGCGAGACCTCATCTCCAAGATCTGGAGGAGACCTTCAACACCATGTGAAATTATAAGATTAGGCTGAACCCCCTGAAGCGCGTTTTTGGGGCAAGCACGGGAAGTTCCTGGGTCACCTTCTTACTCCTACGGGGGTGGAACCCAATCCTGATAAGGTGAGGGCGATCATGGAGTTGGAGTCACCGCGAAATGTCAAAGAAGTCCAGCACCTGACAAGGAAGTTTGTAGGGTTAAGCAGGTTCCTCTCTCGGGCAGGAGAGAAATGTTCGCCCTTCTTTAAATTGCTGAGGGGAGGTCAGAAATTTGAATGGTCTAAGGAGTGTGATGAGGCTTTCCAAGCCCTGAATAGACAGCTCACTTAGGCTTCGCTTCTCCAGGTACCAAAGGGGGGAGATTTATCCATGTACCTTGGAGTCGAGGCTAAGGCCGTAGGCTTCCTGGTCTGGGAGGAGGGAAAGAAGCTGTCGTTGATCTATTATGTGAGCAGGGTCCTGAGGGAGGCGGAGCTTTGATACCTGATCCTGGAGAGGTTGGCTTTTGCTCTGGTCGTCTTGACTCGGAGGCTCCGACCGTACTTCTAATAGCATTCAATCAGGGTAGTGATTGACCATCCCCTCCACAACATCTTTGAGGGGTGGAATATTTAGGGAGGCTTACAAAATAGTCGGTAGAGCTAAGCGAGTTTGATATATCATTTGTCCTCCGCCTCTTAATAAAGGCTCATGAAATAGCCGACTTCTTGGCTGACTATGTGGTTGAGGTGGCAGAGACGGAGCTCACTCATCTGGTTACCTGGAAGGTGATGGTGGATGGCGCCTCGGGAAGACATTCTTTGGGAGTAGGAGTAATCATGGAAAGTCCTCAGGGAACGAGGATAGATCAGACGGTGGTCATTCATTTTTATATTACCAACAATCAAACGGAGTATGTGGCGGTAATCTCAAGGTTACGTCTGGCAAGGGAATTGGGGGTGTATGACGTGGAGGTGATAACAGACTCCCTGGTGGTGTCCTCTCAAATCGACAACAAGTTTGAAGCAAGGGAGCCTACTCTCCAGTTATACCTAGCGAAGGTGAAGGGCATCATTGGCATTTTCCAAATATTTTCCATCTGCCATGTGCCGCGGGAAAAAAGTGTGCAAGTAGATCAATTAGCCAAGTTTGGACCCCGTTTGGGAGGAACCATAACCGACATGTTTTGTCCTTTTATTGAAGAGGGGAGCTAATGGAGGTGAACCAACGCCCCTCATGGATGGACCCCTTTATAGTTTTCTTATCCACGGGAGAATTCCTGGAGGGCCTGAACAAGAAGCATTTCAAGTATAAGTCGGCGTACTACCTGATGCGCGATGGGAAGCTGTACAGGAAGACCCTCTCAGGATTTATGGTGCGTTGCGTGGCTGAGGAGGAGGTCCCGAGAATCTTGGAGGAAGTCCATTTCGTTGAGTGTGGGAGCCACTTGGAAGCAGAACTCTGGAAGGAAGGATAGTGAGGAAAGGGTATTTTTGGCTGACCCTGGGCCGGGATGTAACACCACTATATGTTACATGACATATAATAGAAGGTCTGGCCGGGGCCCCGCACCATATGCCACAAACAAACGGCGGAGTTACGGGTTAATATCAAAAACTATTCACATCCTAACTCAGAGCATTTTAGGAAAAGCTTTTAAGTTGTTTGAACTCAACTCATCTGAATGTCCACAATATATAAACCAGCATTTAGATATATAACATCACAAAGGAATGTTCGCCAAATACACAGCAAGAGTGACCTTATGGCCTTACAGTTAAGCTGTATACATATGAGTTTCAGACATCAGCATGCAGGCCGGCCACACATGAAAATAACATCATATGAACTTCTTTGGCCTTCAAGGGCCAGCATAGCAGCAGCAACAACAATAAGGACTTCAGCCCCCTATTTTTCACTCGGCTCTCCTGCACCTGCACGAGACAATTGTAACGCCCCCGGTTTTTTCTGTGTTTTGTTTGATCTTTGGCTGGCGTTACGATGGCGTATTTTCGGCTTTTTGTCGTTGTAGAGCGTGGTCTTAGCTCTTAGGGTTCCCTGTGTAGCCTGTTTGTAGCCTGTTAGCAAGATTCCCCAGCTAGCCGGAGTCCGTTTGATGACTCGGCTGGGCCTCTTAGGGAATGCTTGTTTTTGGCTTCGAGTGGTGTTATCCCGGGTTTTGTTCGTCGAATGCTAATTTCGACTTCGCAGTTGTGTTCGTAGTGTGGGTTTTTAGCTGCGACGTGAATTTCGTCATTTTCCGAGATGTTTCGGGTCTCGTGTTGTTTTGGTTTTTGCGTGTAAGTAATTAATATGTTGATTGTTTATTATTAAACTGCTGTGTATATATAGCCTTGGTTAGAAATAGGGCTCGGTTCTTTTGTTTCCTTTCCTTTCTCTGTTTGGAAGTCGCCGTCTGTACGAGAGGAAGAGCACCGCCGGACTACCCTAGCCTTCGGACGCCGATTTCCTGGAGATTTAGCGGTCGAAATTCGATTTCGAGAGTGGATCTGGACTGCCCTCGCCTGGATCTGCATTCTTTCTGCTCCTCAGCTGGTGCTCTGCGGCTAGATCCGAGAGTGGGGGATGCCGCCGGCCAAGCTTTTCTGGTATTGAGGCAAGTGATGTCCCCTCATCCTTGCCAAAGTTGATCTTTGTCTTTTTCTTTGATTTAATTTTATCTTTTTCCTGCTTAGATCATAGGGGTACGCTAGGGTTCGTTCCCGATCATGCCGTGGTTAGTGTAGAAAGTTCCAGTTAAAATCTCAGTTTTCCTGAGGGATTATGTCTATTAGGGACAGATTTGGTTCGGTTCAGGTCGAGTAGTTGCGATTGTCGATGGATGTTGTACCCTAGAGAGAGACCTCGTTCTCGTTTCTGGTTGTGTGCTGGATCTGGCGCCTGTAGCCAGTCGGGGTGTCGACACCGTTGTGTCGACACCGGCCAGTCGTGGTGTCGACACTTGGTGTCGACACCGGCCAGTCGGGGTGTCGACACTTGGTGTCGACACCGGCCAGTCGGGGTGTCGACACTTGGTGTCGACACCAGCAGCGACAGTGTCGACACCTTGTGTCGACACCGGCCGCAGTGGTGTCGACACTTGGTGTCGACACCAGCAGCGGCAGTGTCGACACCTTGTGTCGACACCGGCCGCAGTGGTGTCGACACTTGGTGTCGACACCCGCAACGGCAGTGTCGACACCTTGTGTCGACACCGGCCGCAGTGGTGTCGACACTTGGTGTCGACATCAGCAGCGGCAGTGTCGACACCTTGTGTCGACACCGGCCGCAGTGGTGTCGACACTTGGTGTCGACACCCGCAGCGGCAGTGTCGACACCTTGTGTCGACACCGGCCGCAGTGGTGTCGACACTTGGTGTCGACACGGGCAGCGGTTGTGTCGACACCTTGTGTCGACACCGGCTTGTCGTGGTGTCGACACAACGTGTCGACACTGGGTGCCGCGTTGGTTTTGGGGTCAGGTAAGACTCGGGGTTGGTTCTTTTTAGGCGTGCAAGGCCGCGTCGGTTGGACCCGACGTTTTTGTCTTGGGTTCGTGTGTTTCTTAGGATTGTTAGTGTGACTTTTCCCTAGGGGGGGCATTGTGTGTTCGGCTAATTTCTGCATGCCGACTCTTGGGTTGTGGCAGGTGGTGGAGTTTTGGTGGCCTCTGGAGGGGTGGTTTTATATGGAGAGCTGTGGCCACCACCTTTTGCCCCGATTTGGGTTGGTGTGTGTGGGACCCTAAAGCTGCCATTGTTTGACCCATTAGCCCTTTTTGGGTCTGATTGTGGTTATGTATTCAGACCCATGTTTTGACCACTACCACTTACCCACGTGTTAGGACTGTTAGTCCATTTCCTGTTTATGCTTTCCTTTCTTTTGGCATATATGTATATGTCTTGTTGCTGTTGCAGACTCTTTTGGTAGGGCATAATGGTTTTATTGCTCGCACTTGGCGTGCTCTGCTGTGCTTTAGACAGTACTCTCCTCTTACTGTCACCCCTTTTCTTTTGCTTATAGCAGTTTGTTGCCGGGTTGGTAAACCCTTCTTCTTTTTTTGCTAATTAATCTATTGCTCTATTTACCTTTTGATTGTTTCCTTGCTGAGGTGTTCTTTTCTTGAATGCCTCAGGTCCAGGTTGTAGCCAGTTCAGCGGCTAGTTATTTTGGAGGGGCTTGTTGGTGGCCTCTAGGGTAGCAGAGATAGCTGATACTCGTTTTGTTGTGAGGTAGTTCTTTACTCTTCTGTATAGACATACATACTCGCCAGTGGGTTCGTGCCAGGTTGTTGACGCCCACTGGTGGCTTCTTGTGATGCTGGATATGAATTTAAACTGCTGATTTTGCCTACTTGTGGTTGGTTACTTGCTTCTGGGAGGGATTTATGCTAGGTTGCATGTTAGATATTTTAAAACCTAAAAGTATTATTATATATACCTCATGCATAACATGTTTCTAAATCAAAGACACTATTTTTCCTTAACGTAAAACACTATCTTTTCATACCTAATATATTCACCTTAGGGTCGTGCACGCATAAGTCGTCCCCCGGGGACACTTATGCTCATTTAGGGTGTCAATTTAATTGAACCAAAGTATTTTCTGTTGCGTATAAATATAATTTTAACTGTGCACTAGCTGATCCACCAGGCCGAGGGATACGGCCATTCAACATAACTGATTTTCTTTCTTATTTAAACAACAATTTTCCTTAAAATCTAACGCCTGGAGTTTTGCCTGAGCATGTGTAGTTATCCCCTGCACGACGTGACATCACGGCACGTGTTTTCTCTTACTCTGATACGATTTTACCGTTGAGAAAATGCGGGTTGTGACAATTGGTATCAGAGGGAGGTTGCTTGACAAAAGGTCGGGCAACCTTTCCCTTGTCTGCATTAGTGGTTAGCGTCATACCATTCACACACCGATATGTCATCAGCACGTCTTGGCCGAAGCACGAACACTACACTCATGAGCATAAAGAAGTATACAGGGCATATTATGTAGTATGGGATGCATAATATGTGTTTGTGTATGGATCCACCATAGGAGGCAACATGTGAGGGTTATGTAGTATGAGATGCATAACCTCACCACATGAATGCGGCTAGCACGTTTTCTTTTTCGCTATATGGGAATGTTATGTAGTATGGGATGCATAACATTTTCATGTGTACGCCACCCATGACATGCACTAAGGCCTTTTTAGAATGCATAGCACATCATGCATAACATAACATTTCATAAGCACAACGTGCCAAGCTAAAGATTTGCAAGATGACATATGTACACACATGGTTTTGAGTTAAAAGGAATACAAATACATGCATTAATGGTTTAGGCACCTGAGTTAGTATGATGGTGGTGAACCATCTTAGATTAAACATAACATCATCATGGTAAAAACAACTCCCAGAGCAAGTTTTTGCAGTTGAAGTTCATATTTAAGTGTGTTTGTCTGTACCGGGTAGTTTTGTTCTAGCTGATGGGCTAGGTTTTGTCTAAAGCTTGTGCGATTTTAGGATGGCGAGACGTCCTGCGACGAGATCGACCCCCCAATCCGAGGGTGAGACGTTAAGAGCGCAGAGCGATGCAGTGGTAGAAAGCCTGCGGCTGAGTAATGAGGCGTTATCGAGGCAGGTAGTGGCTATGCAGGCTCAGATTCAGTCCCTTGTAGTAGTGGTGGCGGGACAGACCCCGAGAGCTCAGGACCCCGCTGAGGGGGTAGCTGTTCCTGCCCCTCCTGCTCCTCCCGTGCCTTTGGTTGTGGTGCCCCCGGAGATGACGTTCATATCCCAGTTTCAGCGGCTGAGACCCCCTACCTATGATGGGCAGACAGATTTCATGATTTTGGATGACTGGCTGATTACCATCGAGGAGATGTTCTCTTACTCATGGATTATGGACGATTAGAGAGTGATGCTCGCTGCTTACCAGCTCAAGGGTTTAGCAAAGAATTGGTGGCTGAGGGAGAAAGAGAGCTTAGTGGCAGGTTGCACTTGGGAGTCATTTAAGGTGATGTTGTTAAGTAAGTTTCTGCCTTCAGTCGAACGGGACCGGCTAATGAATGACTTTCTTCATTTAAAGCAGAGGAAACTCACGGTTAGTGAGTATGAGATTGAGTTTAGTAAGTTGAGTCGGTTTGCTCCGGGTCTGGTGAGTGTTGAGGTAGACCGAGTTAAGCGATTTCTGGGTGGACTAAGAAGCGACATTCAGCAGTTAGTGAATGCCTATGGAGCAGTCAGTTATGCCAGCGTGGTTGAAGCTACCTTGAGGGCTGAAGCCATTGAGAATGCCAAGAATAGAGGCCAGCAGTTAAGGAAGGATAAGCGGAAGTCCGGTGGAGGGAAGAGCCCTCAGGAACCTGATGCTGTCTCAAGAAAGAAGGTCAAAGAGATTTGTAGCTTTTGTGGCCGGCCAGGCCACCCCTTTGAGAAGTGTTTCAAAAGGTTGGGAGCGCAGAAGAAGGAACAGGTGCACGCGATTCAGGGTGTTTCCAGGGGAGACTTGGTGTGTGCCTTGTGTGGAAGGAAGGGGCATGAGGCGGCCCGTTGTTGGTTAAAAGATAAGGTCTGTTTTCAGTGCGGCCAGAAGGGTCATCTCAAGACAAGGTGCCCTCAGACCCAGTCTATTCTGCAGCCAGTTCCCCTCCAGGCTTTGCCACCGCCTCAGCAAATGGATAAAGGAAAGGGGAAGCTGAATGTGCTTTCGGCAGACGAAGCGCAGACCACGACCCAGGTTATCTCAGGTTCGACTCCTCCCCAGTCGTTTCGTTACGTTCCCTTTTTGGTTGTAGTTTTCGTTTTAGCGTTTGTTGCCTTAGATGCGTGTGCAATTCGTAGGACGATTTAAGGTAAAGAACTGCTGGGCGCGCGTTCTCTTCGATTCCGGCGCTACCCACTTGTTTGTGGCTAGAGCCTTCGTGGAGCGGTTCAGTTTGGGCCTAGATCGTGTTGGTGGTGTCTTCTGCGTTAAGTTCCCCTCCGGTGACTCTGTGGTTACGGACCTGGGTGTCCTAGATTGTCTGATATTGTTGGGAGATTTTCTAGCCAAGGCAGATTTGAAGGTGATTGAGCTGGAGGACTTCGATGTTATTTTGGGCATGGACTGGTTGTCAAGGTACGATGATGTGATCCAGTGCAAGGGTAAGCACTTGGACTTCGTCAAAGACAACGGTCAGCCAGGGAGCGTTTATGGGTATTCCCTCCAAGAGTCTCCAGTCATTTCTGCGGTGCGTGCTCGGAAGTTGCTTGTTTCTGGCTGTTTTGCCTGTGTGGTTTCTCTGGTAGGGACGATTGTTAGTGTGCCCCGTTTGGAAGAGATTCCTGTGGTGTGTGACTTCTCTGATGTGTTTCCTGACGACCTTCCCGGTCTTCTACCCGATCGAGATGTCGAGTTTGCCATAGATTTGGAGCCAGGCACGCGTCCTATTGTCAAGGCGCCGTACCGGATGGCCCCGCGAGAGCTGGAAGAGTTGTGAATTCAGCTGGATGAGTTGTTGGCAAAAAGCTTTATAAGGCCGAGTTCTTCGCCTTGGGGTGCGCCAGTGCTGTTCGTTAAAAAGAAGGATGGGTCGATGAGGTTATGCATTGACTATAGAGAGCTGAACAAGGTTACTATTAAGAACAGGTACCCTTTGCCGCGAATCGACGATTTGTTCGACCAACTGCGTGGTAGTGCCGTGTTTTCCAAGATAGATCTTCGTTCGGGATATCACCAGTTGAGGATTCAGGAGTCAGATGTTCCGCGGACGGCGTTCCGCTCTCGTCATGGGCATTTTGAGTTTTTGGTTATGTCATTCGGTTTGACTAATGCGCCCTCAGCTTTTATGGATTTGATGAACAGAGTTTTCAAGGATTTTCTAAATAAGTTTGTGATTGTCTTTATAGACGATGTTTTGGTGTATTCTAAGGATGCGGAGGAGCATGATCGACATTTGCGGCTGGTCTTGGCGACTCTGAGAGACCATAAGCTATACGCCAAGCTGAGCAAATGTGAATTTTGGTTGCCTCAAGTTTCTTTTCTAGGCCACGTGATTAATAAGGAGGGAATATCGGTGGACCCAGAAAAGATCGCTGCTGCTATGGAATGGGCGAGACCTGTTACCCCCAAAGAGATCAGAAGCTTCTTGGGTTTGGCTGGTTATTATAGAAGATTTGTAGAAGGTTTCTCTACCTTGTCCGCGCCGTTGACCAAGTTGACGCAGAAGAATGTAGCCTTTATATGGGATGGCAAGTGTGAGAAGGCTTTTGAGGAACTAAAAAGAAGGCTATGTTCGGCTCCAATTTTGTCTTTGCCTACGGAGGGTAGTGAGTATGATATATATGTGGATGTGTCGCATGTCGGTCTGGGCTGCGTTTTGATGCAGGGCGGGAAGGTGATTGCGTACGGGTCAAGGCAACTAAAGACTCACGAGAGGAATTACCCTACGCATGACCTGGAGTTTGCAGCTGTGATCTATGCGCTGAAATTATGGAGGCATTTATTATATGGCGCGCAGTGCAAGATTTTCACGGATCATAAGAGTTTGAAGTATGTCTTCACTCAGAAAGAATTGAATCTGCGCCAGCGGCGGTGGTTGGAGTACGTGGCCGACTATGATGTTGCAATCCAGTATCATCCGGGCAAGGCAAATGTGGTGGTTGATGCCCTGAGTCGGAAGTCAGGTAAGATTTTTAATCTTTCCGCCGAGCGTCTAGTGGAAGAGTTTCTTTTGATGGGCATTTCTGTGGGAAGCTGTGACTCGCAGAGTAGCTTGGCAGAAGCAGAACCTTCGTGGATTGTGCTTACGAGACTACATCAGAAGGACGATCCTGATCTTCTGCATTTGTATCTTCGAGCTGAAAAAGGTGAATTACCAGACTTCTCTATAGATGATGCGGGTACCTTGAAGTATCGTGGCAGGTTTTGCATCCCCGCAGTTGGAGATATCTGGGTTATGGTGTGCAGAGACGCCCACGAATCTAGTGTCGCCTACCATCCAGGGTCGACCAAGATGTACCATGATTTAAAACAGATTGTCTGGTGGTACGGGATGAAGAAGGACATAGTCAGATTTGTTTCAGAGTGTTTCACTTGCAGGCGTGTGAAAGCCGACCATGGGAGGCCTGGTGGCAAGCTGACTCCCTTGGAGATTCTGATGTGGAAGTGGGAGAGTATCTCGATGGATTTCATTACTGGCTTACCGAGATCGCCTAAGGGGCATGATTCAATTTGGATAATCGTAGACAGATTGACGAAGAGCGCTCATTTCGTACCATTTAAGATCGATTATCCGATGAGGAAGATAGCCGAGCTGTATCTGGAAGAGGTTATCAGATTGCATGGTGTACCCGTAAGTATCATATCAGATCGAGACTCCAGGTTCACGTCTCGTTTTTGGAAGAGCCTTCAAGAAGGGTTGGGTACAGATTTGAGATATTCCACGGCTTATCATCCGCAGACCAATGGTCAGACGGAGCGAGTAAATCAGATTGTGGAAGATATGATCCGATGCTATATTCTGGACCACGGAGGAGCGTGGGACGAGCGCTTGCGGCTTATGGAATTCGCATATAACAACAGTTATCAAGAAAGCTTGCAAATGGCTCCTTTTGAAGCTTTGTATGGGAGGCGCTGCAGGACTCCCTTGTTTTGGGCTGAGCTTGGCGAGGGACCTTTGTTGGGTCCAGAAGCGCTTGAGGAGATGGAAACCGCCGTGAAGCTTATTCGGGAAAAGCTTCGGATATCCCAGGAGAGATATGAGAAGAACGCCAATCGGCGTAGATCGGACTTGGAATTTGTCGTGGGGGACTCGGTGTTCTTAAAGGTCTCCCCGTTGATTGGCGACAAGCGGTTTGGCAAGAATAGGTAGTTGGACCCGAGGTACGTGGGGTCGTTTCCGATTGTTGAGCGGATTGGGGTATCAGCCTACAGGCTGGCTTTGCCCGCAAATTTCTCTGGCGTGCATGATGTCTTTCACGTCAGTCAGCTGCGAAAATGTGTGATAAATGGCAGGCAGGTTTTGGATTATGTGCCTCAGTTGGAGCCGAATCTTTCTTATGTGGAGGTGCCTGTTCGCATTTTGGATTCTCAAGTTCGGGCGTTGCGGAAGAAGACTATTCCTATGGTTAAAGTTTTATGGAGGAATCAGGATGTGGAAAGCGCGACTTAAGAGTTGAAGTCGGCTATGAGGGAGGCTCACCCTCATCTGTTTCCCTGATCTTGTGCCTGGTATGCTCTGTTTTATTATATAGCCCTTTCCTAGCTCTTTCTCTCTCCTTCTATATAGGAGTGTTGTGAGTAAAGTTTCGAGGCGAAACTTTCTTTTAGGGGGAGTGGTTGTAACGCCCCCGGGTTTTCTGTGTTTTGTTTGATCTTTGGCTGGCGTTACGATGGCGTATTTCCGGCTTTTTGCCGTTGTAGAGCGTGGTCTTAGCTCTTAGGGTTCCCTGTGTAGCCTGTTTGTAGCCTGTTAGCAAGATTCCCCAGCTAGCCGGAGTCCGTTTGATGACTCGGCTGGGCCTCTTAGGGAATGCTTGTGTTTTGGCTTCGGGTGGTGTTATCCCGGGTTTTGTTCGTCGAATGCTAATTTCGACTTCGCAGTTGTGTTCGTAGCGTGGGTTTTTAGTTGCGACGTGAATTTCGTCATTTTACGAGATGTTTTGAGTCTCGTGTTGTTTTGGTTTTTGCGTGTAAGTAATTAATATGTTGATTGTTTATTATTAAACTGCTGTGTATATATAGCCTTGGTTAGAAATAGGGCTCGGTTCTTTTGTTTCCTTTCCTTTCTCTGTTTGGAAGCCACCGTCTGTACGAGAGGAAGAGCACCGCTGGACTACCCTAGCCTTCGGACGCCGATTTCCTGGAGATTTAGCGGTCGAAATTCGATTTCGAGAGTGGATCTGGACTGCCCTCGCCTGGATCTGCATTCTTTCTGCTCCTCAGCTGGTGCTCTACGGCTAGATCCGAGAGTGGGGGATGCCGCCGGCCAAGCTTTTCTGGTATTGAGGCAAGTGATGTCCCCTCATCCTTGCCAAAGTTGATCTTTGTCTTTTTCTTTGATTTAATTTTATCTTTTTCCTGCTTAGATCATAGGGGTACGCTAGGGTTCGTTCCCGATCATGCCGTGGTTAGTGTAGAAAGTTCCAGTTAAAATCTCAGTTTTCCTGAGGGATTGTGTCTATTAGGGACATATTTGGTTCGGTTCAGGTCGAGTAGTTGCGATTGTCGATGGATGTTGTACCCTAGAGAGAGACCTCGTTCTCATTTCTGGTTGTGTGCTGGATCTGGCGCCTGTAGCCAGTCGGGGTGTCGACACCGTTGTGTCGACACCGGCCAGTCATGGTGTCGACACTTGGTGTCGACACCGGTCAGTCGGGGTGTCGACACTTGGTGTCGACACCAGCAGCGGCAGTGTCGACACCGGCCGCAGTGGTGTCGACACTTGGTGTCGACACCGGCAACGGCAGTGTCGACACCTTGTGTCGACACCGGCCGCAGTGGTGTCGACACTTGGTGTCGACACCCGCAGCGGCAGTGTCGACACCTTGTGTCGACACCGGCCGCAGTGGTGTCGACACCAGCCGCAGCAGTGTCGACACCTTGTGTCGACACCGGCCGCAGTGGTGTCGACACTTGGTGTCGACACCCGCAGCGGCAGTGTCGACACCGGCCGCAGTGGTGTCGACACTTGGTGTCGACACCGGCAGCGGTTGTGTCGACACCTTGTGTCGACACCGGCTTGTCGTGGTGTCGACACAACGTGTCTACACTGGGTGTCGCGTTGGTTTTGGGGTCAGGTAAGATTCGGGGTTGGTTCTTTTTAGGCGTGCAAGGCCGCGTCGGTTGGACCCGACGTTTTTGTCTTGGGTTCGTGTGTTTCTTAGGATTGTTAGTGTGACTTTTCCCTAGGGGGGGCATTGGGTGTTCGGCTAATTTCTGCATGCCGACTCTTGGGTTGTGGCAGGTGGTGGAGTTTTGGTGGCCTCTGGAGGGGTGGTTTTATGGGGAGAGTTGTGGCCACCGCCTTTTGCCCCGGTTTGGGTTGGTGTGTGTGGGACCCTAAAGCTGCCACTGTTTGACCCCTTAGCCCTTTTGGGTTTGATTGTGGTTATGTATTTAGACTCATGTTTTGACCAATGCCACTTACCCACGTGTTAGGACTGTTAGTCCTTTTCCTGTTTATGTTTTCCTTTCTTTTGGCATATATGTATATGTCTTGTTGTTGTTGCAGACTCTTTTGGTAGGGCATAATGGTTTTATTGCTCGCACTTGGCGTGCTCTGCTGTGCTTTAGACAGTACTCTCCTCTTACTGTCACCCCTTTTCTTTTGCTTATAGCAGTTTGTTGCCGGGTTGGTAAACCCTTCTTCTTTTTTTGCTAATTAATCTATTGTTCTATTTACCTTTTGATTGTTTCCTTGCTGAGGTGTTCTTTTCTTGAATGCCTCAGGTCCAGGTTGTAGCCAGTTCAGCGGCTAGTTCTTTTGGAGGGACTTGTTGGTGGCCTCTAGGGTAGCAGAGATAGCTGATACCCGTTTTGTTGTGAGATAGTTCTTTACTCTTCTGTATAGACATACATACTCGCCAGTGGGTTCGTGTCAGGTTGTTGACGCCCATTGGTGGCTTCTTGTGATGCTGGATATGAATTTAAACTGCTGATTTTGCCTACTTGTGGTTGGTTACTTGCTTCTGGAAGGGATTTATGCTAGGTTGCATGTTAGATATTTTAAAACCTAAAAGTATTATTATATGTATCTCATGCATAACATGTTTCTAAATCAAAGACATTATTTTTCCTCAACGTAAAACACTATCTTTTCATACCTACTATATTCACCTTAGGGTCGTGCACGCATAAGTCGTCCCCCGGGGACACTTATGCTCATTTAGGGTGTCAATTTAATTGAACCAAAGTATTTTCTGCTGCGTATAAATATAATTTTAATTGTGGACTAGCTGATCCACCGGGCCGAGGGATACGGCCATTCAACATAACTGATTTTCTTTCTTATTTAAACAACAATTTTCCTTAAAATCTAACGTCTGGAGTTTTGCCTGAGCGTGTGCAGTTATCCCCTGCACGACGTGGCATCACGCCACGTGTTTTCTCTTACTCTGATACGATTTTACCGTTGAGAAAATGCGGGTTGTGACATCAATTCACCACACGGTGGTAAACAAGGCAACGGTCAGCGTTCAGCTGACCAATTTATAACGACCCTACCCCTTACCCGGGGCAGTGGCATTCCTTCCCTGCAGGCATAGCATTTTACAAGTAGATATATCACACAATGTGCACTCACGCACAATCAACATATCACAAACATCGACCATGCGGCCCGACGCTCCGTGCACTCAGGGCACATTCTTGGTATACCGGAAATACCAGGGTCCCACCGCCATTCAAGGCCCGAAGCCCAATGGCAAACTTGAGTATTTCGCTCCACGGCCTTCAGCCGGAGACTTTAGTCTTGTTGTAACGACCCGGGATTTGGTCGTAGCCCCCCCCCCCCCATGGCATCACTACTGGATAGCGCGCACAGGCCCAAGACTCTCATTATGTGTTTCTGCCGAATGTCAGGCGCCCAGGCACTCATAGCGGACAACCATAACGCGGATACAGTTCAGCCCTTGCCCGTTGCTCAAATCATTAGTTCAATGACTAGATTAACGCGGGTCGGCATCCCCTTGTCCGTTCGGTATGAAGCCTTTTCAAGAGCTCACAAATAGCCACACTATCCCTGAAGGACTGGCTTCACAATCACAGGTTAGCTAGGAGCCATCGCCAGCGACACTCACTCTCGCTCGGCGTTAGCGACAGAACTCACTTTCCATCCTTAGCCCTAACCTTATCTGGACCAACCATCCAAAAATCTCTGCAGCCACTTGCATTGCCAAAAATACTGGTCTTTCATAGCATACATCACAAGCACTTTGCAGGTATTTTCTTGGACTTTCACTCCAGTACTTCCTGATACTATCCTTCACAGGCACAACCCACCGAATCCGCAAACCTAATCATTTATACGCGGAGTCTTCTCCAGTGCGCAAAATAAAACATCACCAATCCAGACCAACCTGTCCAGATGGGCTTCACACAGTATGTTTATTTCGTACTACACATTTTCGGATCTACATGCAAGACATCTTGGGGATCTCTAGAATCAACCTAAGGGAATCCCTCAATAAGGCACCTTTTGGTGGGGAAAACTCATGCATGTGCCAAATTAAGGAATTCACATGTTCAAGGAAGAAAGATCGTTACCCTTGATGATCGCTTTGGAGCCATGGAAAACTAGCCTGATGAAAAGCACCACAATGACCTTGCCTCCACGAACCTGGACTCGGCACGCGATTCGGGGCTCTAAAGCTCCACCGGTAGCCGGATTCCTCCTCCTCCTCCCTTGTTCTCCCCACTCTCCACCTCTCTAGAAAGAGAGAGAAACCTTTGCTAATGAGAGAGTTTATTCTCAACTCATGGCCTTATAATAGCAAAGAGATCTCAGGACCGTTGGATCCTAGTTGAAAGGAATGGACGACCACGAAAAGCCCTGAAAATCACTTTCCTAGGCTGAATACGGCTTGTGACACGCCTGTGTCACAGGTCGTGTACCTTAAGCGGTAAAGAAACCGACTTACCCAGACCAGGACACGGCCGTGTGACACGCCCGTGTCACAGGACGTGTGCCAGACACGGCTTTGGACACGCCCGTGTCCAGCCCGTGTTCATCAGTCCTTGCAAACTGCCCAAGCATAGAGAAGGACACCGCCCTTGACATGCCCGTGTCACTGGCTGTGTACCCCACTCGAGGATCGTTGAGCGCATTTCATCGAGCTTACTCGAGAAACCATTGAGCGCATAGCAGGATACGACCCTGGACACGCCCGTATCACAGGCCGTGTACTCAACTCGAGGATCGTCGACGACATTTCGTCGAGCTCACTCGAGAACACCCCACCCGCACTCGATTGCAGGACACGGCCATGGACACGCCCATGTCCCCGACCGTGTACCTCACACAAAATAGGACACGGCTTTGGGACACGCCCGTGTCCCAGACCGTGTTGCTCACCCTTCTCAACCCAGTCACTACTGAGATTTGGGGCGTTACACGGGATGCCGCCGAATTCGCAAGGAAACGTCAGCATTACAAGTTTGTTCGCTCCTCTCCAACTGCTGTCGGCTCAGAGGCTCAGAATCATCACTACGCCCTAGCCCTTCACTATTTGGGGAATGGATCTTGTGGGGCCCTTCCTCCAGGATAACGGGCAGAGAAGGTTCTTGTTAGTTATGATCAATTATTTCTCTAAGTGATTGGAGGTCAAGGCGCTGGCCAAGGTGACCTCTTAGGTGATTAACAACTTTGTATGTGGGGAGATCATTTGTCGGTATGGGTTGCCTCAGGCCATTGTCACGAATAATGGGGCACAGTTCGCCAGTGCATAGTTCATCAGCTTTTGTGGCCAACTCGGGATAGACCTTAGGTTCGCGTCGGTCCATCACCCTCGAAGCAACAAGCAAGTAGAGGCGGCAAATAAGATCATCAAAAACTTATTAAAGATAAATGTGGAAAATTTGAAGGGGAGCTAGGTGGAGCAACTCCCTTCGATCCTTTGGGCCCTGAGAATCACGCCCAACACGACCATGAGGGAGACTCCCTTCAAGCTCTCCCACAGCTGCGAGGCGGTACTCCCAATAGAATTCAAGATTCGGACGTCGTGAATAGTGGAGGTAGGCGAAGTTAGTGAGGAATGGAGGGTCGAGAATGAGAATGAGTTACGGCTCTCCCTAGATCAGGTGGAGGAGCTGCGCGACTTGACAACGATTCAGCAGGAAGAAGTCAAGCGATAGATGTCCAAGTACTTCGACAAGCATGTCAGGATCAAGTAATTCATAAAGGGGGACTTGGTCTTGAAAAAGGTCGACGCAGCTGGAAGTTCTACAGTCGTTGGCTTGGCAAGCATCGCCGCGCTCCTTCCCGCCGAAGCAAGATTGTGTTTCTTTTCCTGTCCTTTTGATCTTGTTCACTCCGATGTCTGGGGTCCTGCTCCTACCCTAACTGTAGGTCAGGATAGTTCGTATTTTGTAACTTTTATTGATGATTTCTCTCGGTGTACGTGAGTGTATCTCTTAAAAGAGCGCTCCGAGCTATTCTCTTTATGGATATCTTTTTATTATTTGATTAAAACACAGTTTAAAGCGTCTATTCGGCTTTTTTGTTCTGATAATGCCAAAGAATATCTTAGTCGTGATTTTTCTTCTTTGTGTGTGCAAACTGTCATTATTCATCAAACTAGTTGCGTCTATACCTCACAGCAAAACGACGTGCCTGAACGCAAAAACCGTCACCTCTGAAAGAAATTGTACCTAATCACCTAGAGGGGGGTGAATAGGTGACTAAATCTTTTTAAACTTTTTAGGCAGATTGCAGATTATATCACAGAGTTATAATTACTACTTTACAGAAATCAATCAGCAATCACAGAATCAAACATGCACACAGTGAACACACAGATTTATAGTGGTTCCCCAAGGTTTGGGTACATCCACTTTCCCCCTTCGTCTATCTAGTAGTGTACTAGATTCGGACAAACTCATCCACTATCTCAGATCCTCAGATCTTACACTCAGAACCCCAAATGGTTCCTACAGCTCAGGCCCAAGGTCCTACAACTCAGTCTTCTCCAAAGACCTACACTCAGCCACAAGGCCTACACTCAGCCACAAGGCCTACACTCAGAGAAATAGATCTCCTACACTCAAGCACACAGGCCCTACCACTCAGCCTTTATAATTACAGACTTACAATTCAGATCCCTAAGGATCCTACAAGAAATTTAAAATACAAAGAATATACCTACAACTCAGAGAAAAGAGAGAAGAGTTGATAGGTTCTTGGTGAGTTCTTGGAAGAACTCTGCTGAGATCAACGTCACTTGGCTTTCTTCAAAGCTTCTTGAATATAGAACACAATAAGATTGATTCTCTGCAGCTGATCTTCAATCACTGCAACTTAAGATTCAGAACTAGGTCTGAACCCATCTTCACAGCCTGGTTCCAACGGCTGTCTTCTTGGAAGGAGCTCTCTCTCTCCAACTTCTTAGATCTTCACTTGATTCTTCAATGAATAGTTAGATCTTCTACTTTGATTGTTGATCTCTTAGACTGTTAATCTCTTAGACTGTTAATCATCTCTTTCTGTTGACAGTATAAGCCTTTATATAGGCCTTCTTCATGGTGACCGGCTGATCCGGTTTCTAACGGCTTTCTGACATCTCTGACAGTTGCAGTAGACCGGCTGGAATGGCAGCTGTCATGTCATCCAGTCACTTCTTGAAATATTTGTAACTGTCTGAAAGTGTCGAGACAGTCTGTCTTTAAGTGTCGACACTTATAGACCAAGTGTCGACACAAGTAGACTAAGTGTCGACACAAGCCTTCAAGGTGTCGACACAACTCCTTGTGTTGTAGAATTTATATCTCGACACTGCTTCTTCATCATGTGTCGACACAACTTCTTGTTCTTCAGTACTTAGTTGAATTCTTGTAAGTGTCGACACAACTCCTTTGTGTCGACACAACTTCTTGTGTTGAACTTATTCAGTGTCGACACATCTTCTTGGTGTCGACACATGCCTTCTGTGTTGATACTTGCTGGGTGTCGACACTGCTCCTTGTGTCGACACATTCTTCTTTTGTTGAGACTTTGGCTGAGTGTCGACACAACTCCTTTGTGTCGACACTTGTACTTAGAATTTTTGTTGAACTTGGCTGAGTGTCGACACAGCCTCCTAGTGTCGACACTTTGTTCATGTATTGAGTCTTCTGTTGTGTGTCGACACATTCTTTGTTATGTCGACACTTACGTCAAGTGCTGAGTCTTCTGCTGTGTGTCGACACATTCTTCATTATGTCGACACTTATACTTAGACTCTGTTGAAATTTGCTGAGTGTCGACACAACATCCAAGTGTCGACACTTTCTGATGTAGACAAAGTTCCTCTAGGTGTCGACACTGTCGTTAAGTGTCGACACAGCTTCACTGGACTTTTCTTCATTGAGTGTCGACACAGCCTTCATGTGTCGACACTTTCTGTCTGGTGTCGACTTTGCATCCCTGGTGTCGACACAAATACTCCAAGTGTCGACACTGCTTCTCTAGGTGTCGACACAAGTCTTCTTAAGTGTCGACACTTCCCTTCTGGGTGTCGACACATGAACTTAGAATTTTTTCAGCTTTCCCTGTGAATACTTGACCTACACAACTAAACTCAAAATACATCAAATACATTTTGATGTATATCATTGAGTAGGGTCAGGCTTCTTCAAATCAGGTACATTTAATCCAATGTACCCAACAACCTCCTTGATGTCGCTCGAACGCTAATGACACAAATGCAGGTTCCTCGCTCCTATTGGGGCTATGTCGTCCTTATCTCTTGCTATCTCATCAACCGCATTCCCTTCACGGTTCTACACGGCCACACACCGTTCTCTATTCTCTATCCGGCAAGGAACCCTTCCCTCTTCCTTTGTGTGCCACTCGTGACAAGCTCCCTCCACGTGTCACCAAGTGTGTCTTTCTGGGATACTCTTCCACTCAGAAATGTTACTGTTATTTTGATCCTGTTCTTCGGAAGCAGTTCGTCTCCGCAGACTTTACTTTTTTCGAAAATGCGTCCCATTTCTCTCACAACTCCTCCCTTCTTCCTGATATTCTTACTCCTCCTACCGACTCCTTCGTCCCTTCTACGCCCACATAGACCACTCCACCTTCGTCATGTCCACCATCTCCTCCTCCTCTCTCTCCGCCTTTGCTGTCTCTCTTTGCTCACGGGCCTGCTCTCTCCTCCATAGATGCACTGAATGCTGATGAACACGACGACCTGGATCTTCTCATTACTCTTTGCAAATGGGGTGCAGACGTGTACCCGGCATTCGCTTACCGCTGATATTTCCTATGCTCGTCTTACCTCTTCTCGCAAGAATTTTGAGTTGGCTATCCCAACGACTGCCACTCCCCGCACCTACCAGGACGCTCTTGTTGTTCCTCATTGGAAGGCCTCAATGGATGAGAAATTGCCACCCTCACTGAGCGGGGTACATGGACTCTTGTCCCTCCTCCTTTGGGCACCGATGTTGTTGGTTGTCGTTGGGTCTTTGTTGTGAAGTTTCGTCCGGATGGTAGTGTGGATAATTACAACGCATGCAAGGTCACTAAGGGCTTCACTCAGACTTATGACATTAATTATTTTGACACTTTCTCTCCTGTTACTCGTCTCAGCACTATTCAGGTTCTCCTGTCTGTGCCGTCAACAGGGATTGGCTCATTTTCCAACTGGATTTCAAGAATGTCTTCCTCTATGGTGATCTACAAGAGGATGTCTACATGGAGCAACCTCCTGAGTATGTTGCTCAGGGGGAGACATACGTATGCAGACTAAAGAAGACCATCTATGGCCTAAAGCAAAGCCATCAGGCGTGGTTCGATAAGTTCAGCGGCATTGTGGCAACCATTGGTTTCACAAGAAGTTCTGTCGATCACTCATTATTTATTCGCAAAACCGTACTAGGTCCGATGGTTCTTGCTGTATATGTGGATGATATTCTTCTCACGGGTGATGACCAGGCTGGGGTAGCACTAACAAAGAAACATCTATGTCAACACCTTGTCACGAAGGATATGAGAACCCCAAAGTACTTTCTGGGGATAAAAATCTCTCGAAAGCCCAATTCTTTGGTTCGCTCCCAACGTAAGTATGATCTTGATCTTCTGAAAGAGACAGGGTTGTCTGGGGCTAAATCTGCTCAATGCCCCATGGCTACTCGAGAAGATAAAACCTAGACAGACGTCTCGTCTGGTAAGGGACTACTGTTTTAGAGGAATGATCATTTAAATGTTGAAGCCTACTCAGATTCTAGTTATGCTGACGACAAGGGTGATCACAAGTCCACATCGGGCTTCTGCACATTTGTGGGAGGAAATCTAGTGAGCTGGAAGAGCAAGAAATAGTTGGTCGTCTCCAGGTCTAGTGTTGAAGCTGAATACCGGAGTATGGCGTCAACCACTTGTGAGTTAAAGTGGTTGCGGGCTCTCATGCTGGACTTAGGAGAAGTCTATAATCATCCTCTACATATGTTTTGCGACAATAAGATTGCTATATATATCTCGAGAAATCTGGTATTTCATGAGAGAACAAAGCACATCAAAGTTGACGACCATTTCATTAGAGAAGAGATCTTGAAGAAACAGATTTCCACTATGTTCGTTACTTCATACAACAAGTTAGCAGATATCTTCACCAAGCCTGTGTTTGCTTCCTTTTTTCACATTTGCGACAAGCTGTGTATGACTGATATATATACTCCAGCTTGAGGGGGGTGTTGCAGTATGGAAATCGAGTGGTCTGGCGACTTGTCTCTGGCAGTTTAGAGACCGGACGGTCTAGCGATTTCACTTTGTCGGCTTGATAGTCGGGCGGTCTGGTGGCTTCTCTCCAGCGGCTTGGTAGCAGGGCGGTAATGGGCGGTCTGACGACTTGTCTTTGACGGTTTGGAGACTAGGTGGTCTAGCGGTTTCTCCTCCGGCGGCTTGTCATTATGGTCAGGCGGTTAGCCTTCTCGTCTAACCGCGCGACCTGTGCGGTCTGGGTTTGTCTAGCCGCTAGTCACCGTAAATGTATTTAGTCCCACATTGATTATTTGTAATATCTCTCTTCTCGTTCATTCTATAAAAGGGAGGTCGTACCTTTTTAATAAACATAATTTTTGGAATTAAAAACTCTGTTATTGTCCAAATTTCGGTTTCTCTTTTTCTGTTTGCACAAAGAGGTAGATGGGGTAGAAGCTGACGAAGAATCCATGGAGGAGGATAACCAAGTCGAAGATATTATTGTAGAAGATCCGTACAAGAAGAAGAAAAAACGGACAGAGCAGATACATTATCTAGGAAGTAGAGGTTGTCGCTCTCAGTCCCAGTAGCAGTCATCTTTTGAGAGCTTGGATCCTGAAAAGAATAAGAAGTAGGAGTGAATGTGATGAAACATTGTAGTTGCTTGCAAAGAGAAGTAACAGACAACAAATTGCATGAAAACTGGGGCACGTAGAGGGTGTCTGCCAGGCGAAGAGATGGAGTGACTTGAACCACTCCCGTCTCATTGACCGATGAGGGAGAGTCGTCCACAATGAAGATTGGGGGAAACCGATCATGTTTTTCTAGGAGAGAAAAGCACTGAGGATTGTTGGTCATATGATTAGTAGCACTATAGTCAATCAGCCATTTACATTGAGTCACCACATGGGCACTACCTGAAGACGTGACCATCGAGGCAGACTACTTTGAAGAGGAGGTGGAAGCATCACCAGATGGGCGAAGATGCGGATGCTTTATCCAGCAACGATCAATCGTATGGTCGGTGCGGCCACAGTAAGAGCAGAGAAAGCGGGAAGGTCCACGTCCACCGGATTGATGGATGCGGCCACCAGAGCAACCCGCTGAGTATGATGAGCATAAGTGTCGAGGAGAGGTGGGGAGGATAATAGTGGATGCTGAAGCAGAGAGGTAACAACAACGATACGTGCAGCGGTGGCAACAACAGCGATACGGGCAGCGGTGGCATCCAAGGTGAGAGAATCTGCCTCTCCAAGGATCTGTTGACGGATCATGTCATAAGAATCTGGAATACGTAAAGGATAGCACACAACCAGAAGCTCCTGGAAGTGCTTGTGTTGCTCGGCCAAATCCACAAAGAATGGACGGTTCTGAAGAATTTCGGCTCCAAGAGCCTGAACATGTTGGTAGGCGGCAACATGAGACATGGAGGGACGGACAAAGAGGTCCGCATCAGAAAGGTTGTTAGCCAACCAAGTGCGAACAACAGCGTCGCTAGCATCCCAGTCATCAAAGAGATCAGACTCTGGAGGAGATGGATCATTAGTGAGATGATGGTGTTTGCGTTGTGAGCGAAGTAGAAAGGTGAAGGAAACACTCCAGTCTGGGTAATTGGAACCGATAAGTTTGGAAACGGTTCCAAAATTGCCCAACAAAGTAGGAGGAGGAGGGTGGGCCACAGGAGTAGTAGTAGAGGTATCAGAGAGAGTCATAGAGAAGAACAGAGCGGACAGAAAGGAAGCTGCGCGAACAGGGAAAAATAAGTCGTGCGGATGGACAAAAGGCCGCACAAAAGCAACAGTTCGCGGGCAACAGTTCGCGCGGACAGACAAGAGGCCGCACGAAAGTAATAAGGAGCAACACGAACAAGAGGCCGCGCGAAAGGAAGAGGTCGCGCGAAAACAGGTCGCAAGCATAGGTCGCGAAGACAGATAGCGAAAACAGATCGCGAAAACAGATCTTGGAAATAGATCGCAGAGCGAAAGGGAGCCCGCGAAAATAGGTCGTGTGCAGAAAGCGAGAAGCTGCGTGAACAAAGATGAGGTCGTGCGAAAGCAAAAGAGAGGTCGTGAAGACAGGTCGCAAACAGAGAGGTCAATGACAAGGAAGAGAAGGAAACCGCGCGGACAGGGCACAAGAATGAGGGGACAAAGCGCGCGGACAAAAGTACTCACAGAATTATGCGGAAAAGATCGAGTCCTCTGATACCATGTACGAATAGAAAAAGAGAAACCAAAATTTGGACAATAACAGAGTTTTTATTTCCAAAAATTATGTATATTATAAAGGTATGACATCCCTTTTATAGAATGAAGGAGAATAGAGAGATTACAAATAAGCAATGTGAGACTAAATACATTTACGGTGACTAGCGGCTAGACAAACCCAGACCACACAGGTCGCGCGGTTAGACGAGAAGGCTAACCACCCGACCATAACGACAAGCCGCCAGAGGAGAAACCACCAGACCTCCCGGTCTCCAAACCGCCAGAGACAAGTCGCCAGACCGTCCAGTTTTCATACTGCAACATGAGAGCCCGTTACCGCCCGACTACCAAGCTGCTTGAGAGAAGCCTCCAGACCGCCTAACTATTAAGCCGCCAGAGTGAAACCGCTAGACCGCCCGGTCTCCAAACTGCCAGAGACAAGTCGCCAGACCGCCCGGTTTCCATACTGCAACAGGCAAGTTGAATCCTAATTGGGAGGGTCCCTATATAATCAAAGACGCCTTAAAGTCGGGGGGATACCACCTCCAGAATGTGGAGGGGAAACCCCTCAGTCATGCATGGAGCGGCGGCGACTTAAAGTGTTTTTATCCATGAAATTGAATAATAAAACAGTACTCTCCCGTACTCTTGTCTGTCTTTGATGGTTCATTTGCTTGACATAAGGAATGTGGAGAATAGCTGGTCAAGAGAAAAGTCTGTTTGATGCTCAACATCCGCTGTCAGGCTCCTACTAGATGATTGGGTCGGTGGAAGCGCCCGGTGGCTGGCCAAGAGAAAAGTCTGGTTGATGCTCAACACCCTCTGTCAGGCTACTACTAGTTGATTGGGCCGGTGGAAGTGTCTGGTGGCTGACCAATTGAAAAGTTTGGTTGATGATCAACACCCGCCATCAGGCTCCTATCAGCTGATTGGGCCGGTGGAAGTGCCCGGTGGCTGGCCAAGAGACAAGTCTGGTTGATGCTCAACACCCACCGTTAGGCTCCTACTAGCTGATTGGGCCGGTGGAAGCGCCCAGTGGCTGGCCAAGAGAAAAGTTCGGCTGATGCTCAACACCCGTCGTTAGGCTTCTACTAGCTGATTGGGTCGGTAGAAGCACTCGGTGGCTGGCCAAGAGAAAAGTCTGGTTGATGCTCAACACATGTCGTCAGGCTCCTACTAGATGATTGGGCCGGTGGAAGCGCCCGGTGGCTGACCAAGAGAAAAGTCCGGTTGATGTTCAACACCCGTCGTCATGCTCCTACTAGCTGATTGGGCCGGTGGAAGCGTCCTGTGGTTGGCCAAAAGAAAAGTCCGGTTGATGCTCAACACCCGCCATCAGGCTCCTACAAGCTGATTGGGCTGATGGAAGCGCCCGGTGGCTAGCCAAGAGAAAAGTCTGGTCGATGCTCAACTCCCGCCGTCAGGCTCCTACTAGCTAGTTGGGCTGATGGAAGCGCCCGATAGCTGGCCAAGAGAAAAGTCTGATCGATGCTCAACACCCGTCGTCAGGCTCCTACTAGCTGATTGGCCGGTGGAAGCTCCCGGTGGCTGGCCAATAGAAAAGTTCGGTTGATGCTCAGCACCCGCTATCAGACTCCTACTAGTTGATTGGGACGGTGGAAGCGTCATGCGGCTGGCCAAGAGAAAAGTCTGGTTGATGCTCAACGCCCGCCGTCGGGCTCCTACTAGCTGATTGGGTCGGTGAAAGCGCCCGGTGGCTGGCCAAGAGAAAAGACCGGTTGATGCTCGACACCCGCCATCACGCTCTTGCTAGCTGACACGGGGTGGAAACTCGTAGTGGTCCGCCAAAGGGAGAATTAGAGGAACGAGCGTTGACGAGGGCGAGCACTCTAGGTGAGCTGGGCCTCGCCCCGCAGGTGCCCGTTCGACGAGTACACCCCCCCCCCCCCCCCCCCCCCCCCCCCCCCCCGCACCCGCGTGGCGACCCAAGTCGCAAGCTCTCATGAGGGGAGAAACCGATGTAAACGTATGGACCCTAGGCCTCCATGCTGATCAACCAAAATATACAAGGGAAACGATAGACGAGGCCTTAGATGTGCGGGGCGCTCGCAAGTCCTTCAGACAGCATCTCAATCGAATGAGGCATGGCTCGCTCGAGCAAAACACCTATGGCGCGGGCACCGCGATAGAAGCTCTTTAAATGGAGGGGGCGGGTCGCCACTCACGGGCCGATTGCCGAAGGTCCTGTCACTCTCTACGCCAAGTCCTTAAGAATCGCGCGAGCACACTTTCGAGGCATGGGTTCAGACGTGGCGAGCGAGAAGACCGAGCCAGGTCGCAAATAAAGAAAAAGAAAGTTAGATTATCAATAGCAGTAAAAATAGCGAGCTCAACCATCATCCATTCAAGAAAAGAGCATGTACATTGATTATCAGTGGTTATACTAAAAAACAAAAAGTATGGGCTCAGCCCGCTTATCCAATATTACAAAATAATAACAAAAAATAAATATACATGTTCAGCAAGTAGAAATTAATGCATCTTGTAGACTCTTCAGGGCGAGCCCTCGGGCGACACGCTATCCCGCGGGGGGAGATAGGAGTCATCGCCTGGCTTCGAGACCGGGATGAACAGCTCCGGAACAACGCCTTTCATCGTAAGCCTCACGCCCTCGCTTGTCACCAGGCCCGCCCGCTGCATGATCTGGAGGGTGAATTTTGCCGCCTTGGTCGAGTTCAGCTGCAGCAGCTCGTCAATCTCATGCTTAGTGTAGCGCGCGAGCTTGTTGCTGCTGCTTGAGGGCATCGGGAGAGCTGAGGACTCCAACTCCTACACTCGAGCCTTCAGCTCCTCGTTCTCCTTCTCCAGGGCGGCGATTCGGGAGTTGAGGTGCTTGGCTGTCGCCGCGTCCTGCGGAAGGCAGCGAAAAGATGTTTTAGCGTGAGAAGATATTCTGAAAAAAGTTGTTAAGAGTTTCGGGACTCACCACCCCTCTCAGGTGCTCGGCGTGGATGGTGTCAGAGGAGTCAGCTCTCTTCTTGTGGTGTTCCACCTCCTCGAGCTCGAGACGGTGGGTTTGCTCCTTATCAGTGGCGTTCTTTAGGTGCTTGACGGAGCTCCTTTCCACATGCATGCAACGACGACCACCATGTGAGCCAGGTCCAGTGCGGTGAGCTGGGCTCGAGCGCTCTCGTTGACTAGTACTCGCGTGGACTCCTCGTCAAAGATTGAGGCGTCTTCCCGCACGTAGAAACTAAAGGAGAAGGCAAAGGCCTCCATGCTGGATGTTTCCTGCTCCAGCCAGGTCGGTAGGAGGGTCAAGATCGAGGCCCTGTTCTCCCCCTTGTCCCACAGCAGGAGGGGCTTGTCGAGCTCGTCGAGGTGCCTCTCGCCATAGCCGAAGTTTCCGTGCCCCCTCGGCACGGGCTTGTCAGCGAGCTCCTGTTCTCGCTCCTTGGAGGTGCCGACCGTCTCTCCAGGGGCTCAGCTGGCGGGAGCTCTGGAGATTGCGACCTTCTCAGGGTGAGGGTCTGTCGGTGCTTTCCCCTTTTCCCAGGGTGCAGGAGGTTCTCCACCACAGGTCTTCAATTTCTTTGATACGGGCTTTCAGGGAGACTGCTCGCGAGCGGCCCTCTTTTGAGACACGTGGAGGTCGAGATCTCTTGATGCGCAGTAGCAGCCGCTTCCGTGAGGGCAAGGCCGATGGGAGCGAGCCGAGCGCTCTCGTAAGGCGGGTGTACGAGAGGTCTCGCTCACCTGTAGTTGTCAGGGGTCAGTGGGAACTTAAGATGAAAAAGGAGGAAAGGGAGGCGAGTGCGAATGGCATTACCTTCCCTTGGAGGGACGGGGATGATGGTGTCAACATTCCTTCGAAGGAACGCGACCTCAACGTTCTTCCCTAAGAAGAATCCGAAGAGGTCAGCTCTGTGATCCCCAGGCTAGGAGGGCGGTAGCTCGGCTTGCTGAGCTGCACCAGCGAGAAGGGGACGTTGTCGAAGTCCCCCTTCACGAACACAAATTTTCTTAGCCAATTGTGGCTCTTGTTCACCATCTCTCGCACCTTTACGTGGTTGTTGGAGAAGTAGGCGGTGTCGTCCCCGTTTGCCCGGAAGGAAAACAACTTGCTGAAGACCGCGAGGCTGAACTCGATCTGCCCCTCTCACAGGAAGCAAGCGAACGCGACCACCACAGCGACGGAGTTCGGGGTTATCTAGCCCAGGACAACCCCGAATTTCTTCAACACCAGTCGCACCTCTGGCCGCAGGGGAAGCCTCAGCCACGCGTCAAAGTGGCATCAAGGATCGCGAGCTCGACGTCGTAGAAGTTGTTGATCTTCTCGAGCTCTCCCAGGCCTCTCGCCTCAAACCCGGTTGAGATGAAGTTGGCGAACACCGAGAGGTGCTCGTTTTCGGTAAGGTTGGCGGAGTAGAAGGCATAGTCTGAGAAAGTCCATGCGAATTTGTATCACCCCTCGGCCTCGCCATCGTCTCCTCCCATCTCGCGAGCTGGTGCGCGAACGGTGTGCTGGAGTCCTCGCGAGTAGTGGCGAGTTGGAGCTAGCGCAAACCGTGCGGGTTGAGCACTTGAGAATGAAGGGAGTACGAAGGGGAGAGTTAATGCGGTGGGTAGAGAAGGGGCGGAGAGGGCTATTTATAGAAGTAAAAAAGGGCGGGAAAACTCCTTTTTGGCGGGAGGTGTGCAGATAACAAAAATATTGTTCGACGCTTCCATACCCGAGCCCGCCCCCGAATTCCTACTATCTACTCGCCATTGTGCTAGTATAATAAAATCTAAGCTGCTGCAAGATAAGAGGCGAGAGAGAGAGAGGCTCTTATATATAAACACAAAGGCCCATTAGCGGGCAAATATAATCTCAAATGTTAAAAGGGGAGGGGGCGAGCACTCCAGAAGAGGAAAGAAAAGAAAAGAATAGATGGTAGTTGATTTTACAACTAAGTCGCGCGAGCTGAGGCCCAGGAGGCGAGCACGGCCCAAGTCCGCGGGCCGACAGCAAGAGGGCAGTGGGCTCAATTCAAGATCCACTTCCACCTACCCCGACATCGCACCGCACCGACAGTAAGAGAGCGGTGGTAGTAGTACTCACAAATGACCATAAGCTCTTGTTGGGGCAGGCCGACCTGCTCCGTATCCCGGTGCATTTGTTCCTCAGCCCGCACAAGGTGCACTACCGACGAGGTCATCCCGTCGTAATCTTCTTGACGCCTCCCGCCCTCCAAGGCCACAAAGCGCGTCTCCGCATTCGTCTTGTCCTCATTCATCCTGTCGCAGATCTCCTGTAGCATGAGGGAGTGCTTGCGGAACAACTCAGTTACTCGCTTCTTCATCCCCTCTGCGTCCTGAGGGTCACCCAGGTAGTCAGCGATTTTGTCGAGAGAAGGGGAGGCGAATACTCCTTGCTTAGGTCCATGTCGGATGAAGAGACCTCGTGAAAGCCTGAAAAAGAAGAATAAAGGTTAGCGGGGCAGGCATATAACGACGAGCGAGCAAGAATATGAACTAACCCGGGGTCGGCACATCTCCCGCATTGACATGCGGACGGGAGGAACTTGGTTGGCCTTGGAAGGGCTCGCTGTCGAGAGCCGCAAAGGTTTTTCCTAACCCGGGGTAGGCCGACAATTGTTGAGCCCACGGAGGCAGGTTAGTGGTCCCTACGATGGAAGCTACAAAAGTAATAGTGATAAAAAATGAGGGATGTTCGGGCGAAAAGCGAAGACGAGAAGTCGAGAACTCACCCGTCAGAAGGGGGAATTTTCAGGACCGGGAGAAGGGCAGATCCCGCAACCGAGGGGTTGACCACCCGCTCGGACAAGCACGGGGAGAGGTGACCTGGGTGCTTCCCCACCTCTATCCTCGCAATGTGTCTCTTCCGGAAGATAAGTTGTATCAGAATCAGCGCAACACCGAATAAAATAACCAGCTCACGTACCTGGTGGGTGGCTTCAGAATTGGCCATCGGGTTCAGGAGGGGGGGGGGTCATCCTCAGAAGGTCGCTTGATCATCTTTGCCTTTTTAACCCGAAGGAAGAACTGGGTGACCCTCGAGCCAGCCAGGGGGCGATGTCAATAATCTGAGATAGAGTGCCCTCCCTCGCGGCCTCCAGGCGAGCGCACATCTCCTCTGAGATAGGCATCACTCAACCGCTACAGTAACACGTGGGAAGGGAAGGAGGAAGTCAGTAAATTCCTTTGAGTCCAGCGATATATATAGAGCACGAAGGTGGGGCCCACCAAAGATTCCTTCCAGCTCAGCAAACCCTCACCGAACACGTGGGGTTGGATGATTCTTTTTGAGCTTTGTGAAGGCTCAAAAAGAGCGGGAATTGTGTACAACCCCGTGTTCGCCGATTGGACCCAATAAGGCGGAGTGGAGCCCTCGAGATAAGCCATGGGATCACAAGCTCTAGACGAGCTGAGCTAGCCGGTTCGCACCCGCCTAGCAGGAACCCGACTTGCAGGAACCAGCCCGCATTCATCCGGGAGGCGGGCGAGCTGCGGGAGCCGGCCCGCATCCGCCCGAGAGGCGGGAGAGCCGCAGGAGCTGTAACGACCCGGCCCTTTAAACCAAGCATCGCTATAGGGCTGCAGCCCATACACCCCAACGTCTCTCTGGCATGTTTATTAGCACAGCGCGTTGTTGAGTCGGGACTTCTATCCCACAACCTCCTTGATAAGGTGCCTTAAACCACAACCCCATCACCAACTGAGTTGCGGTTTAAGGCACCTTATCAAGGAGGTCGTGAGATAGAAGCTCCGCCTCAACAACGCGTTGTGCTAATAATCAGGCCAAAGAGTTGTTGGGGTGTAGCCCCGCCTCAGCTGCAGCTCAGTTGGTGATGAGAACTGTTGAAGGTTCTTATCAATGGTTGCAGGTTCGAAACACCGCGCCAACAACACGCTGTTTGCTGAGAAACATGTCAGAGAGGCGTTGGGGTGTACGGGCTGCAGCCCTGTAGCGCTGCCAGTTGGGTCCTGGTAAAGCCTTGTAAGAAGTCGGGCATGGGCCGTTATAGGAGCCGCCCTGCACCCGCCTAGGAGGCGGGCGAGCCGCGGGAGCCGGCCCGCATCCGCCCGGAGGCGAGCGAGCCGCGAGAGCCGCCCCGCACCCGCCCGGGAGGCGACCGAGCCAAGGGTCGCCTAAGAGGCAGGCGAGTCGCTGGAGCATGGTCGCACCTGTCTAGGGGATTGGCGAGCTGGCTCGCGCTCTCCCCCGTATGTGGGGTGCTAATAACATGTATTTAATGTAATTTGGTATGTCAGTAGCCTCTTCAAACATTGGAGTTTCGTTGTTGGCAGACCCACCTTGGGCTGCGTATAGTAAAACAAAAATGCGGAGTTACGCTATTTGCAAGCCAGACTCAGAAATCTATAAATAGACCCACAATGGTACCTCAGAAAGGAAGCTTCTCATTTCTGGTCTTGTAGCGCTTTTTGAGGTGCCCGTAACTCAGTATTTGCTAAGGAGGGGAAGCACTCTAAGATTTTTGGGTGCGTGGTGGGACCTCCATGCTGCAGCCGTGGGTCATTCTCAAATCCTAAGTTCCTGGTTGAGTGAGCTCATCAGAAGAAGTGTACTGTCACCCCTTCCTAGGATCCGAACTCCACATAAACCGGTTTCTGATTTTAAGTGGCATACCAAGATCAAAGTGCATTTTGAGTTATAAATATTTTGTGCAAGTATATTGTCCAAATAATAGTTTATTCATCTTCATTAAAGCTCCGTTTGGGAGGACTTATTTTCACCAGTCAAGCGGTTACGAACGCATGAACCGGACCTTAATTATGGTCTGGTTCATGCGGTCGTAACCGCTTGACCGGTGAAAATAAGTCCGCCCAAACGGAGCCTAAATTTTATTTGGCCCAACCTACCAAATTTACAATTGTGATTATGTTTGGATACTAGATGAAAGCCATATTTATAATTTTGTAGTGATTTTCCTCTATGAAGAACGATCCAAAGTACATTGCTTCTCTTCCACCGCTTCTCTTCTTTCAGTTTTCGCACATACAAAAAACCCTAGACCGAAAAAGCCCTTTTATACATATAGCATGGCGAGTGCCCTTTGTATCATGACGAGTGACCCAGTACTCCCAAACGCAGTCAAACTCCACAAATTTACAGTTAACACATGTAAAATGGCCCTGGGGTACGACATGTCTAGGTGCAACTACAAATATATAAATAACAAGAATGCAAAAATGCATGCACAATGTGAAACGTACTCAGACAACACATTGATATCTACAACCACACAGTTTTATATCTCAATAAAATGCAATACATACAATATAAGAAATACAATATTCGATAAAGGGCACTACAAGTGAATCAAACACATGCACCCACTGAGAAAGAATAATATTTATTGCAGTTCGTAGAACTATGGACGGGTGCGCAAGGTTCACATACAAACCTTTATCATCGAATGACGACCAACCGTCAAGAGAAACTCAGTCGAGGCAACTACAATCACACTCGCCTTCGAACACCAAGCCCACACCACTTTTTTTTCTCCAAGATCAGCAACAAGTGACGGAGCCATGATTTTATCTTAGGGGCGGCCAAAATTAATGTTTAAAAAATGCATTACAAAAAATAATATATTAATAAATAATAAAAATTAACGGCAAATCTAAAACGACACAATTTTATTTTTTTAATAATTTAGACAAAGGTTTTTATAAAAAGACGTTGTATAAAATATTATAAATTTTTTATTTAAAACAACAAAAAAAATCTTTAATACTTTACACATTATTTTTTTAAAATCGTTGTCTAAAATATTATAATTTTTTTTATTTAAAATGACAAAAAAATTAATACTTTAGAAAGCAATTTTTTATAAAATACCATTGTTTAAAATATTATAATATTTTTATTTAAAATGACATTTTTTTTTAATACTTTAGATAACGATTTTTATAAAAAACAGCTGTCTAAATTATTATAAATTTAAATTTTGAGGGGGACGGCCGCCCCCTCAGCCTAAATTGGATCCGCCATTGACAACAACCCCCTCTTCCAACATCGGCGAATAACTCTCCCAGATCCAACGGCTACCAACAAATGGTAGGAAGAAGAAGTCCAGCTCCTCACAAACAAGGGGTGTCACTACTACTCTCGCGCAACAAGGGCGAGCGCGAGGGGGCATCCCCTGCTTTGCGGCAAATCGCGCGAACAAGGCCGCGGCAGCTCCTTTCTATTAGGATCCGGATCCGAACCAACCAAATACTGAATACCCAAAAAAATGTGTTTTAAAAATAAATACCAAGAATAGAAATTATAGGCAATGTCTTTTTAAAATTCCTGATCGGCCATGAAAAAACACCCCGTCCCAGCCCGATCCGTGCTGCCCGTTCAATGGGAAACCAACGGTCAGATCTTCTCCAGTACTACATTCCATCAGTTATTCCCTTTTTTCTACCTTGCCCCTTCCCCTCTCTGGCCTCCGCTCTTCCCAGTGCGAGAAGATCAACATCTCTCATTATCTTGAATCGCTCGCTTGATTCTCTTTCGGCCGACGTAGATCCGATCGTTTATGTTACAGTTATTTCGGTTTTGAATTCGTTGACGGCGACCATAATCTCTGCAACACTTGTTGTACGCATCGTAGAAATCTCTGTTTTGGTAGGAATCTGATGCCTTCAATTTCCTGAAGGTGGGCGCATTTGATCTGCAGCGTTTTCTGAAATCTGGGCTTATTGATCATGGCGGGTTCTTTTTTGTGCAGGGTGACTGAGGCTTTCGTGAACATGGCTTCGGTAACACTTTCAGGGGGCTTGGAGGAAGTATTCGAGAAGGACATCGAAGCGTTGCTTCGGGAACAGCATCACCACCATCATTACCAAAGCAGGCCATCTTTCGATCGGGAGACTGATCTCAATGTGTACCGTAGTGGGAGCGCTCCGCCCACCGTCGAAGGATCGAGAAACGCTATTGGGAGCTTGTTCGGCCGGCCAGAAGTCCGCCCCTTTGACGGCCAGAACTCTGTTGATGAGTTGTCCGACGAGGATATGCGATCTCAGCTGGCTTATATGTCGTATTACTACTCTAATGAGAACCTAAATCCCCGGTTGCCTCCTCCATTGCTGTCCAAGGAGGATTGGCGCGTCGCGCAGAGGTTTGGCTCCGGAGTGTCTGCGTTGGGAGGGATTGGGGATCGACGGGGAAGGATGGAGGCGGTTGAGGGTGAAGGAAGTAGTCAGTCACTTTTTTCTTTGCAGCCTGGCCTTTCTGTGCTAGATGAGAAGGAAGCCATGGAGCATGGCGCTGGCGGAGAATGGCTTGAGAGGGGACTGGATGGGTTTATCCGTTTGCCGGAGGCTGGGCTGGGATCAAGGAGGAAGAGCTTTGCAGATGTTTTGCAGGTCATTCATTTATTTTCTTATTGTTTTTTTTAACTTATTACTTTAGTTTGGTACCTTCCATACGGATATGCATTAGTTGTTTCTGTGTATACTTTAGTAATAATAAACTTCCAATTCTCAGGGATCTCTTTTAGGCTTATATCTGATCATACTCATTATTTATCATGCCTGGATGCTGATATGAAATTTGCTGGCTTGCATGGTACTTTATTTAGGCTCTTTTGGGGGCATTTGTCGCATTTGAGTGGTGGTTGACTTACTAGTGGAGTTTCTGATCAAAATTTCACTTTTTGGGATTTGGACGATCACAATTGCTATTTTTTTACCACACCCCCATTGTTGTGGTGTCGTTTTGGAAAAGAATAGGCTTTATGCATTTTTCATAGTCACGTTCACAACCACCATTCTCCTACCCCTCTCCCAAGCAAAGTTGTAGTAGTGCCATCATTAAACTCTGCTGGAATATATTTTCATGCTCTGGTAAGTTTTGTTTTGGTAGTGCCAGTGCGGGAGCTTCTTTGGTGAAAGGGTGACATCTTTTGTTACACTGGGGACTACTCATAAACTACTAGAAATACAGCTTATCACCTGCGATCTTCGCTCAATAAGCTTAGTTTCTTTCACACATGGATCTACAGCAAGGGGCTACCATGTCAAATAAATTCATTACCTAGTAAGCTTCATTGCTCGAGTGTTTTAGAAACTTAGTGATACTGTGATAGAGGCTGTATGAACAAGAGATGTGCAAATGCGTATGGTGATGTGCAGGAACAAATTAAGCATGAAGTGTTAGGAATTTTTTTTGTTTAGTGTCGTAGATTTACTTTCATGGAATGACATAAATGATAAAAATCAGTAATCGCTACATGTAGTTATGTGTTATAATTTTCACTGAAATAAAGTTAAGTTGTTATAGTATCATGCAAGGCTTGAAGTTTTTTGGACTCGATTCATTTTATTTGGTTGGTGTCTCTGTTATGTCATTTTATTTTATTTTCAAAATCTTCTGAATGTGGTAGTGCATAGTATCTTGTGAATGCATTAATGACGGCCTAGTACACAATTTTGCACTATATGACTATATTTTTGTGTGGGGTTGTTTTATCAAAAAGATAGAATCAAGATTTTAACCCTTACACTATACACGTGTTTGGATTTATTGTTGCATGAGGTGAAATGACAGTCACTTTTGTGGAAGTTTATTGTATATTTCTAGAACACGAATGCTTTGCAGGATCGCCCTCTCTACGGGAGTGTTAATTTTCGTATATTTTTGTCAATACGGTAAAGTTGGATACCTTTCATAAATTTACAGACAAGTGTTGTGGTTGATTTAATGTTTGTCCATGCCTTAAGTAGGATGCTATATAAGCGCAAATTTTTTTCCAATGATTTCATGTTTACCCTTGAATTGCAGCCGTGCATTTTAAAATTTTACTAAATGCTTGCTTCCTGACTTATAGCTCAGTTTAGATGTAGTTGCAACACGTTTGTCTATTATCCTAGATATTCTAGGTTTGCAAGTTTGGTAAGGAGCCCGTAGATTGTGAGTGAGGTATCTTTGTAAGTGTTAGATATTTGACTCTCTTGGAGAGGAGAGTGCCTTGGAGGACCCCGTCTCTGGGTGCTTGGCAGGTGCTTTTCTTCTGATTGTATCTGTGTTTTCTTTTATGCAATGCAAGTTCATGTTCTTTGTTCTCGTTCTTGATACGGCTACCACGTCTCAATTGGTCTGACCTGCCTCTCATTTAGGGTTTCGATCAGAACCCTAATTGAATCTACATCCTCTTTCATCCGCAGCGAATGGATCCCGCTCCTCCTTACGCACATCCTTCCGCCACTCAACCGAACCCGCTCCAACGTCGCTTCCCTCGTAAACGACATGACATCGACCCTTCTCGTGCGCTCGACCCTTCTGGATGACACCTCTGCCAACCACACCCCCGTGCGCTCGACCCTCCCCATGTGTTTGCCTCGCTTGCTATGGCCACCTTCTCTGGCCGCGTTCAACCGCGCCTCCAGCCGCCTTCTCCAGACATATTTTAGCTATATTTTTCAAGTTCATATCATAGCGGTGTCCTCAAATTTCACTTTGATATTGATATGACAGACATTGCCAATTCACAAAACTTGCTATCACTATCCATGATTAGATTAATGTTATTTTATATGTTTTCTTTCAAGAGTCTGTTTTTTGTTTGCAAACCGTCTCTAAACAAAAATATGAATGGTTTTCTTAAAAAAACTGGGAGGTAGTTTGGACAGTGGCTCAAAATATTTGGTGTAGTTTTTATGTCCCAGCATTTTCAATGTTCTATGGGATGCATTTTTATTCAAAACTAGTTTTTTTTATTAGAAGATCAATCTTATGCTAGCTTTAACAGGAATTACTTTCGGTGTAGCTCAGTCTTCCAGACCTTTATTTATTCTAAATGATGATACTCATTTATTTTTGCTCTAAACTTCTTTATTTCCTTCTTTTGCCATCTTGAATATAATTATATTTCCAGGAAGATTTGAACCACTCTACTACAAGTGCAAATGGAAATCTTTCTGCCTTTGACAAATCTTCTAGTCCTGCACCATTGTCTAGTGTTCATTTGACTCAGCTACATAATGACATTGGAACTCTAAATGCCATTCGCTCTGGACGAATTTCACCAGGACTCGATAGGATTCAGAGTATGAGTTCCAAAGTGTCTCAGTCTTTTGCATCTGCTGTAGATCCTTCATTAGTTAGAAGTAGAACACAAGATCCTCTAATTATCAGCAGATCATCAAGCCCCTGCCTCCCTGCTGTTGGAAGCAGGGCATCTGATGTAAACCCAAAAAAGGTTTCCAATGGATTTGGCGGTGTTCCTTCACATGTAGCTGATTACCTTGATATGGAAACCAGTTTGGCTGGCTTGAATCTGTCAAGAAAAACCAGAACAAGAGAAAATTCTATACAAAACCAATATCAGTATCAATCTAATCCATATAGTACTTCTTCTATACCTGGACTAGCAAGCAATGAGTTTTCGAAGAATGCTGGAAATGGAATTCTTAAAGATGATATATATTCATATGCCTCAAATGGGCAAATTAATTTGCAGAGGTCTTTATCATCTAATAATTCCAAGAAAGTGTCTACTGTGAGGAAATCAGGTTTTGCAGGATCTGGTGGTCACTATCAAACTGATTCCTTGAATACAGATTTTACTGAAGTCAACCCAAATGCATACCTTCTGAACTATGGTTTGCCATCAATGTTGAATAATCAACTGGATGCAGGTATCTTAGAATTAAATAGCATGTGTTGGCTGCTTCCCTTTATCAGAACATTATTGTGTGTTGTGTCTCATGCCAATTTTTTTTTCAGGTTCCGCCGCCATTGTTGGTGGATCGGAATATGTGGACATGCATGGAAGACCAGAAGGATCCGGGTACCCGGTATCTGTCATGGATCCACTATATGTACAGTATCAGCAGAAGGCCTCTGGCTCTACTTCATTCTCAGGGAACCTGAATGACCCTTCTCTAGGAGGGAATTTTTTTGATTCTTCACGCATGGATTTAACTGGGTTTCAAAGGGCATATATTGAATCAGTGCTTGCACAGCAGAAATTGCAGTATGGTGGGTCCTTAAGCAAAGGTTCTGGTTTTAATGATGGCTTCTATGGAACATCTGGTTTAGGTTTGGGAATGGCATATCCAGTAAGTCCTTTATCAGGCAGTCTGTTTACTTCTTTGGGATCTAGAAGTCCTGTAAGGCAAAGTGATCGACTGTCGAGATTACCCTCTGTACTGCGAAGTGGGCTAGGGACGCCCAAGGGAGCATGGAACTATGAAGGTGGTATTATAGATGAAAGTTTTGCTTCAACTTTACTGGAAGAATTCAAGAACAATAAAACTAGATCATTTGACCTGTCTGACATCGTGAGTCATGTAGTTGAATTCAGGTACACTTTGGTATGCCTTGGTCACTAATTTCAATTAGTGTGGGACATGTATAAATAATTTGGCGTTTTCCCTGCAAACTTCATTCCGCATTGGATAACTATTTGAATTTCTTTTTTGTTTGTGAAAGGTTTTCTAGTTCATGTCTTACACTTCTCCATGAATGCTGGTCAGGCTTTCCCTCTTTTTTCGCAGAATCAACTTGACGCTTGCCCTCAATTATTTGATGTTTATTTATATTTTTATCTACTCATTTGATTACTTCACTCTATTATAGCTTGCCATGCATTCTTCTATTGATTTGCAAGCTTTGCAAGAGATGTATAATCTTGTTTTTTTTCTTTGCAATATACAGTGCGGATCAGTATGGAAGCCGTTTTATACAGCAGAAATTAGAAACTGCCTCAGCTGAAGAAAAAAACAAAATTTTTCCAGAGATCCTTCCACATGCCCGGGCTTTAATGACTGATGTGTTTGGTAATTATGTTATCCAAAAGGTATGAAATAGTCCTCTTTAATCCTGGGATCTCACCATTTTGTTTCGGTAGAAGCACTTTGCAATTAATTAAATTTTGCTGTCAGTTCTTTGAACATGGTACAGAAAGCCAGAGGAATCAGCTAGCTAGTCAAGTGATTGGTCACATTTTACCCTTAAGTCTTCAAATGTATGGGTGCAGAGTCATTCAGAAGGTGTGCCTTAATTTTTTCTCTGGTCACCTGATTTAAATTTCTTACATAACTGCAGATTATAGCTAATTGAGTAACATGCTTTCGATATTAGGTTAACTAATTGTAACTCATGTTAAAATGAATGAATGAACTTATCCCAAATACTTGGGAGAAGGTTATTGCTGCCACAGATGATCTTACGAGCCCGATGATATACATTACATCAATTATATGTCATGTTATTGCATGTTTGAAAATAGCATTAATGAGTACACCTACATTACAAAACATGTTTATATAGCATATTTTACACTCCTTTAATTTCAAACAACAACATTTGGCTTCATCGGCCAGCTTCGTAATGCATTCAACTGCAAATCCATTGAAACGAGAATCAGCCGAAGTTGATCATGCAACACATCTCGTTCTCCCAAGCCCTAAAGTGAAAGTTCATGAGGGAACCACCTACAACCACCAAAACGTGCAAGTCAACACCTCTATGCATAACATATAAAACATGAAACATGTGAGATCATAATAAATCCAACATGAGTGAAGTAACACAAGCAGTAATCAATAACATGTGCACTATTATCATTATCAGAGCAAGAGAAAACATCTACTCAATTATCTTGATTTCAATCTTAGCCTCTGCAATCCTTCCTAGCCATACAACACTACAAACACTATATATTCCGTACAATTCATGAATTTTAAGATAAACTAAAGTTCTAGCCACAAAGTAACATACTTACAACCGCTTATAGATGAAAGATTTGATACACTCGTCGAGTGGTATCAAGAATAGTCACAACATATCAACAATAGACTCAACTCCTGTAGCCTTAATTAGGGAGTGCACATAAGTACAATCATTTACTCATCATTACAACATACAAAGGGTCTTACGCTAACCAACAAATTTCTCACAAGTCAATCAAACAATAGGTCTTATAATGGCCAAATGCCTTCTCACATACATTTGTTATTTACTAGCCACACGATCCACACGGACTATATTGATGCTACTCTCAAGGAAATCCTGCCAAAACAAGTCAAATTGGAATCGAACTGAAACTTCATAATTTTTAGTAAGACTAACTGGCATGACTAGGACATCCATCCTTTCAACGCACGTCACTGCCCAGTGTAGCTTATGGTTAAGAGAAACACAAATGCTTTTCCAAAATGCATGAAGCACAACATGTACGATGGTCATGACCATGGTTGCAGATGTTGGATGTCGAGGACACGTCGGTTTAGGTTTTTCATGTCGGTTTAATATATCGGGGGATATATTAGGGATATTTCATATGTCGGGGTTTAATAATTAATTATTTATATTCATAATTATATGTATGTAATCATTTTTTATTTATATATATTAGGCTCTGTTTGGTTGGGTTGTTGTTGATGGAAAGCTGCTGATGAACTGTTGCTGATAGGAAAAGTGCTGATTCTCGAAAACAGAGTTTTGTTAAAAAACTGTTTGAGTGAAACAGAGTTTACAAAACAGAGTTTTCAAAAAGTTGTTTGGATATAAAACAGAGTTTTTAATAAATTTTTTTTCCAAATTATTAATTACCAACCATTTAAATTATGATAAAAAATCTGTTTTCAGTAATATAACATAACACAAAATAAAGATTTATTCATACATTTTTTTCCAATAAGATTTTTTCCAATCATAACACACTCAAACACACATTCATCACACACATTCAACACACACAACACAACACACACTCAACACACATTAAACAAACACACACACACACACTCATCAAACACATTAAACACACACATACAACCCCATCAAACATTCAAAAACATAAACATTACAACCCCATCCAAAAAACATTACAAATACAAACACACTCAACACACGCACATACAACCCCATCCAAAAACATTACAAACAACAAATATTCAGGAACGCCCAACCAAAATACATAAACAAACCCTAAATTTGCAAAGGAGATGAAGGGAGAAGGAGTATACCTCAGCGAAAGAGTTAACGGTGGCTATCGCAGTTGGAACAACCCAAAAAATGCAACTCACGAAAGAACCTGCGAAAAAGAAGTAAGGTAACACTGGTCAACAGAAATTTTAGGGTTTTTGGAAGATTGGAAGACCGGGATAGTGAGATACAACGGAGAAACAAACCTGAAATGTGCCCCGGTGCAAGGGAGAGCAGGAGCGATTCGGCGGTCTTCTTCGTGGACGGGAAACGCTGGAGATTCGCTAGTCTTCTTCGTGGACGGGAAACGTTGGAGATTCGCCGGTCGTCGGGGAAGATTGGTGGTCAGTGTCGTCGTTTGGATCGGGAGAAGGAAGCCGCGCGCTAGGTTATCGGGAGGGAGGAAGAAACTGCGGCTGAACGAAGATAAAAATCGCGGATGGGTTATAAGAGAAAACCACGGTTATAATTAAACGCCGTTTCTATAATAACCTGCGTTAAACAGTGCTTATTTGCAAAATGGCGTTGCGTTTCCACCGCACCGCAGGACATAAGCCGCGCCAAACGCCACCTTAATGTATTATAAATTTAACATTTATTGAACTCTAAATTTACCAAATTAGTATAAACATGTTATATTATACAATTAATAACAGTATACCACATGGAAGAAAGCAAGAGAAAGTTAGGAAGTCTCGATTACGATGTAAGATAAGGAACCTTCATTCTAAAATCCCATGCCCATGCAAAATTTAATTCAATGACGGACGGGGGCAGGGAAGAAGTCAGAGGAAGGATACAAAACAACCTAGCAACGAGACAATTTCGATTTATTGTCTATTAGACCATAGACACTAAATAGAATAAATTGAAATAAGTCAGTCGTTATAACGTCGGGATATATTGGTCAATATAATCTCTGGATATATCGACAGATATAACGTTGGGATATGTCGGCCTATGTCGGCCGATATAACGTCAAGCTATATCAGTCGATATATCGGCGAATATATCGATTGATTGCAGATATATCAGATGATATATGCCAAAAGAATGCAACAACAACAACACTCAAGCCTTTATCCCACTATAGTGGGGTCGGCTATATGGATCCTTTGTCGCCATTGTGCCCTATCTTTTGTCATAATCTCACTAATGCCTAAGTACATCATGTATTTCCTTATAGTTTCATTCCAAGTCTTTATTGGTCTACCCCTCTCTTATTTAACATGCCTAGTGACTACACTCTCACAACGCCTAACAGGTGCCTCTAATGGTCTCCTTTGTATGTGTCCAAACCATCTTAGTAGACCTTCTCGCATCTTCTCTGCAATTGGTACTACTCCTGTCTTATCCCTGATACTTTCATTCCTAATTTTATCTAGTCTCGTGTGTCCACACATCCACCTAAGCATTCCCATCTCGGCAACTCCCATTTTTTTCCTCATGTACACAATTCACTGCCCAACACTCAGAACCATAGAGCATTGAGGGTCTAATTGCAGAACCATATATGCCAAAAGGATATTTTGTAAAAAAAATATCGGAAACATATTGTTTTGTCCATGAAACTTTTATGTCGGTTGACATGTCGGCCATGTCGGATGATATCGACAACATTGATCATGACTTACTAAAATGATCAAAAATTAAAACTTTTTAATTCATAGATTCAGCAGAATCAACAAATTAACATTGCTATCCAAAATCGTACTTGGAGAAGATTCCTAGCGCAGATTATAGTTTCAACCTGAGATCTTTTCTCTTGATATCAATTCCAAGGACACAATTTCAAACTCAGAGCTGAAATCAAGCATCCCGTAAACTCCACAAAACCCCGTAATCCTTTTACCACTCAATTCTAATCTTCAAAGATCTCAAAAGTGCCCAAGCTCTAATCAAGCAACCATGGATCTAAGTATCATTATAGATCGCTCCATAATCAAATTTTCATGAAGAACATAACACATCACATAAGCAACATGCATTATCAGTTTATCACCAATTCCAGCCTTTAGCGGTTTAATTGGCTTCAAAACAGAATGCATGCCTCCAGACTTCAGTGCGGAACCCACAACATGCTTAGATGTGACTGGAGCTCCAGAGACTATCACACCAAAATACAAGCACAAGAAAACACTACTCATTGGCTACCAGGTCACTGCCTGAAAGCTCAAACCATCACCATATTATCCAAACAAATGAAAACATCAATATGACACACCTTCAGCAAGAGCTCATTAACAAGTCTTCCAAACCAAGGGCAACATTCATTCTTTCTCAAGGAGCAATTCAACATCCCCAACAAATGTCTCATATTTCAACACTGAGCCTACTCCAAAATAGAGAAAACTCATCCTTATTCACAACGACAACCGTTAACGCGCAACAAATGAAGAAAATAAAATGGTGCTCTAAAAGAAACAACAGTCATACTTAACCAAACACGAATCCATTAATCTAATTTAACACATTCCTCCATGTGGTTTTAGTAAAGAGCAACATTCACTTAGTCTCAGTTGCACTCTCTAAGAAGCATCTTTCATTTCAATCAATCCTTCTGCATGACAAGATTATCTCCTGGTCCCAACATAAAGCAACAACCATCTAAACAGTCTCTTACAACTTACAAGAGATCCACACACCTTGGGTTGGGCCATGACCACTTATCAATTATTTTAAACGATTCCGCAACTCTTTCTAAGGAAAAGAATGTATGCATGGAAGTTATTCAAATTGTTTGTCCATTTGATCGAGCCTAACTCTGTCAACTTCCTACGAATTATCTGAACAAGTTATTTACCACATCACACATGCGCAACATTACACATCAGAATTGAGAAAATGGCAATTCTTTGCTTACGGCTGCGCGAAGAGAATTTATCTAAAATTGACTGAATGATCTAAGCTACAGGCACAACTTCACAGTTATCACATGAAGCATACATCAGAAATAATAAAAATCTCCAACTTATTATCCCAAATCCAGAACTCTCCACATATTTTCCACCGCTAGAACTGTAGTTAGTAGCCTTTAGATACCCTTTCAACATGTAAGAATTTAACCCTAGGTTACATTCCCAACATAAACCAAATAAAGTTATTACTCTCGCATATACCTACATGCAAACTATGACAAGGGGGGAGTGGGAAAGAGAAGAAAGAGGAAGAGGAAGAGGAAGAAGAATTCAGCTCCTCCAAAAGCGATCTTACTCCAAGATAGTCCAAATGAGATACCCATAGACTTGTATAGTGACTAGTTCTGAGACACGCAAGAACATATGGTAAACAAACCATGACCCAAAATACATGTACTATAATAAATATAGCGCTGACTGGAGAGATATGCCCATGCGCACTATGGGTGAACATTTGTGATCGAGTTGGGATACATGTCTATGCCTTGGCGCCGACATCGACATATGCACTGTGTCCTCTTGCCTCGCTCTCTTTCGTCTTCATAACAATGCCTCCCTCTCAAAAATTCATCTTGTCCTCAAAAAAGAAGAAACTTCCGGGACGCACAACAACTGGGATGGTGGAGGGGAGGCTGGGCGGGTCTGCTCGACCCATGTCGTTGGTAGGCTGCAAAGTCCACTCCCACTGGCTGCTGAGGAGGATGCGGGGACACTGGTGAATGGGGAAGGGACGTCTCCCCTGCCAAAAGGAAAAGGACTCCTGCCTGAGGAAAGTACATGGTCATACAAGCTCAGTTGATATACGCGTCACCGAAGGTAGGAAGCCACGCGACACCAAGGATGACGTTAAGGCCGTCGAGCCGAAACGAGAAGAAATCTGTGCGGAGAGGGGCAGGGGCCCACAGTCATGTGTAGGTTTGTACAGAGGCCACCAGAGGTAGTGCATCGATCATCGCCCAAGCAAACAATGAAAGGCGAGGTAGGAAACAAGCGAATGTCGAGCTCTAATACTAGGAACTGAGAGATGAAATTGTGGCTGACCACATTGTCAATCAGCACCGTCAGGGAAGTGTCATACATGAAACTAAAGAGCATCATAGTGTGGGGGACAGAGGTGCCGCCAACCACAAAGTTTAGAAGTCTAGACGATGTAGCCGTGCGAGGGGTTCCAGAGCGGCCGGTGAGTCATCACCTTCCAGGGCTTCGTAATCCCTGAGGGACATCTTGGCGTCTTCTTTGACAGTGGTGATGTAGAGCTCCTTCAGAGGACAGTCATGAGTAGGAAAGTAGGGTTGCTCACAACAAAAATAGAGACCCTTAGTGCGAATATTGTGGTACTCCTGGCTGGTCATTAGGAAATCGGTAGGCGGTTGGGGAGGTGGTCTCAGACTCAGGGGAGCCGCTATATGCTCCAGGGGTGGTGACCGAAAGGGCGTTGGATGGTTGGAAATTGATCGGGTCATAGAACTCACCGGTGATCGGACGGTGTTTACAAAGATGATATTGAAGTCTGATTCAACCAAGCAGACGAGATCCATGTCATCAGTAATCTTTCGAGGGTGATGGGTGCGAAGGCGGGACCGGATGTGGGGATGAGCCCTTGCATGAAGAAGCCCAAATAATGATTGGGTGGTAGGCCAGGGACTTGCATTGTTGATGCATCTTTCATCGCATCCCAAGTCACTCATTTTAATTTTTCATTATTTATTTATTATCGTGTATTTTTTTGCGCACCTGTTTTTATTTAAAATTGTTCGGCTCTTCGAGATAACAGTCCAATGAGATCTTAAATAAAAAGGTCTGATAATTTGAGTAAGTTAGAACGTAAGGGGCAAACTTAGATTATTTAAAATTCACATAAATTTAATTGAGAATAAGATCTAGATTCAATAAAAGAAATCCAAAGAAATCAACAAGGAAGCCACTGCTTTGGAAATAGTGATATACAAAGAATGATTTATTTGGGAAACCATTTGAAATATTGCACTAATAAAGAATGTTGGATTTGATTTTGGAAAGGAAAGAAATAAGAATAAAATATATCAACGAAAGAGCCAACATTAACTATCTATTAATAAGCCTCTACCGAAGGAAGAAGCAGAGCCAAAAAATGACAGGAAAAAAAACCAAACCTATTTCGTTTTTCTTTCCTATAACCGGTCCCTGCTCACAACCGTCCTCCCCGATCTTCTCGAGCCAACGACAACACCAACACCAGTTCCAGCAAAAATCGACGGGCGGCCTCCTTCAACAGCCGCCCACCGCCGACTTCCTCCATCAACCCATTCAAGCCCCTGTCGTGCCCCTCTCCGCCGACTGACGTCGACGACGGCGCCAGAACTCCGTCGATTTGCGGTCAGGCCCTGTTCCCCTCTGCACCTCACGATTTGGATGGAACCCCTACCACAACCCAAAGCCCTATTAGTCGTCGAGTCGACCACAACATTCTTTCCGACTAGTCCTTGGGCCACAGTGGACGTCGTCTTCTCACGGCCAGATTCGGAAGAGTCATTCCTAGCTTGGGTAACATTCACTCGACCTGTGCTTCAAAATATCAAATTAATTTTATGCGTTTCATGTAAATATTGCTAAGCTTGGCTCGAACGTTCGTACTATTCTTATTACCGTTATTTCATAAATTATTGTCTGTGATTTATGCTTTGTGATCATATAAATCCTGCTACGGCTTGATCCGTTATGCGTCGACAAAATTTTCTGAATAATGAATAACGATCTCGCGAAAGTTTTTCGTTAAGAGTTGTGTTATGCGCGAAGGCTTTGACTTGGCCGCTCGGCCCCCCGTTGTTTCAAAATTAAAAATCAACATTATTTTCAATGTTCTAATCTTATTTTAAAACAAATAAATTTTTTTTTGATTGAAGATATATAGTTTTGAAAAAACTCTAATTTGAGTCTATATCAGTTTGGTATCAGAGGTAGCTTTGATTCGCTCCTATCGCGAATCAAGCGTTTCGAGTTTTCAAAAAAAAAAGTTAAAAACTTTAATAATAAAAGTTATTTAAAATTCTAATCTATTAAAAAAATGTTATTAAATTTACTTTTAATTTAAATCCTTATTTTAACAAAAAAATCACTTGTATGTGATCTTGAAGTTTTAAATAAAAAATTTATTATTATGATTTTCTTTTTCTGCCCACTCAAGTAATCTCGCAAAAAAAAAAACATTTGAGTTATTATTTTTTTTTAAAAGGAGTTCTCTTGTTTGTTTAAAAAAAGGTTAAAAAAATCAATTAACACAAATTATTTCAAGGGGTATAATATGGAAGATTTAAACGTTCAAATTTAAAAATTATCTGAAATGATAGTGACTCTCCCTAACATAAATCACTTCTATGCAAAAACAGAACTCTAATTCTAAAAACTTTGAGCACACACATCCGAGTGATTTTTACGGACAACTAGAACCTAATGAATGTTTAGAATGATGTCGTAGCATGGAAACTTTCATGAGTCAGAGTCAAATACCCTTGAATAGGGAAATTGAATATGTGACTCGTAGAATGAAGGGACCCGCCTTAAATTGGTGGAAACTTCAACGCATGTGAGATAAATTGTGGTTGCCTCCAATCACTACTTGGGCTGAGTTCAAAGTAGAGCTGCGCAAACACTACGTCTTTCTCGATTACATCCAAATCTCATATCGTAGATTTCAAAATCTACAATAAAGAGGTTTGTCGGTCGAAGAGTACACTAATGAATTTATAGTCCTTCGATCTAGACTAGATATTCAGGAGGGTGATGAGATGATTGTCTCCCGTTAGTATGTTACCTGCACGGGTTACACCACTCCATTAGGGTTCAATTAGAGCTCCACAGTTATCGCAATTTAGAAATTTCTAGTATGACTCTTAAGGTGGAGCCCGAGTTTATGTTTACTGCTAGACCTCTCGCTAGTTTCGTCGTTGCCCCCACTTTTAAGGACATATATTAGTGTTGTCACCCCCATAAGCACGTTATCCCAACTTAGCTCCACGGTAGCACTCCCTCCAGTTGAGGAGTCTCTTCTTGAGCCCCAGCTTCAGGAAAAAATGTTTCTTCTATCCATTTATGTCATTCCAATTGAAGTAGAGACTCCACTTGCCCCCACTGAATTACCAACTATAGTTACTGAGCCCCTGCTCCATGAAGAAGAACGTAATAACGATGTCACACTCACCCTGGATGACACAGTGTTGATCTCAATTCTCCCAAAGATGGAGTTGAACAGTGACGAACCTCTCGTCCTAGGTGACATAAACTCGAATTACGTATGTCCCAAGTCTCTGAGCCCACTACACTCACCAATACTTGAGCCCATTGATGTTACGATTGATGGTCACCCACCCGTAGCCCTTTTGTCACCACCATATATGGATTTTGTATTTGGAGAACACCACTTTACGTTATTTCGTCATTCTATAAATATAAATCTTTTTGGAAAAAAATTATTGTCAAACTATCAATATATTCAAGAAAAATCATGTTTTAAGGATAATAAGGACTCCAAAATTTCACTCGCAATAAGGATACACGTTTTAAAGGATTTCTCTGGAAACAATTTAATGATAAAATTGAAGTCCTTTTTAAATTTTGTATTGTCAGATTAAATATGAGTGGATTTGTGAAATTACAACAAGATATTAACTACTTTATGTCGTATTTCTGGAACGTACTAAGGGGTCGAATGGACACCAAACTCGAGTTTAGTAGCGCTTACCACTCTCTAATCGATGAACTAACTGAAATCGTTAATCAGAGTTTGGAAAACCTCCTTAGGCGTTTAACCGGGGAGAATCTAAGACAATGAAACTTTGTACCTCCACAGACAAATTTTACTTGTAATAATTCCAAAAGCCACTCTCATCATATATCTCCTTTCGAGATTTACTATGTATTGCCCCGCCCGCCTGACCGCCATCATATTTCATTCCATGAACGTATTTCCTTCGATGCGCAAGTTCATATTAATTATTTAAAAGAACTGCATAAATTTACTGCTAATATTTTGCGAGCAACCTTTAAACATTACAAGCTCACAATCGGTCGTTTTCGCTATGAGTTGTACTTTTCAATGGGAGGTCAGGTGATTGCTTATTGCAAGAGGTTTGGTCTAGTTCATGTTCAACAGCACATTGGGCTGCCAGTTGAGTCACTTGTCGTGACTCTAGATATTCCACCCGATCTAGCACCAACAGTGATGTCAGATCTCGCCATTGCCAGTTTTTGCAAAGTCACCCCGGGAGAATTGATGCATCATTCGTCGCATCCTAAGTCACTCATTTTAATGCATTTATTTATTATCGTGTATTTTTTTCGCACATTTGCTTTTATTTGAAATTGTTTGACACTTCGAGATGAGTGTCTGATGAGATCTTAAATAAAAAGGTCTGATAATTAGAGGGCTTAGGACGTAAGAGGCAAACTTAAATCATTTAAAATTCGCATAAATTTAATTGAGAATAAGATCTAGATTCAATAAAAGAAATCCAAAGAAATCAACTAGGAAGCTACTTCTTTGGAAATAGTTATAAAGAGAATGATTTCTTTGGGAAATCATTTGAAATATTGCACTAATAAAGAATGTCAGATTTGATTTTGGAAATGAAAAAAATAAGAATAAAATATATCAACGGCAGAGCCAACATTAACTATCTATTAATAAGCCTTTACTGAAGGATGAAGCAGAGCCAAAAATTGACAGGAAAAAAAAAACGAAACCCATTTCATTTTTCTTTCCTGTTACTCCCTGCTCACAACCGTCCTGTAACAGCCCGACTCCGCCACAATTTAAGTCATTCTTTCAGAGAGGATTTTTCATATAACTATACGCAGCAGTATAATAACAGGGTGTACCCGAGAAAATAAAACATCACATCTCATTACAGAATATATCCACTATCTCAAAGTCGGGTACAAACTGTTTACATTTATTACATTCTCACTAGCTATTAAAAAAAAACTCAAGCTAACTCGTGGACGAGCCACGTCATCAGTTGGTCTTTGGTCTGCATCGGTCTGGGCCCGCCTAGCGGGGTCTAGTACGCTGGTACCCGGCTCCTGAAAGAACAGTTTTGTGAAACCAATTAGTTTTGAAACTAAGTGAATTCCTTACCCTTTTTCCGAATCTTTACACTGCAAGTAGACAAGAGAGTCAGCAGCAATAACATATATGAACATGTCTCTAAGCAAGTAGCAGGGAAACTCAACAATTCTATTTTGATATCAATTCATATTTCGTTTATCATATTTCGTTTATCATATTTCTTATCAAGGTTTCATTATTTCGCACTGCGTTTCTCGAAAGACTAAGGGTCATTCAACTATCTCAGTCATCTGGGTCCGTCGACCCTGCAGATCAATATCCACTTTAGGGCGCTCTCAGGCGCAGTAGGCTTCCACGCCTCCTAAATTGGATTCTCTTCATCTTCTGTAGGAGTTCGACCCCTCCTACGATGTGTGAGAGTTCTACCCCTTTCACGAGGTGTAGGAGTTTGAAGTATCCCCCCTACTAGGCCGACCCTTAGCTTCTCGATGCGTCGACGCTATTTCAATTCCATCTAGCTTTTCAATTCATTTCATTTTCTTAATAAATAAGATTTATGTGAATGTTTTCCCCTCAGAAATTTATCGCTCGCTAAACCAAGTTAGCTTTTTCGGCGATTCATATAATCAGTGATACATAACAAGAAGTACGTAACTTTAACAGTTCACCAAAAAGTAGTAAGGACTCACCCTAACTTTTCATTTGCCCTTGTCCCTCGAAGGAGTCACATCGCGCCTATCGCCGGACGCCATTCTCTGCAGTATCAAAAATATCATTTACCTTAGAATTGTGCCTTAGTATTTACGGGCTGACTCCTACGACGGTTACAACTACGACATTTAGGAGTTGTCTAAGACAGGACTAGTGTGGGTGATTCACTTTGACCGTGTATCATTCAAATCTCTGTTGCCCCGATCCACAACCGCAAGGGTTGTCACCAGGACAACACCAAGTGTTGTGAATCGCAGCTCATATCAGTATAATTCCCGTCAAACATGGCCGGACAGCCAACACAGCAGCCCAAATATAACTGTAGCAGCCGGCATACACACATACACAGTCCAGCCGGCACACTTACAATTACAAGGAGATCAAGACAAAACCAACTCCAAATGGAACCCTAGTTTCATCTCTCCCAACAATGAGTCTAGGGTTTCAGAACTTTTAATTATAGAAAGAGGTGAAGCAAACCAAAATCCCAAACTCTAGGGTTTTCACCCATCAAAAATCCATACACCATCTGCAAAATCGACACAAGAGGAGTTGAGGGAAAGAGATTACCTCACGATTGAAAGAAGAATCACCGAAATCGGAGGAGAATCGAGCCCGATAGAGCAAGCGGCGGTAGCGGCTTCCACGGTTTCTTCCGTCGCAAATGAAGAGGCAGGAAAGCAAACCCAATATTTTAAAGCACGGGAAGAATAAGCCACCGCCGAACGCGCAACAGCCGGTCATCGACCGGTCCAACCGGTTCAGCACTGAACACAACAAAAATTTACACAGCCAGTTCCTCCCAAACGCACAAAAATTCCGAACATCAAAACAAGGCGACACTGACATTGTTCTTTCCTCATCGGGGAGTATTCACATACTATTTTTTATTTTACAAATATAAACATGTTAATTATTCGGGTATTACAAACTCTCCTCTCCTTATGAGAATTTTCGCCCTCGAAAATCACGCATCCTCGCGAATCCCAAAGAAAGAGAGAAAGATTTTTAACAGTACATCTTCACGTTCCCAAGTAGCATCCTTGGCAGGGTGGCCGGTCCACCAGACTTTGACAAAGTTCACCTGTCGATTCCGAAGATTTTTGCTTTGCCGATCAACAATCTGGTAATGTGTTGTCGGACTTGAGAAATCAGCTTCTATTTGTACAGCACTGGGAGATATCATCAAATCTGGGTTTGTAATATATCGTCTGAGTGCGGATATATGAAAAACATCATGCAACCTCTGCAATTCAGCAGGCAGAGCTAGGCGATATGCTACTTCGCCAAGTCGTTCAATCACAGGATATGGGCCTACATACCTCAGACTTAATTTTCCAATCCGTCGTAATCGGGAAATCCCTTTGAACGGTTTAATCTTCAAACACACCTGATCGCCCACAGCAAATTCCACCAGACGATGTCGGGCATTGTAATATTTTTGTTGACGATCCTGTGCGATCTTCATTCTTTGATGAATGACGCGAACCTTCTCTTCAATTTTGTCTGTCTTCTTCTGTGGGAACAATTTCTTTTCTCCATCCTCTGCTCAACTCAAAGGAGTTCTACATCGCCGTCCATATAGAGCTTCGAACGGGGCCATTTGGATCGTTGCTTGATAGCTATTATTATAAGCAAATTCAGCTAACGATAAATATTTCTGCCAAGAGCCTTTCAAGTCCAAAACCACCATTCGTAAAAGATCCTCGAGCATTTGGATGGTCCGTTCGGACTGGCCATCGGTTTGCGGATGAAAAGCAGTACTATACAACAATCTTGTTCCCAATCTATGGTGCACCCGCCGCCACAACTCAGATGTAAATCGTCCATCACGATCTGATACGATTGTACGTGGAATACCATGTAATCTCACAATTACATTTACATAGAGTTCCACTAATTTTTCCGTCGGCCCGCTTTGCTTGATCGGTATAAAATTTGCGCTCTTTGTCAAGCAATCAATGATGACTCAAATTCCATCATTCCCTGTTTTACTCTGAGGCATGTCAAACACAAAATCCATCGCAACATCATCACATTTCCATTCCGGTATGGGTAGAGATCGAAGATATCCAGCAGGCTTCTGATGTTCTGCTTTCACTACCTGACAGGCGTGACACTGGGCAATATATTGAATGATATCCTTTTTCATATGAGGCCACCAGAAATCCTGTTTCAAATCATGGTACATCTTAGTCCGACCAGGGTAAATTGAATATGGCGTATTATGCGCTTCATACAATATATCCTTCCGCAGATTATCAGCATCTGGAACACATATTCTGTCATGCAAAAACAAGAGTGCATCTTTTTCAACAAAGGCACTCTCTTCCCCTTTCCGCAATTTCTCAAATATTCCCATCAAGAATGGATCTTGCGGTATCGCTTTCTGGATTCTTTCTTTAAGCGCATATTGAATCCTCATCTGACCTAGCTGTGCTTGTTTTTCTTCAGGCGTAAATATCGTGCAGATTCACATATCCTGAAGCATATACAAAAGTTTCTTATTATATCGTGGTGTCACGAACATGACCGCAATATTTTTCCTGCTTAAGGCATCTGCGACCACATTTGTCTTACCTGGATGGTATTGAATATCTAGATCATAATCTTTAATAAATTCTAGTCATCTTCGTTGGCGCAAATTAATTTCTCGCTGATCAAAGATATATTTCAAACTTTTATGATCTGTAAAGATCTCGCATCGAACACCATACAGGTTGTGACGCCAAATTTTTAATGCAAATACAACAGCAGCTAATTCTAAATCATGTGTTGGATAATTCTTTTCAACGTCCTTTAATTGTCGAGAAGCAAATGCAATCACCTTTCCATGCTGCATTAACACGCAACACAATCCTTTATAGGACGCATCGCTATATATTTGAAAACCATCGGAGCCTTCAGGCATCACCAACACTGGCGCTGTTGTTAATCTTTCCTTTAACGCTTCGAACGCTTGCTGACACTCATCTCCCCACGTAAACACTACGTTCTTTCGTGTCAATTGTGTCAAGGGTAAGGCTAGCTTTGAAAAGTTCTTGACAAATTTCCGATAATAGTCAGCTAAGCCTAAGAAGCTTCGTAACTCAGTTACAGATTTCGGTCGGGTCCAGTTGAGGATTGCTTCAATTTTAACAGGATCGACAACCAACCCTTTTCAGTAATTACATGACCTAGAAAGGCCACCTCAGTCAACCAAAACGCACACTTTGCGAATTTAGCATACAACTGTTGTTCCCTCAATGTGTGTAAAACTTGATGCAGATGTTGGGCATGCTCTTCCTTTGTTTTTGAATAGATCAAGATATCATCGATAAAAACAATCACAAACTGGTCCAAAAATGCCTTAAACACACTATTCATCAAGGCCATAAAAGCTGCAGGAGCATTCGTTAGGCCAAAAGACATAACAACGAATTCAAAATGTCCATACCTGGTACTGAATGCGGTCTTGAAAACATCTTCCTGTCGAATTCTTAGCTGGTGATATCCTGATCGAAGATCAATTTTTGAAAAGATACGTGCACCGACCAGCTGATCGAATAAGTCATCAATACGCGACAGAGAGTATTTATTTTTTATGGTTAACTTATTCAGTTCGCGATAATCGACGCACAGACGGAGAGATACTTCCTTCTTTTTCACAAATAATACTGGAGCTCCCCAAGGTGACGTACTCGGTCGGATAAATTGTTTATCAAGCAATTCTTGCAATTGCACTTTCAATTCTGCCAATTCTTTTGGTGTCATTCGATATGGGGTTTTTGCAACTGGAGTAGCTCCTTCGATCACGTTAATTTCAAATTCAACCTCTCTGGCTGGAGGCACACCAGGTAACTCTTCTGGAAATACATCCACGTAATCCCGTACCACGGGCACAGCCGTAATTTCTTTCGTTTCTTCTTCCATTTCTTTAATCATTATCAAAATGGCTTCACAGCCTTTCCGTACCATTTTGCTGGCTTTCATAGCCGAAATACTAATTTTAGCAACTTCGCCCAACCCTTGGTAGATCATCGGACTTCCATCTGGACATTTGAATGCCACCTCTTTCGTTTTACAGTTAATGACGGCTTCGCGATCCGATAGTCAATCCATACCAAGGATGATATCATACTCAACCAACGGCAAGACCGCAACATCGGTTTCAATTCGTTGATCATTAAACAATAGTGAGAGTACAACTCGCTCTTTTGTCATCAAAACCATATTATTTGGTAGCAATACACTCAACGATTGAGCAATATGATATGGTTGTATATGAATTGATTCCAAAATAGATGTTGAAATGAACGATTGACTGACACCAGTATCAAATAAAACTTTCAAAACTTGATCATGCACAAGTAGCATACCTATAACAACCGTATCATCTGCCTTTGCCTCTTGTTGGCCGAGATTGAAAGCTCGGGCTTGAATCAACCTTTCATCTCTGGCCCCTTCAGCGGGTGCCGATGCTATCGACTCCCCTTCCCTGGAAGTCCCAATATGATACATTTTCTGAGGCGGTAAGACTGGGGCTCCCCTCGAACTTTCATCTCTTTGCAGCTTCGGACAATCCTTTCGGCGATGGCCCGGCTGGCGACAGTAGAAGCAGACTCCAGTCAAGCATTCCTCTTTGTGCATCTTGCCACATTTGGCACATTTGGTCGCCGCTGTTTGGGACATTTGGGTGCTACCAGTTGACACTGACTGTTGCTGCTTCTTCTTCCAAGGGGCTTCTCCTGTTCTGCCCGATTTTTCTTGGCTAGTACGTTCTTTGAACCTCTTCCTCATTTCTGTCCTTTGCCTCTTTTCAGTATCTAACTCGACCAATCGAGCTTTCTCCACCAATAGGGCATACTCCGTAATATCAAATGGAACCACTGAAGCGCGGATATTATCCCGCAATCCTTCCTGGAACCGTAAGCAACGAGCTTCTTCAGTCGCCACAGCCGACTCTGCATAGTATGCCAAACTGGAAAATTCGGCTTCATATTGAAGGACGGAGCGGCTTCCTTGGACTAAACGCAAAAACTTCTCCTGTAGCTGTCTCTTTTCCGTCCGCGGCACAAACCATTTTGTAAATTCCCGAACAAATTCTCCCCAAGTCACATTTGCCAAACCACGAGTCTGAAACTTCTCTTTCATTAAGTTCACCCACCATCTCTTAGCCTCTCCTTCCAACAGAAAAACGACCAACTCCACCTTCCTCTCCGCAGGACACCGCATCGTATCAAATATTGTTTCAATCCGCAGGATCCAATCTTCTGTCTCGATCGGAGACAACCCACCACGAAACGTCGGCGGTTTTAATTCTAAAAATTGCTTCATATCAGTTTCAAGCAAGCGAGGCTGCGGCGGTTCCACAACTGGATGAGGCACATCTGGCACCACTGGGGTTACTCCAGAAGGAGGTACAACTGGAGGGGTATCCCGAAGCAATCTAATTGCCTTAGCGATAGCTTGGGCAATATCAGCAATATGAAGTGCGGTAGACTGTCGTCCACTCACACTTTCTTCTGACCTGGACTCACCAGAATTCTCAGGTTCAGTCAGAGCCTCTCGCATTCTGCGGCTCGAATAGACTTGAAACGGTTCCTGAGGACAACAAACCATAAGACAGTTCAGTATATTCTGATATGCAATTGTCATTATTGTGGCTTTATTTTCTTTTTCAGTACTCTCTGCGTTGCACGCCCTACGAAAACCTCTCTCTGATACCATTTAATTGTAACGGCCCGACTCCGCCACAATTTAAGGCATTCTTTCAGAGAGGATTTTTCATATAACTATACGCAGCAGTATAATAACAGAGTGTACCAGAGAAAATAAAACATCACATCTCATTACAGAATATATTCACTATCTCAAAGTCGGGTACAAACTGTTTACATTTATTACATTCTCACTAGCTATTAAAAAAAACTCAAGCTAACCCGTGGACGAGCCACGTCATCAGTTGGTCTTTGGTCTGCATCGGTCTGGGCCCGCCTAGCGGGGTCTAGTACGCTGGTACCCGGCTCCTGAAAGAACAGTTTTGTGAAACCAATTAGTTTTGAAACTAAGTGAATTCCTTACCCTTTTTCCGAATCTTTACACTGCAAGTAGACAAGAGAGTCAGCAGCAATAACATATATGAACATGTCTCTAAGCAAGTAGCAGGGAAACTCAACAATTCTATTTTGATATCAATTCATATTTCATTTATCATATTTCTTATCAAGGTTTCATTATTTCGCACTGCGTTTCTCGAAAGACTAAGGGTCATTCAACTATCTCAGTCATCTGGGTCCGTCGACCCTGCAGATCAATATCCACTTTAGGGCGCTCTCAGGCGCAGTAGGCTTCCACGCGTACTAAATTGGATTCTCTTCATCTTCTGTAGGAGTTCGACCCCTCCTACGAGGTGTGAGAGTTCTACCCCTCTCACGAGGTGTAGGAGTCTGAAGTATCCCCCCTACTAGGCCGACCCTTAGCTTCTCGATGCGTCGACGCTATTTCAATTCCATCTAGCTTTTCAGTTCATTTCATTTTCTTAATAAATAAGATTTATGTGAATGTTTTCCCCTCAGAAATTTATCGCTCGCTAAACCAAGTTAGCTTTTTCGGCGATTCATATAATCAGTGATACATAACAAGAAGTACGTAACTTTAACAGTTCACCAAAAAGTAGTAAGGACTCACCCTAACTTTTCCTTTGCCCTTGTCCCTCGAAGGAGTCACATCGCGCCTATCGCCGGACGTCATTCTCTGCAGTATCAAAAATATCATTTAACTTAGAATTGCGCCGTAATATTTACGGGCTGACTCCTACGATGGTTACAAATACGACATTTAAGAGTTTTCTAAGACAGGACTAGTGTGGGTGATTCACTTTGACCGTGTATCATTCAAATCTCTGTTGCCCCGATCCACAACCGCAAGGGTTGTCACCAGGACAACACCAAGTGTTGTGAATCGCAGCTCATATCAGTATAATTCCCGTCAAACATGGCCGGACAGCCAACACAGCAGCCCAAATATAACTGTAGCAGCCGACATACACACATACACAGTCCAGCCGGCACACTTACAATTACAAGGAGATCAAGACAAAACCAACTCCAAATGGAACCCTAGTTTCATCTCTCGCAACAATGGGTTTAGGGTTTCAGAACTTTTAATTATAGAAAGAGGTGAAGCAAACCAAAATCCCAAACCCTAGGGTTTTCACCCATCAAAAATCCATACACCATCTGCAAAATCGACACAAGAGGAGTTGAGGGAAAGAGATTACCTCACGATTGAAAGAAGAATCACCGAAATCGGAGGAGAATCGAGCCCGATAGAGCAAGCGGCGGTAGCGGCTTCCACGGTTTCTTCCGTCGCAAATGAAGAGACACGAAAGCAAACCCGATATTTTAAAGCACGGGAAGAATAAGCCACCGCCGAACGCGCAACAGCCGGTCATCGACCGGTCCAACCGGTTCAGCACTGAACACAACAAAAATTTACACAACCAGTTCCTCCCAAACGCAAAAAAATTCCGAACATCAAAACAAGGCGACACTGGCATTGTTCTTTCCTCATCGGGGAGTATTCACATACTATTTTTTATTTTACAAATATAAACATGTTAATTATTCGGGTATTACACGTCCCCCCAATCTTCTCGACCCAGCGGCGACGCCAACACCATTTCCAGCAAAAGTCGACGGGCGGCCTCCTTCAACAGCCGCCCACCGCCAATTTCCTCCATCAACCCAGGTGAGCCCCTGTCGTACTCCTCTCCGCCGATTGACGCCGACGACGACGCCAGAACTCCGTCGATTCGCGGTCGGGCCCTGTTCCCCTCTACACCTCACGATTTGGATGGAACCCCTACCACAGCCCAAACCCCTTTGAGTCATCGACCACAACATTCTTTCCGGCTAGTCCTTGGGCCACAATGGACGTCATCTTCTCACAGCCGGATTCGGAAGAGTCATTCCTAGCTTAGGTAACATTCACTCGACCTGTGCTTCAAAATATCAAATTAATTTTATTCGTTTCATTTAAATATTGTTAAGCTTGCCTCGAACGTTTGTACTATTCTTATTACTGTTATTTTATAAATTATTATTTGTGATTTATGCTACGGCTTGATCCGTTATGTACCGACGAAATTTTCTGAATAACGAATAACGATCTCGTGGAAGTTTATCGTTAAGAGTTGTGCTACGCGCGAAGTCTTCGACTTGGCCGCTCGGCCCCACGTTGTTTCAAAATTAAAAATCAACATTATTTTCAAAGCTATAATCTTATTTTAAAACAAATAAAATATTTTTGATTAAAAATATCTAATTTTGAAAAAACCCTAGTTCGAGTCTACATGAGTTGTGATGTAGACTCAATTATGGTTTCAAAAATTAGATATGTTTTTAAGCAAAATATTTTATTTGTTATTAAAATAAATTAGAGGTTTTGAAAATGGACCAAATTTAATTTTGACAAAAGAAGGCCGAGCAGGCCAATTCGAATTTTTGCGCGCAAAATCACTACCAACACTTGACTTCGTGAAGTTGTTAAGCGTTATCTAGAAAACGTTCCGCGGCGTCTAATGAATTGACCTGAAGCTGGATCCGTACATCCACAATTACACAGGAAATAACTTATGAAATACCGGTAATTGAAATACTTAGAACGTTCGAGGCAAGCTTAAATTAATTAATTAGGATGCATAAAATTAACCCAATATGAGTAGCGAGAGGTAATGACGTTACCCAAGGTTTTAGTCTTATCCAAGCACAAACAGCACAAGAGGAAACAACACTAGGAAAGCCCACAGCTGATTGGCGGAATAAATAAACCGATGTTGATGCCAATCAGACGAGGCGGGCTGGACGGGGTCAACAATATTGACGGCTTTCGGTTTGCTGACGGGAATAGAGCCGCTGTTTGACGGGACGGTGGCCGGAATCGACGGTGTTGGGAGAACAGCCACCAGGTCGCTGGAGTAGGGCGGCCTGGTTTGGGCAGCGCAATCGAGCAGGGGAATATGAGTTGCGGGCACGAGTCAGCGTCAGATGCCAATCGGGCGACGGGCTCTCCGGAGGGAGGACGGGCCGCCGGCGAAGTAGAACTGGGGACACGGGATCTTCCGGCCAGGACGAACCGGAGAGGGCGGCGCTGGAGCTTCTGTGGCTGGTTTGCAATACAGAGGAAGGAAATGGGAGGTTTCCTCTGCTCAATTCGGGTCTGATTTGTCTTCCTCACTTGTAGCTTTACTAGGGATTTCAATAATTTCTAAGCTCCTATCATGCGACAGCAACTCTCTAAATGAAAACAACTTCTTTCCAAACTTATGCCCGGGCTGATTTCCACAGCTGATTTCCAAACCATGTCTTTTGTTTTTTACCATTTTTTCACAGCAGTAGTTTTCCAAAAACCTTTCACCCAGCAGCACTTTCCAAATAAAAATATTTCTCCATTTGTTATTATTATTATTATTTTTTAATGATTTGAGTATCCTTAGATTTATGCGTCTTTAATTATTATTAAGCTTGCCTCGAATGTTTTAAGTATTTCAATTACGGTTATTTCATAAGTTATTTCCTGTGTAATTGCTTATGGATGTACGGATCCCGCTTCGGGTCAATTAATTAGATGTCACGGATCGTTTTTTGGATAACGATTAACGGTTTCACGAAGTCCAAGCGTTGGTAGTGATTTTACGCTCAAAAATTCGAATTGGCCCGCTCGCCCTTCTTTTTTCAAAATTAAATTTTGGTCCATTTTCAAAACCCCTAATTTATTTTTATAACAAATAAAATATTTTGCTTAAAATTATATCTAGTTTTTGAAACCATAATTGAGTCTTCATCAGTTTGATATCAGAGGAGACGTGATTCGCTCCTATCGCGAATCACGCAATCCGGATTTTAAATTTTAAAAAATGTCCTTTAAAAATGCTTATTACATTTATTTTTAAATATAAATCTGTATTAAAAAAAATTCTAATTTTGTTTGCGGTTGAATTTTTAAAATAATACAAAAAATTATATGTTTTTCTTGATCTACCCACTCAGGTAATCTCGATTAAAAAAAAACTTTAAAATATTTGAGTTATTATTAAATGTTCGAATTGAAAAATTATCTGAAATGATAATGTCTCTTCCTAACATAAATCACTTATTGCAAGAAGAGAATATTAATACTAAAAACTTTGAGCGCACACAGCCAAGTGATTTTTGTAGACGTTTAGGACTTGATGAATGCTTAGATTTGTGTCATAACATAGAATCGATTATGAATCAAAATCAAGTACCTTTGAGTATCCAGCTCGAATATATGACCTGTAAACTTAAGGGACCCGCCTTAGATTGGTGGTAACAATGCATGAGAGAAAAATTGTGGATACCTAAAATCACTACTTGGGTTAAGTTCAAAATAGATTTGCGCAAACACTACGTCTCTCACGATTACCTCCAAATCTTATATCGTAGTTTCAAAATCTACAACACTCAACAAAGAGGTTTGCCGGTTGATGAGTACACTAATGAATTTATAGTCCTCAAGTCTAGACTAGATATTCAGGAGGGTGATGAGATGATTGTATCTCGTTATCTACACGGGTTACACTACTCTATTAGGGTTCAACTAGAGTTGCATAGTTTTCACAATTTAGAAGAAGTTTCTAGTATGGCTCTTAAGGCGGAGTCTGAGTTTAGGTCTACTGTTAGGCCTCTCGCTAGTTTCGTCGTTGCCCCCACCTTTAAGGGCATAGATTCCCCTAGTGTTGCCACCCCATGAGCATAATATCCCAACTTAGCTCCACAGTAACAGTCTCTCCAGTTGAGGAGTCCCTTCCTGAGCCCCTGTGTAAGGAAAAAGAGTTCCTCCTCATCCTGACTGAAATGGTGCTTCCACTTGCTCACACTAAAGCACCACCTCCAGTCCCTGAGATTATTTCTGAGTCCCCACCTCAGGAAGGACTTATTAGTGACGTGTCACTCACCTTAGACGACACAAACTCGATCTCAGTATTCCTCGAGTCACCTAGTCTACCACGATTGTCCATCCTTGAGGCCGAAAGCATGTTGTTTGATGATCACTTGTCACTCACATTAGAGTCATCACAATATATTGATTTTATATTCGGGAAATATCATTACATCATCCTATAAATATAAATGTGTTTGAAAATTTTTATTATCAAATTATTGATATATTTAAGCAAACTCGTATTTTAAGGATAGTGAGAACTACAAAAATTTTCACTCTTAATAAGGATAAGCGTTTTAAAAGATTCTGGAAACTTTTAAAAAATAAAATTGTAATCAATTTTAACATTTGTATTGTCAGATATAAGCGGATTTGAGAAGTTACAACAATATATTAAATATTTTATATCAAAATTTTGGAACATACTATGGGTTTGAGAGGACACCAAACTCGAGTTTAGTAACGCTTATCACTCCCTAACCGATGAGCTGACTGAAATCATTAATTAGAGTTTGGAGAACCTTCTTGGACTTTTAATCGGGGAGAATCCAAAGCAACGTGGCCTTGCACCTCCACAGACAAATTTCACTTGTAATAATTCTAAAAACCACTCTCTTAATATATCTCCTTTCGAGATTTTCTATGCGTTTCCCCGCCCACCTGACCGCCATCATCTTTCATTCCATGAATGTATTTCCTTTGATGCGCAAACTCTTTAATTATTTTAAAAATTGCTTAATAGTATTGCTAATAATTTGCAAGCAACCTTTGGAAATTACAAACTCATGGTCGGTCGTTATCGTCGTGAGTTGTACCTTTCAAAGAGAGATTGTGAGTTTGCTTCTTACGGGAAGCAGAGATCTACTTCATGCTCATATCAAAAACTACTGCGAAGGAATGATCCGTTTCACATTCATTCAGGAGCGTGTCGAGCCACCTGTTGAGGGCCCATACATAACACCCGACTTAGTGTAGTTGTGACATTCAATCTTGATGTTACCTGTCTTTGCAAATTCTCGTCGGAGTTGAGATCTATCAACCCCGGGAGAATTGGTGCATCCATCGCCACACTCGAGGACGCGTGATATCTTTTGAAGTCGGGAAAATCTCTAATTCAAAATTTGGATCAAGTCTGTCTAAGGTTACCGGTTCAGCGGTCGAGCTCGACGGCTAACTGGCTAGGACGCAAAAACAGTCAGACAATAACAAGGACCCCAGGCGCTGCGGCAGGGAGGTCACACCACGTACCCGGATGTTTATAAGAAATTTCCCCTCAACAACCAAAGATGCCCGAGCAGGGTACGAGGTAGACTGTAGCTGACGATCAAGTCAAGGCGGCGACTAAGATGTATAGTCGCAAGCTCGTGACCTGTCTCTCTGAAGAAAGGATCCAAAGTTTCAGCTCGAAGTCTAGAAAAAAAGTGCTCGAGATGTTTTGCGAGATTCCGAAATCCATCTACTCGTACCACTGGGGTCCTATTTATAGGAAAATTCAAGAGGAGGGGGTCTTATTTATAGCCCCACCCCTGGCGACTAGGCGACTTCTTGGGGGAGCTTGCTCGGCGGGTCGAGTAACTAGCCTAGTCGCCTACCTAGCGTGTATGCAAGGGGAGTTCGCCATACTCGCCCAGGTCTTCTGCCGTCTTGCGCGTTGACTCTGAATTTTGTCTTGACTTGCTGACTTTGACTCTTGCTGACCTGGCTCTGGAGGAGTTCACCATCGACGAATATGGGTTGTACAATATCATCACGCGCCAGTTATATTTTTGTTGTTGTTATATTATTTTTTGTCAATGTTTCTATGTACTCATGTTATGTTGGATTCTGGCTCATTGGTTTGACTTGCCGATGAGACCCTAAATAAATGGTCCAGTAATTTGATTAGCTCGGGCGAAAAGGGGCAAGCTTAAATTAATTAAATCGGCATAAGATCAAAGGAGAATAAAACCAAATTGATGCAAAATATCTCTCATTTAATGGGGGGGGGATTAATTTTTGGTAACCAAATTATGAAATTGAAAATCACCCGGCGCTAGAGTAGAACGGCGTGGTCAACAACAAACCGTCAGGAGAAAGTTTGTTGGTGATGTGGAGCCGGAGAAGGGGCAGAAACCGGGCCAGAACAATCTGGCGAGGAGGGCCCGTCGACCTGGAGCAAGAGCGGAGCCCGATAGAGCAAGAACTGGCGGGGACAGGAACCCCTCACCGGTCTGGATGCTGGAGACGGGCGGCCGCTGGGTCTAGACGCCGGCGTAGGAGGAGTTGTACTGGGGAAGAAGACTGTTCAGGAGTTGCAGAGGGCTGGAGTAGGTGTCGGGTTAACTGGAGAACGACGCGACTCGTCGTTCCTGTCTTTTCCCTGGCTGCCCTTTCCTTGTCACTGTGGACTGCTCATATAGGAGGAATTAGAGCTCCCTTTTTTACTTTCTTTCCTTTTTTTTTAAAATAATTTCTAAAAATTGATTTCCAATTTCATACTTTTGTTACCTAAAATTAATCCCTCTATTAAATGAGAGATATTTTGCATCAATTTGGTTTTATTCTTCTTTGATCTTATGCCGATTTAATTAATGTAAGCTTGCCTTTTTTTGCCCTAGCTAATCAAATTACCGGACCATTTATTTAAAGTCTCATCGGCTGGTCAAACTAATGAACCAGAATCCAACATAACATGAGTACAAGGAACATTGACAAAAAATAAAATAACAACAATAATAATAAAATATCTGACGCGTGATGATATCACGCGTCGTCAGGTGCGGCGATGGTTGCATCACGTTGTCCAGAAAATGAAGTCGTCGATGTTTTCGTCAAGGTGCAAGATCACTTCTACTGTGGGTGTGCTACAGGTCTGCAGACCAGTGACCCCAACCGACAACCCCTCTTTATGGATCTGATTGGCCGCAGCCGCTAATTCCAATGACGGGTTGTTGAGGTTGGTGGCTTGAACCCCAGACCTCCTAGATAAGGGAGCTCTAAACTGGTCTTCATCACCAATTGAGCTGCAACAACCCACCATTGGAATTAACGGTTGCAGTGCCATTGGAAATAACGGATGCATGCAATCAGATCCATGGAGAGGGGTTGGGGTCACTGGTATGCATATCTATAGCGCACCCACAGTAGACAGGGGCGTTACATAAGGAGACCCAATTGGCGGACATCACATAAACGTTCTATTGTCGTCTCGGAATAGAGAACATCGTGTCGGGGGATGAGGTCCTGTTGGAGTTCCAACCAAGAGAGCGAGGGGTTGTGCTCTCACAACCAGCAGACCAATGGAGGGCTAACCCCTCCATGTCGATGAGAGCCTTAGAAACCTTGTACAACTCCAGAGTCAAATGAATATCAAAAAATTGTTCCACATGGGCAATCCACCCTATGAGATCTATGCTGGTGAAGGAGGGAACATCGAACGAACAATTAGATGGAGGGAAGCCTGTCGGCGGCGAAACGAGATCCTTTGGAAGGTTCAGATGTGCACCGAGAAGCGATAGGGAGTCGGCATTGGAAGTCGATTAGGATCCCGCTCGGCCAGAGAGGAGGCGTTAAACGTGGCCTCCATCCGCAACATGAGTGTTTGGAGCGAGGCGATCGACACCTCATGAGCATCAAGGAGGTTGGAAATGGTCGGATGCGTAGGTGGCGAAGGAGTTTGCGGGGGGAGGGGTGGACGCCATAGAACATAGTCGGTGGGGCAAGGCACACAGAAGGAGGGTCGACTTGGTGCAGGACTGGAGCAGTCCTGTTGTGATCAGTAGGATCAGCTGTTGTCGGGTGCATGTTGGGGGCGCGGAGCAGGAACCAGAGTGACACATGAACAACCACAGTTGAACACTAGTTGTCGGGCTAGCCGGGCGGCGCTCCGCAGGATTGGTGTGGCGCTGAGCAGGACTGAAGTGGCGTTGCAGAAATTGGGAGGAACGGCCGCTGCGGGACGCGGGATTACGGGTCAAAAATGGATGGAGACGGCGCCGCGGGAGTGGAGTGTTGGCGAGAGGCGAGGTCGGCGCTAGCGTTGGTGGAATTGACGGAATCGGACGAGGTATAGGCGCCGCGTGTGGAAACGACCGAGAGCAAAGCTGCGCGAGAGATTCATGGAGCATCCGGTTTCAGAAACCGCTGGGACATCTTTGGGCGAAGGAAACTCTGGCCGAAAGAGCGGCAGGTCAGACCAAATGTTCAGTGCTAGGATTGAAGATGAGGGGGAAGAGAAGAAAGAGTAAGAGAGAATATTTCATCCCCTAGGGCTCCTCCAAAAGCGATCTTACTCCAAGATATTCTAAATGAGATACACACAGGCTTATTGTGCCTAGTTCTGAAATACACAAGGGCAAACAATAAATAACCCACGGGCCACGACCCAAAATACATGTGCAATAATAAAATATAACGCTGACAAGAGCGCTATGCCCATGCGCAGTACAGGTGAATGTTCGTTGTCGAGTTAGGATCCTTGTCAATGTTGTTGAAGTCTGGAAAATCTCTATCTCAAAATATTCAGATCAATGCAAACTAAGGTTACTTGTTTTACAATTCGGCCGCCACATCTCGAATAACACAAGAGCAGGAGAGAGAAATGTATACAATCACCCCCCAGGTGCCTCAGCAGGGAGGTACCACCATGTACCCGAAAGTTTGTGAGAAAATTCCCCTTCACTACCAAAAGGCTGAGTGAGGTACGAGTAATGCACGGACTTGGCGAGTATCCAACTTGGGGGATCTCAACATCTTCCAAAGTGTCATTCCTGGTACCTCTGAGGGTCTATTTATAGACAAATACTGAGGGGGATGTATGCGAGAATACCCAGCCCTACGAGGTTGCTACTCGCCCATACTAGTGAGTTGCTCGCCCAATCCCGCCTCCGCTCGCGCAGCTCGCCTCCGCCCGTGCAAGATCGCCTCTGCCCGCGCAAGCTCGCCTCCGCCCGCCCAAGCTCGCCTCCGCCCGCCCCTGCTCGCTTCCGCCCGCCCCTGCTCGCCTCCGCCCGCCCAAGCTCGCCTCCGCCCTCCCCTGCTCGCCTCCGCCCGCCCATGCTCGCCTCCGCCCGCCTGGTGAGGTCTGCAAATAGGCGTCTCCTTAGACATTTCTGATTTCGACGAATTATATGTTATACAAATGTCTTCTTGTTTCCGAGTTGACATATGCGTCATGTGTTCATCTCCTCGTGCCTCGCCCTCTTCCTTCTTTGCAACATACTCATGTAACCACAACCTCTATATTGGAAAAGCCCATGTAAAAGGCCCATTTAATGACCCTCTTTCTTTGTTTCTTCCTCCTCCTTCTTTAGTCTCACATCATGTATATGATTTATTCTTCTCTCCTCTCTCCTATATATTTGTATTCTCTCCGTACAATTAGATACTTGATTAATACATACAAGCTTTTGGGCTCACTCAACATTGTATCAAAGCCAGGTTTTGTCTAGCTGCGGCCTTCCCTGCGGACTGCCTTTTTCTGTCCGCTCCGTTCTCCTGCGGACTGCCTCTCTGTCCGCTCCGGTCTCCTGCGGACTGCCCCTTTGCATCCGCTTCTTTGCGGACTGTTTTTTTTGTCCGCCTTCCCTGCGGACTGCCTTTTTATGTCCGCTCAGGTCTCCTGCGGACTGCCCCTCTGCTTCCGCCTCTCTTCTCTCTCTCTGTGGTTCCACCCTCCTCAGGCTTCTTATAGCCATCTTCTGCCCTGACTCGTGGGGCCCATCTCTTCTATCCGCTGCGGGCGTTCCTTCCTGTCCGCTGCACGCTCTGCGTCTGTCCGTTCGAGCCTCTTTGCTCGCGGACTGCTCCTCTCTACTCTATCCGCTGCGGACGTTCCTTCCTGTCCGCTGCACGCTCTGCGTCTGTCCGCTCGAGCCTCTGCTCGCGGACTGCTCCTCTCTTCTTCCCCGCAGTCTCTTGCGGACTGCTCCTGCGGACTGCTCCTGCGGACTGCTCCTTATCCGCAATCTCTTGCGGCCTGCCCCCAGTCCGCCGCGATCTGCTCCTGACCGCCGCGATCTCTTCCAGTTCGCGGCCTGCCCCCAGTTCGCCGCGGCCTGCCCCCAGTTCGCCGCGGCCTGCCTCCAGTTCGCCGCGATCTGCTCCTCTAGCCCGCTGCTTGCCGCGCGGTTTGCACTCGCCGCGCCCTGCTGTCTGCTGTGCCTCAGTCCGCTGGCTCTGCCCGCCTCTTCTCCTCCAAGTCGCCATGTCCTCCAGCGACTCCACTACCGCTCACCCCCCGGCCGACCACGTGGCTCCTCCTCTCGAACTCCGCGATGTGCTTCGGATTACTACTATTTCCCTCTCTGACAAGTCCAACTTCATCCCCTGGGTACACTCCGTCCGCCGGGTCTTACAAGCCAAGGGTCTTGCGCGTCACCTTACCCAGGGCTCACCGACTCCTCCTACGGATGATTGGCTCCGCAATGACGGTCGCGTCCAGACCTGGATCCTGAACTCGGTGGAGGGTGAGCCGTACCAGATGATCATGTATCATGAGACCGCCAAAGCCATGTGGGATGAACTTCATTCGTTGTACTCGGGCAAGGACAGCCTTCAGCACCTTTTTGACATCATCACTGATCTTCAAGCTTTGGATGTTGGCAAAGCTCTGGACATGACCTCCTTCGTGGCCCGAGCTAAAACTCTAACGGAGGCCTGGATTCAGCACCAGCCCGCGACTACTGATCTCGCTGCTCAAAGCGCCCAGAAGGAGGCTGTTTGTATTGCTATGATTATGGCTCGCGTCCCGCCACACCTTCACAGTATCCGGGCCCAGGTTCTGGCTTCCCCCACTACCCTTTCCTTCTCCGATGTCTGCTCGATGTTACTTCGCGTGCCACCTCCACCGGAGGCACCTGCACCACCCTCGCCGGCCCTTCTTCAGCAGGCCCTTCCTCCTTTACTTCCCCCACCCTCTTTTACTCGGGGTGGACGTACGGGCTCCCGTGGGCGGGGCCGTGGTAGCCGCGGACGGCCTAAGTGCACCTACTGCGGCCGGGATGGCCATACTGAAGCGGTCTGGCACAAGAAACATGGCTACCCTCCTCGCCCGCCTACTGCTGCTGTTACTGATAGCTCTCCTCCGACTGGTACGGATCTTGAGGCTCTTCGCCTTCAGCTGCAACAACTCCAGGGGCTCCTCAACCCTCCTTCTGCTTCCATTGCCTCCACCTCCCATGCAGGTATTGTCTCCACCTCCACTGCAGGTACTGCCTGTCTTTCCTCCGGCTCTCGCTGGATCCTGGACTCTGGAGCCACCCACCACATCACTTCCATGCAACCGCCCCGGTTCTCTGATGATCCTCATCCCCAGTCTATTACTGTGGCCAATGGTGCGCTTGTTCCGGTCTCCGGATGTGCTGATCTCTTCCTCCATCCCTCTCTCTCTCTTCGTTCCGTTCTTTATGTGCCGGTCTCACCATTTAATTTACTCTCTGTTGGTCGTCTTACTACTGATATGAATTGTTATATCACCTTCACCTCTTCTGGTTTTTTGATACAAGATCGGCAGACGCAGATTACCATTGGTAGGGGTCGACTGCAGAACGGGCTCTACCTCCTCGATGTCTCTCCCACATCACTTTCCTCTGTTTCCTCTACTGATTGGCATTGTCGGCTTGGGCATGCCCCTCTACCTATTCTCCAGAAGGCGCTTCCTGACATTTCTCTTCCTGTTTTTAAATGTGATTCCTGTATTCTTGGCAAACAGCCTCGTGCTTCTTATGCTGCACATTGTACTCGGAGCTCTGCTCCTTTTGATCTAACACATTCTGATATTTGGGGACCGTATAAAGTTTCTAGCATCTCTGGTTATCGTTATTTTATAACATTTATTGACGATTACTTTCGCACCACCTGGTTGTATGTACTACATGATCGCTCTGAGCTTCCTCGTGTTTTTCAGGCTTTTGTGTTAGAAACTCGTACGCAATTCTCTACCAGTATTAAAACTTTCCGCTCTGATAATGCTCGGGAATACACTAGCAATGAGTTTGTCACTCTCTGCGCCAACTTCGGTATTGTTCATCAGACCTTTTGTCCCTACACCCCGCAGCAAAACGGGGTCGCCGAACGCAAGAACCGCCACTTGCTTGATGTTGCTCGCTCCCTCATGCTCCACATGCACGTTCCCAAAGTATTCTGGAACTTTGCGGTTTCCACCGCGTGTTTTCTTATCAACCGTCTCCCATCACCGGTTCTCCAGAACGCTACCCCCTTCAGCCTTCTTTTTCCCTCCGCACCCGCCTTCCCTCTCACACCCCGGGTTTTTTGGCTGTACTTGCTTTGTCCATAACCTGGGCCCCACTCTTGACAAACTGGATCCCCGTGCGGCTAAACATATGTTCGTCGGCTACTCCCGCACCCAAAAGGGTTATGTTTGCTACTCCCCGGTCACCCGGAAGGTCTCTGTCTCTACTGATGTTACTTTCCGGGAGGATCAACCCTTCTTCCCTCCTCCTTTGCCACCTCTTCTACCACCACCTTCTCCACCACCCTCCATCCCACGACCGGTGATCCCCGTCCACTCCCCTCCCACCATCCCTCCGCTTCCTCCCACCCTTGACCCTCCTCGACCGCCCGTTATTCGGGTTTATACTCGTCGCCCTCTTCCTCCTGTTGCTCCTATGCAGTCGGATTTGCCCTCGGCTTCTCCGTGTTCTGCTGCTCCGGTCCCGGCCTTTACAGCTCATCCGATGGCGAACTATGTTTCTCTCCATCGCCTCTCTCCACCTCTTCAGACCTTGGCTACTTCACTATCCTTGGTCTCTATTCCTACTTCTGTACAGGACGCTCTTCAACATCCTGGGTGGCGTGCTGCCATGGAAGAAGAAATGGTTGCTCTGTGGGCGAACCAGACTTGGACCTTGGTGCCCCTTCCTCCCGGCCAGAAACCTGTTGGGTGTAAATTGGTCTTCGTCATCAAACATGCCCCTGATGGGACCATTGATCGACTCAAAGCTCGTTTGGTTGCTCGTGGCTTCACCCAGCAGCAGGGGCTCGACTATGACGAGACTTTCTCTCCAGTCGCTAAGCTCAACACGGTCTGCATTCTCATTTCTGTTGCTGTCCATCGTCAATGACCCTTATTTCAACTCGACGTCAAGAACGCTTTCCTGAATGGCGACCTTCAGGAAACTGTTTACATGCAACAACCTCCCGGGTTTGAGACCACGGGGGAGTCACGAGTTTGTCACCTTCTCAAATCCCTATATGGTCTCAAACAATCCCCTCGGGCATGGTTCGACAAGTTTAGCAAAGCTCTCCGGGCAATTGGCTTCACTCGAAGCTCGGCTGACTTCTCATTGTTTACTCGTCACCGGGCAACAGATACGGTTATCCTATTGGTATATGTCGACGACATCATTATTACTGGAAATGACTTGGACAGCATACAGGCCGTTAAGCTACATCTGAGCTCCGTATTCCAAACTAAAGATCTGGGACATCTTCGGTACTTCCTTGGTCTGGAAGTGGCCAGACGGTCAGATGGTCTGGTTCTCTCTCAGCGAAAATACTGTCTGGATCTTCTTCATGATGCGGGCTACTCTGACTGCAAACCTATTAACACTCCCATGGATGCAAATCACAAACTATGTGCTCAGGGCTCCGATTCTGATTCTCTTCTACAAAATCCAGAATATTACCGTCGTCTAGTTGGGAAACTTATTTACCTAACAGTTACAATACCTGATATATCCTTCGTTGTGGGACTCGTTAGTCGCTATATGCACTCTCCTCGAAGCTCTCATCTCCAGGCTGTGGAACGCATTCTCAGATATCTTAAGACAGCTCCTGGCCAAGGACTTGTATACAAAATCTCATCTTCCATTCCTACACTAGTGGCATACTCTGATGCCGACTACGCTGGCTCTCTTGATGATCCACGATCCACTAGCGGGTTCTGCACATATTTTGGAGGACATCTGATTACTTGGCGAAGCAAGAAACAAGCAGTGGTTGCTCGATCCTCAGCAGAAGCAGAATATCGGGCAATGGCTGCTGTGGTCTCTGAACTTACATGGATTGAGAGTCTCCTTACCGACCTTGGAGTTAAACTATTTTCACCAGCTCTCCTCCTATGTGACAGTCAAGCTGCCATACATATTGCCAAGAACCCAGTCTTTCACGAAAGAACGAAGCATATTGAAGTAGATTGTCATTTCATCCGAGAGAAAGTCCACATGAAGAAGATCGAGCTCAAGCATGTTCCGGGTACTGAACAGGTTGCTGACATCCTCACCAAAGCTCTACCTAGTACCCTCTTCTATCAGTGCCTATCCAAGCTTGGCGCATACGACTTGTACGCTCCAGCTTGTGGGGGAGTATTGGAAAAGCCCATGTAAAAGGCTCATTTAATGACCCTCTTTCTTTGTTTCTTCCTCCTTCTTTAGTCCCACATCATGTATAGGATTTATTCTTCTCTCCTCTCTCCTATATATTTGTATTCTCTCCGTACAATTAGATACTTGATTAATACATACAAGCTTTTGGGCTCACTCAACACTCTAAAACCTGCATGTTAGCACTTTTATATGCATAATATGTACAGTAGAAAACATGTGAGATCATAGTAAGTCCAACGTCAACGGAGTAACACAAAAGCAACAATGGGCAATATTTAAATAGTTATTATTACGAGGGCGGGAGAGAACATCTAGGATTGCTTGAAAAAGGTGGACCACATATCTACTTTGGTTTTGAGTACACATCATCTATCAATGAAATGTCCTTACTTTTTAGAACATTTTGGGAGCATATAATTGCTCATTTCCTCATTATCCATCTTTATGGTGAAAGGTTATTTTGCATTTCTGCACTAAAGAATATCATGCTATAGTTTTTTCTTTCTAACTAGCTTATTGGGTAGTTTTCTGCAAAATTGATTAATTTAAAATAAGAAATTGTAGTACTTCTAGACTTCATTCTTTCAAAATAAATGTTAATGAGTTTTTGAAATATATAAATCTGGGATCTTGCTTGAAATACTCGTGAATCACCCAATATGTTGTCATTTCATTTCCAAATTCATCGAAATGAGGTTAGAGATTCATGATGTGGGCTTTCCCCTAGAAGTTCTAATATGTGAATCTCCCATGTGTGACGGATCCCTTTGTTGCTATGCTTAGAATATTTTGATCCAAGTTCATCATTCATTCAATCAGGTCTAACTTTAATTGCCATGTTCAGAATTTTTTAAGCCCACTGATCAGGTGTGGCTAGATGGCATGGTGAGCATGCAGGGGATTTGTTGTCACTTCCATTGTTATTTTGTTTGTGTTTCAATTTAGTGAAATTATCCTGTTTCAAAAATCTGCATTGTGCTGGATATTTATGTGGTTAAATTTATTCCTTGGTCTTATCGGATGCATGAAAGTCAGTCACAAAACCATCTGTCTGTTTTAAATAATTTTAAAGGAGCTTGCTACCAATTTCCACAAAATTATGGAAGGATGATATTTTCCCTGACTTATAATCCTGGTATTGACTATCAAAAATACTCTAGCCCTTTGTGTTACTGATTAATTTGATGAAACCACTTACTAGTTCCAGATGAGGTACCTGATGTGGGATTATCAAGGTTGCCGCTGTCGGATGTCGGACTCATGTCGGTTTGGATTTTTTTATGTTGGATGTCGAATTGCGGGGATATATCGGGGACATTTCAAAATGTCGGATTGAAATATTATAATTAATTATATATATATATATATATCTATAATATTTCAAAAAGAAATATGATTGTCTGCAAATAATCATGAATTAAAAATTCCTTCAAACAATTTGGGCCGTAGGATCGATCAGATCTGGACTGCAAATAAAATTTACCCAAAAAAACCTCCTCCTCTCTCCTCAATCCCGAGCCCCTCCCTCCCCCTCTTTTTTTAGTCGTGCTACGCCCTCCCCCCTCTTTCTTATGCCGCCGGCGGCGGAGCCGCCGTCGGCCTGACCGGCGCCCCCCGGAGGGTTCGCGGACTCCGGCGAACCCTCCGGGGGGCGCCGGTTAGGCCGGCGGCGGCTCGGCTCCGCCGCCGGCGGCAGTGAAAAGAGGGGGGACGACGGGGCTGGGCCAAAAAAACGGGGGAGGGGTGGGGGTGGGGGTGGGGGTGGGGGTTGGGTAAATATTTATAAATATATTATATAAGATATATTTATATATTATATATATTTATAAATATAGTCGTCCGCCCCCCGCCGCGACTAGGTACTGTCGCGCGGGGCACGAGGGCCGGAGGCCCATGCCTGTCACTCGTATATATATATATATATCATAATATTTTTATTTATTAATTAGAAGGTAATTATTTTATCTAATTAAGTGTAAACTAAAATTCATATTAAAAAGATTAAACTACTAACAAATGTTTAATGGTATCTGATTTGTGTCATTTAGAGTCACCTTGTCACCAACTGCCCAACACGAATCTTGACATACTATGGAAGAAGTGTTAGGAATTTTGATAGAACCTTCTGATGAATTCATTCTATACAAAAAAAATTATAAAAATTTTGAACAAATTTTAAAAAAATCTGCAATAGTGGGCCGCCATTATCCTCAATTAGCCGCCATTAGCCGCAATATTGGGCCGGCATGTCCGACATGTCGGACGCAATACTGGAAAATGCCAAAATTGTCCAATGTGGCAAAAACGTGTTGATTCTCTCAAAAATGACATGTCGGCTGCAATCTACAAGCTTGGGGATTATCATATTGTGAAAGTTACTATTTAGTGAGCTGACCGGATTGTTAATCTATCTCCAATCAATTCATCAAATTACCTACCACGCTGCTAATTTGTTAATTCCTACTTGTATAATTTCTTAGTTATTGCTAAGGGATGTTTTGTACAAATAAGAAGCTTAATGCGGTGCATTATACTGAGAATGATAAGAAGAGAATTCTTCAAAGTTACGATGTAAGAAAACTATGGAATGCTACTCATTCTACCTCATCTTTCTCCAATGGACTGCTCATTTCTAGGAACTTGAGTAACTTTATTCTCAGTAATATGGACATTTTCAGTAGAAAACATATATGTAAACTTTCTTTGGTGGTTGATGAAAGCTCTTTGCAACATCGTGTGTATCTGGATGTGTCAGTGCCACATGCATGTGTTGGTCATCATCCTTTGAAGCTAATATCATTTAGTTGTGGCCTCTTGCAGGCTTTGGAAGTTGTTGATGTGGAACAACAAACTCAAATGGTATCTGAGCTTGATGGTTCTGTTATGAAATGTGTTCGAGATCAGAATGGAAATCACGTCATTCAGAAGTGCATCGAATGTGTTCCTCAAGAAAAGATTCAGTTTATTATTTCTGCTTTTTATGGACAAGTTGTGTCACTCTCCAGCCATCCCTATGGATGCAGAGTTATTCAGGTTATAAATTTTCCTGCAGCAATTCCCTCACTTTTTAATCTCTCTCCATTTTTTCTTCTCTTTTCTAATTCTTTTCATCTACTAACAAACATAACTATGCCATACTGATATTATTTCTACGTGTATTTGCAGAGAGTTCTGGAGCATTGCAGTGATGAACACACAGAAAGTATTATGATGGATGAGATTCTGCAGTCTGTTTGCACTTTGGCAGAAGATCAATATGGGAATTATGTGGTTCAAGTATGTTTTTAAAGTCATCTCCTTTTGTGCTCCTTATTTTGTCAACTTCATAATTTTTCATTTGTTTTATTTTTGTGAACTTTACCCTTGAATTGTTGACTACCAAAGATAGATTGATTAATCAAATTTATTTTTGGTATTTATATTTGCATGATGATATTGCAGCCTAGTTATTATAAAATAAATTCTAGATAGTTTGAATGTAGCCTAGAAAAACATGCTTATAGGATTTTAGTTAGTCCAGAACTTGTATAGTATGACATTGCTCTTATATGGTGTGCGCAATAATCTTTTTTGTTTTTTGAAAAATACAATATATGATGAGCTCAGTATTTCGTGTCTAATCCTACCTCATTACTTGTCATACTTTCTTTAGAATCGGGTAATGCTAAACTAGAAGGGACGCAAAAGACTTTAGGGCTTCTGAAAAGTGGAAAATTTAATCTAGAGATGAAATAAATTGAAATACCTATATCAAATAGACAGAAGTTGCCTACCTGGACGTGTTGTCAATGATTTCTACTCGCTCTACAATCGAGCTGCTTGCCTGCATCCTCTATGATCTGACCCAGCTGATTAGGGCCTTTTTTGGTCTTTTCAGTGTTCGCATGGAAATTCTCTTGCTTCATTAGTTGGAGAAAACTATGAGAGACGGATGAGGAGGAAACTCTTTTGGTTCGCATACCCTTGATGGTTAATCTCTAGAATGAGAAGGAAAAAGAGAAGTAAGCTCAATTTGTGAGTTTAAGGGACAATTTTTTCATAAGGCTTAAGGGTCTTCAAATATTCGTACAAGGAGGATACATTTCTAAATACCGTAAGTCTCCATTCGACGCACAAGAATTGGGGGTTGGAATTGGACCCACAATTTCAATTCATTGTTCGATGTGTTCCTTCAGTCAAACAGAATTGGAATTCAATTCATTCAAAAGGAATCCAGTTTTAGTTCAGATCCCATCCTTTAATTCCAATATAAATAGGTTGGAATTAGGCAAATTTTGGTGCTGCCACTTCTTGTCCCCGCATTGACATTTACCTGTACATGTTAGGGCTCTCATCAAATAACCGCTCCTCCTTATCGCAAGCTGCCACACCTCTTGGCCTCTGCATACAACCTCAACTCGTCGCCTCTACAAGCAGCCACAACTCCTTGTCCAACATATTTTGAATTGAAGAAATAGGAACATAACAATACAGAGGCTGATCTAAAGTTTTAAATTTTAGGTGTTCTTTTTATTTCTTTTTTAGCTGCAACATGTCGCACTTTCGTGTTAGAAAGACTTAGATGTACTTACATTTAGATGATTATATGTTCTGTGGAGTATCTCCTATTCTTGATGTTTTTATATTTTGTTTATGACTGTATCTATTTTCTGATGACTAGAACAATATTGAAATTTGCTTGGCTTAAAGTTTTTGTTCTTTAAATACTGCACAATTTATAATGTTTGCAAATATATAATTTAAATTCTAATTCTTGTGATGGAATTCATGTCTATAGTCGAACAATGGAATCGACAATTCCAATTTTTGTGACGAATTATGTTGTTTGTCCAAATAGCAACATTGGAATATGGTTCGATTTCAATTCATGCAGGAATTGGAATTGAATTCATTTCCCTAATTCAAATTCTCGTGCGCCAAATGGACCCTGAAAAAATATTATAGAGAATTGTTAAAGAACATTAGGAAAAATGACGTATTGGCCCATTAACTTGGCCCATATAGGTTTTAGTGTTTAGTCTCACATTGATTGTATAACTAGATCTTTCTCTCTTCTCTCCTATATATTTGTACTCATACTTATGTTTCTGGTATTCAAGAAGTATATACAAGGTTTTGACCTTTTTCCACATGGTATCAGAGCCATACGGTCCGATTTGTTCCTCTTTAACCGCCCGCCCCTCCGGTTAACCAGGCGTCTTGTTCCTTTATTTTCCGCTTGTCTGGCGACCTCTCTCCTTGCGGTTAACATTGCTAACCGTCCGGCCTTCTCTTCTCTAGTAGGGCGCGACCTGTATTCTACCCTCTTGCGGCTTCCCGTGCGGTTTACTCTCCTTTTTTAAACTGCGATTTCCCACACGGTTAGGTTGTTCCTCGCCGCTCCTCGCTCTCTCTCTCTCTCGTGGTTTCCACCTCTTCTTCTTCTTCTTCTCCTCTTTGCCCCCCCTCCTCCCTCCCTGTTTTATAACTCTCGGGCTGGTGGAGCCCTCTCCCTTCTCTCTGTTCTTTAAAATCGTCCGCTCCTCCGTTTAATCGGGCAAGTTGCTCTTCTCTTATTCTTCCCTCTCTTCTCGTTGTGGCTTTCCCGTCCGCTGCCTATGCTGCATCTTGGTCGCGACATCTCTTTCTTGTCGCTGGTGTTCTAACTGAGACCGTGCGGTCTTCCTTGTTTCGTCGCTGCGGTTTCCTTACCCGCCACGGCTTCCCTTCCCGCTGTTGTTCCCCTGGCGGTGTGTGCTTCTCGCCCGGACTTCTCTTAACCGTTGCGGCTTCCTTAGTCGCTGCAGTCTCCTCTTTGCTTATTCGCTGCGGCTTCTCTACCCGCCGCAGGCTCCGCATCTTGGTCGCGACATCTGGTTGCTGGTGTGTTCCCACCGAGACCGCGCGGCTTCGCCTTTTCTCTCTCTAGGTGGTCTCTCTTCTCTAACCGCTCCGGGTTGTGGGTTGCCTCCTACCTTTTGACCGCTGCGGCTAGGCCTTCTCTGCTTCCAGCTTCTTCCTGTTGCGGCCTCGATCTTCCCGTTGCGGCGTTGCTCCTCCCGCGGCTAGACTGTGCCTGCTGCTCTGGTTGCGGTCTACCTCTATCCATCCGGGTGTTTGTTCTTCCCAACTTGGCTGTTCGCGCGGTTTGCACGCGCCTTCAGGTTTCTACCGCTATTCTTGTTGCGGTCTGCTCCTAGTCGTGCGGTCGTTGTGACCTGGTGGCAGTATTCTCCTACCCGCACTGCCTGCTCCGGATTCTTAACCGTCGCGGCCTGTTTCTGCCCGCCGAAGACTGCGTCGTCCCGTGCTAGTCGTGGCCTTTCCTGCCGCTGGTGTGCTGTCACCGTGACCGCTGCGGACTCTGTGGTGTCTATTTCCGATGGTGGTACCTCCTGCCTTGTTCATAACTCATCCTGGATCTTGGATTCTGGGGCTTCTCACCACATTACCTCGCAGACACCACGACACTATTTGGACTCCGTGCATCCCAAGTTCATTATTGTTACTAGTGGGGACACTCTTCCCGTTTCTGGCGCAACAAATATTCACCTCACTCTCTACATTACTCTTCGCTATGCCCTTCATGTTCTGGGCTCTCCTTTCAACCTTCTCTCTGTTACTCGCCTCACTATTGACCTTGGTTGTGATGTAACTTTTTCTTCCAACTTGTGTGTTGTGCAGGATCGCAAAACACGGACTATCATCGGACAAGGACATCTGTCAAATAGTCTCTATATCCTTGATCTCTCTCCCCCAACGGTGTTGTCCTCTATTAGCTCTGTTGATTGGCATCGACGTCTTGGTCACGCCCCTCTAAACATACTTCGAAAATCTCTCCCCGACGTGTCCCTCCAAGAGTTCACGTGTGAGTCATGTATCTATGGGAAACATCATCGGTCTACGTTCTCACCACATCCTACTCGGAGTCCTGCTCCCTTTGATCTAGTACACTCTGACATTTGGGGACCCTACAAAATTGCGAGTGTTTTTGGATATCGTTACTTTGTCACATTTGCAGATGACTACTCGCGGGTGACTTGGCTGTATCTCCTTCGCGATCGCTCTGAATTACCCGGTGTCTTCCGTACTTTTTTCATTGAAACTCGAAACCAATTTTACACTACAATTAAAACCCTCCACACCGATAATGCCCGCGAATGCACTAGTCATGTCTTTGCACACCTCTGTGCATAGTTTGGAATCATGCATCAAACCTACTGTACCTATACCCCCTAACAAAATGGCATTGGTGAACGCAAGAACCGACACCTGCTTGAGGTCACCCGCTCTCTTATGATTCAAATGAATGTTCCCAAACAGTATTGGAATTTTGTGATTTCTACCGTCTGCAGTCTTATTAACCACATGCTTTCCTCAATTCTCAATTTTGTGGTTCCCTTCAATCTTCTTTTTCCCTCCAAACCTCCTTTCTCCATCACAACTCGCGTGTTTGGCTGTGTGTGCTTTGTTCACCATCTTGTCCCATTCACTGACAAACTGACTCCACGTGCCCATAAATATATGTTTGTGGGCTACTCGCGGACACAAAAGGGCTATGTTTGTTTTTCTCCCAAAGATCGCAAGGTCATTACTTCTGCTGATGTCACATTTCTTGAAGATCGGCTCTATTACTCTCAACCAGCTGATTCTTCACTTCCGCCACCTCTTCTGCGGACGGCTATACCTGTTAATTCAAGCCTTCCTCAGCTCCTTCCCACGCCAATCTTACCTCAACTACCTACCCTTCCCACACCAATCCCGCCTACACAACCTATACTTCTCACTCTAATCCCACCTAAACCACCTGTCATCCGTATGTATTTTCGACGCCCTTCTTCGTCTACTACCCTACGGGAGATGCCCTCCTCTAATGATGCTTTGCAGCCTGCGGATCCGGCAACAGGTTCCACTGTCCACCCGATGGCACACTATGTCTCCTTTCACCGCCTCTCTCTTGAACTCCGGAAGAGTGCTCTTTCTTTATCATTTATTTCCACCCCTAATTCCGTGCAGGAGCCTCTCCAACATCCTGGGTGGCGGGTGACTATGGACGAGGAAATGTCCGCTCTTTGGGCAAACCACACTTGGGATTTGGTCCCGCTTCCTCCTGGCAATCTTGTGTGGGATGTAAGTGGGTGTTTGCCATCAAACATAGTCCGAATGGGACGGTTCAACGTTTGAAAGCTCGTCTTGTAGCTCGCGACTTCACTCAACAACAAGTTATGGACTGTGATGAGACCTTCTCTTCAGTCGCTAAACTCAATATTGTTCGTGTGTTGATCTCCCTCGTTGTTCACCGCCAATGGCCCTTGCACCAACTGGATGTCAAAAATATTTTTCTAAATGGCGATTTACAGGAGACCGTTTATATGCAGCAACCTCCCGGGTTTGAGACCATGAGGGTGTCCCTTGTCTGTTGTCTAAAGAAGTCTCTTTATGGTTTCAAACAGTCTCCTCGGGCATGGTTTAACAAATTTAGTAAGACCGTTAGTGTTGTTGGGTTCACTCGGAGTTCGGTCGACTTCTCTCTCTTCACTCGTCATCATCCAACAGGCACAATTATTCTTCTAGTTTATGCGGATGATATTCTGATTACAGGAGATGACCTTTCAGGCATACAGATGATCAAACAACATCTAGCAACTGTGTTTCAAACTAAGGATTTGGGAAGCCTTCAATATTTTCTTGGTCTCGAAGTGGCTCGGAGACATGATGGGCTTGTGTTATCTCAGAGAAAGTACTATCTTGACTGACTTCATGATGCGAGCTATTCTGGATGCAAGCCTGCTGACACTCCCATGGATATCAATCACAAGTTTTGTGCTCATGACTCGAACTCCGATGTTCTCCTTTCGAATCCAGAGTATTATCATCGTCTTGTGGGAAAGCTGATATACCTCACTGTTACTTGACCTGATATATCATTTGCTGTTGGAGTTGTTAGCCGATTCATGCATGAGTCACGTATCTCTCATCTTCAGGCTGTCGAATGTATTCTTCGACACTTGAAGACTGCTCCTGGACAAGGGCTTGTATATAAGCCCTCTTCGTCTCCCTTATCTTTGATTGCATACTCTGATGCTGATTATGCTGGCTCTTTGGATGATCGTCGTTACACTTCTGCACTTACTTTGGAGGACATCTTATTATATGACGCAACAAGAAACAGTCTGTGGTTGCTCGCTCATCTGCTGAGGCTGAGTATCGATCTATGACAGCTGTTGTGTCTGAGCTCACATGGCTTGAGGGTCTCCCTTAATGATATAGGAGTCAAGCTCTCTTCACCTGTAACTTTATTGTGCGACAGTCAAGCTTCTATACACATTGCCAAGAATCCGGTCTTCCATGAATGAACAAAACATATTGAAGTTGACTGTCACTTCATTTGGGAGAAGGTTCAGTTGAAGAAAATAGAGTTCACATGTTCTTGCTGCTCAACAAGTTGTTGATATCCTCACCAAGGCCTTACCACGACATCTCTACTATCAGTTCTTGTCCAAGCTTGGTGCCTACGATTTGTACGCTCCAGCTTGAAGGGGAGTGTTAAAGAATATTAGGAAAAATGATGTATTGGCTCATTAACTTGGCACATATAGGTTTTAGTATTTAGTCTCACATTGATTGTATAGCTAGATCTTTCTCTCTTCTCTCTTATATATTTGTACTCATACTTATGTTTTTGGTATTCAAGAAGTATATACAAGATTTTGACCTTTTTTCACAAGAATATTTCTTCTTACATGAATTGAAAAAAAAGGAAATACACGCAAAAAATTCCCGTCAGCTCTATCCATAAGAGAGTGGATCATATGGTCGTAGATTCTCTTGATGTCTTATCTTGGTTATTTGGTGTTTTATTTTTTATTGGATTTCACACGCGGACTCCTGATCTTTTCCTATTTAATCTCAGTGGTTGTATGGATGGCCTCTAGTTGATATGCATTGTCCCCAATCTTCTTCGCAATTTGAAATGTGTCTTATCACATTGACTTGGCTATTGCTTTCTCCCTTGAAGTGATCTTTATTTAAGTGTAACCGCACAAGTTCCCATTGTTAGAAGTTGACCTTGCAACATTTGCAATCATGCCTCTCATTATACTTTTGTTGGGTCATATGCAACTGTTGCTCGGTCTACAAGTGGATCTTCCTTATGCACTCCAGAAATAGCTGTCTTCCTCTACTCAGCATCAATCCCACCATCATTAGTAAAGGTGATGAAAAAGTGGAAGAAGATAGCCAGGCAGACCTCAAGTGGCATCATCAACATTGTGTGGTGGATGGTCCTTTTGAAGGTAAATTACATGTATGGCAAGATGCCAAAAGTCCTGGGGTGCATGAAGTCACACCCTCATGATAACTACAATGTGATCTTGTTAATCACCTTCTTCCGACTATCCATCTAATGATGAAAAATGGTGCTCCTTTTCTACCATATATCCATCATGTCTCATAAACCCCCCAAAAGCGACTCGGTAATATTCTATCTTAGTTGGACAAAATGAAGCTGGGTAAGCTAAAGTGTGCTCAGTTCAGCCATACAATCTGCGGGACATTCTGGACAGCCATGATAGGTAGTGCCAAGATTCCATAGGTTCTAGACTTCTAGTGTAGTGTAATGACCATCCTGTAACGATGCTACCATAGTGAATCGAGAGGATTTTATGATCCACTTTCTAGACTTTTTCCTTGAGGAGAAGACAAATTTGCAGAGGGAGGTATTGATACGATGGAACCCACAACCTGGTGGGTATGTTCTTGTCAGCCGAAGACCGGGAGTGGCATTTAACTAGAACATCAACAATATTTATCATTTCTTATTTCATTATAACTATGCTTTAATTTCATGTTGTTTTTTTATGTTTTTTAGGGACTAAATAGTTTAGTTGTGCTTTATTTTGGCATTGTTGGTTAATCTAAAATTGGAGCCTGCCTGGCATTTTCATGGAAGTTTTTTATTTATTCTATCAGGTTTGTCTCTTTCCTGTCCCTATAAAGTTGCTCCTAATTTTGGCAGTAGTAGGTGCAACGTAATCATTTCTTGGAATGAAAGAGTGATACACCGAGTACGCTGAGGCCGTATCAAGATTTAGAACAAGGAACACGAACTTACATTGCATGAAATAAAAGATACAGTCGGGAGACAAGCTCCCGCCAAGCACTAAGAGGCTGGGTCCTCCAAGACACTCGCCTCTCCAAAGAGAGACCAAAGACCACTCCAAAGTTACCTCACTCATAAACCAAGGGCTTCTTATATAAATGGAGTCCCCTACTACAAGACAAAATGCATAATAATGTGTATACGTATCACCACAACCGGCTTGAAAAGGGTCCCAATTGCGTGTCAAATAGACTCGGGCGGCTCCTCTGGTTGGCGGATCAGGTGAAACATCAGAAGCTTAGAGGCATAGTGACAAGCTGGTTGCTGCATATCTGTGATACAAGTGATCGAAACGAGCGTAAAACTAGGCATGGGACTGCCCAAAAAGTGAAGCAATGTCATTCCTGTGAAATATCTCATCCTCAAAGTCGAGCGAGGTGCACACCAATTGGGTTAAGACCTCAGTCGGAAGCCAAATGCTATGAAGACTGATGGCAAAAACCCATCCAGATCTTGAACTAGGGTCGTGGAGCCGTACATAGGTCGATGACGAGTAGGTAGTGATGATTTGGAAGGAAACTCAATGGGAAGTCTGCTCTAAGTGAAAGAGTACAAGATGTGAGGATAGGGTAACAGTGGGCTCGAGAGATGGTGGAATAGAGGAGTCGGGAGATAAGAGAACTAATAGACTGGCGGGGGTTTCTAAGAAATGAAGAGGAGCAAAAAAAACATGTGATGTCGTATGAAATTCTGGCGAGCTTCCTTTTTTTGCCTCTGTCACAGGTTTTACAGAAAATGAGCGGATTGGCGGGCAACTGGTGCAAATCAGAAGATGGGGGAGGTATTAGGGGGTGCGTGTCGCAGTCAGCAGTGGAAGAACGAAGGGGGGTGTTGGGAAAGGAGGAAGAGACAACAATGCCAATGGTTGAAGACTCACTGAGGGGTGGTGATGGGATGGTGGGAAGAGGAGGCTTGTTGGGAAGCAGAGTGGAGGACAGAGGATGCAAGGGGGCATGTGGAAGAAGCCAAAGCGCAAGCGCCATGACAAGGAGGTTATCCATGGAAGCTTCAATTCTATCGCATCAAGCATGCGCTGAATACGGAAAGAGGGCCATAGCGAAAAAGGGAGTGTGAGGGTTGATGGAATGCGACAGGAGGCTCTGTAGGACTGTCAGAATGCTGCATGAGATGCATGAGGGCTGCCAAAATGCTGCTGGAGCCGCGAGAGGGCCGCCGGAATACTAAAGGAGTGCGGGAGGGTCGCTTGGAGGCAAAGGGAAGTGTGGGCGGCCTACTGGATGCCGACAGAGATGTTGGAGGCCGCTGGAAGGCTGTAGGAGCCGCCCGAGGAGTATCCCGACATGGCAGAAGGCGTTGTGGGGCGGCAAGAGGGTAGCGAGGAATGAGGATGTGGAGCGGCCGCTGGAATGCAACAAGAGAAGGCAGGAATCGTCGGAAGCCGACACAACGACAATGACCTCTGGAATCGATGAACACAAGCATAGTGGCACGACACATGAGGTGAATCGTCGGGCGGTTGAATTATCGGAAGGCGATGCCGATGCAGATGTCATAGAAGTTGAAGAAATGTGCGGGATCAATGGAAGTAGGAGCAAGCCCAGTGGAAGCAAGCGATGCAGGAGCAGGCTAAATGCCCAGGGTCGGTGGAAGTAGGAGTCGGCTCAACGCGCAGGATCAGTTTGAGTATGGCTAGGCTCAATGGAAGTAGACTATGCAGCTGGAACATGGAGCAAAGTAGTGTTTCGGCGGAAACCCTAAATGAGGGATAGGTTGGACCAATTTATATGCGGAGTATGCAGAGGCCGTATCAAGATCTAAAACAAGAAACACAAACTTGCATTGCATGAAATGAAAGATACAATCGGGAGACACTCCCGCCAAGCACCCAGTGTGAGGCCCCAATTCGGACCCCATGAGAAATTTGCATCTCAACTTATTTTCAAGTTATTCTCCACTGGATGTTCTAGAAGCATAGTGAGTACAAAATAAAACAGAAGAATTTTTTTTCGTGAGTTTAATCCATACCTTAGGTTACTACTCGACTATTTTCTTCTTTAATTCGGCAGATATACAAGCCACTTTCGGAACACTGTGAGTGACATCATCTACATAAAATGATAAACCACGATGAGTTTAGCCATAAAAAATATGACTAAGCGAGTAACATACCTCTTTAATTGTTGTGCATACAACCAAAAACTATCAGTATCAATATGCTTAAGTTTTCAAATTCATTATAGAAAAATGCGGTACTAGTAATCATCAATAAAAGGAAATATAGTATCTAAGCAACATTGTTTTATATTTCAGATTCTTATATTCTTTAGCATTCAATTCTTTAGTTTCTTCAAGTTCTTTTCAGTGAATGCTCTATTATTTCAAATTCTTCCTTCTGCTTGTTTATCTTTTTAATCAAATTCTTGATTCAATATTAAATTTATTAATGAATATTAAATAAATGTAATTATGATCCAAATTCCATCAAATAATGACCTCCCAAACATCTACATTGAAATTCACAAAACTACTTCATACACAGTCACTTACTACTGATTTTCTAACCTCCAAGATATAGAATTATCGTCGATCAACATTAATAAAGATATACAACTTGAACTCATGATATATCATCCTTTTTACTAATTCCAACCACAATTCATTTGTATGTAAACACATATGTGAAACCATGAAAGATATCCAATATAGTACATCTCATCCAAAACCTTGAGATTCAGCTAACAATTTTTCAATTCCATCATTAATGGTGATTTAATTTCATCCCACTTATCCACTTAACAGTTAGCTATCAGACATGAAATCCCATGTACGCCTCATGTATAACCTGATTTCAGAAATATGAAGAATAGGAAGAACAGGAGGGAAAGGAAGAAAGAATTATTATGATCATGATTCCCCTTTAAACCTAATGAAATCATCATTGACAGTCATAATTATATCATTTTGTCAAGCCAAAACAGGTGAAGGAATAAAGGGAGGAAGAAGAAGAAAACCCTAAATTCATCTAAACCAAAACCATACATCTAACTCAAAATAATTGATCAAAAATACGAATTAGAGAATAATAGATGAAAGTTCTTAAGAAGAGGGCTTACAGTGAGGAAAGAAAAGAGAAATTAGGGCTTTGCTATAAAGGATTCCCAAATCCTTCTTTAGTTGTAGTCTAGGATTTCAAGACCGGCCACCACCAAGAAGAGGGGCTGATTATATGATGGAGAGAGTCTATTCAATCTTATTTTTGCCGAGAGGAAGAGAAATCAGAGGATGGAAGAGGGGGGAAGAGGTGCGGCTCCTGATAGTTGTAGGCGAGAACGGCGGGTTGTGGGGAAGTCGATAGGTGCGGGTTTTGACAGTGAAGAGGGGTGCGGTATCTTTTATTTCTGCTTGAACCGGTACAATACCCCCCGCCTAAGCCTAATTTTTGAATTTTGGTTCAATTGTTTTAATTGAACCTGAAATTACTTCTTTAAATCTCTTAATACATCAAATTTCTTCTCATTAAATCGATCTTCGAAAATATTCATCACAACTACACAATTGTGTGACATGAACGATAAACTTTTATAGAACTCTTGACACTGATTTCATTTTTTCTTCATTGGGATTTATTTAATTGTGTTCATTTTATTTTACTACGCGTTGAGATTTGGGTCATTACACCCAGATGTTGGGTCATCCAAGACACTTCTCACTCAAAAGAGAGACCAAAGATTACACTCCAAAGATACCTCACTCACAAACCAAGGGCTCCTTATATAGATGGATCCTCCCCACTATAGGACAAAATACATAATAATGTGATATACTTATCAAAGAGTTTTGTTTTCTAGGAAATTCTCCAGTGCTCGCCCACTCCACCATATCTTATCCTTGTGTGACTTCCTTTGCATTGGTGTGCGAGGCTGATTTACCTACCTCGCAAAGTGGCAAAGAGCTACCGCCATACGGGCATGGTTGGTGCACTGCTCAAGTGCTTGGTTCATGTCAATATGCTAAGTTATCTAGTGTTGATCTGTTGTTTCTTGAAATTAAACTGTATTTATCTGGCTGTTGCTTTCAATATGGCATTCTAATTGAAGTTTTGATATCTTGAACAAAAAATTGACATTTTTATTGCTAATTTTAGCATGTCCTGCAACATGGAAAACCAACGGAACGTTCTGCTATAATAAAGAAGCTTTTGGGCCAAATAGTAAGGATGAGTCAGCAGAAATTTGCTTCTAACGTTGTTGAGAAATGTCTAACATATGGTAAACCTGAGGAACGACTTCTTCTGATAAAAGAGATGCTTGGTCCTAATGAAGAGAATGAGCCCTTGCAGGTTTGCTTTTCTACATCAAGCTTTTTCAAAACACTAGCTATTTTCATCTTCTCATATTTTTCTTATGAGAACTGAATTTTTTGATATTTTTCTAGATTCCACTTCTATTTGTTTGCTTTAAGCGTGATCATTTATTGACATCCTTCTAAATTGAGTATCTTTGCTTCGGATATTTTTCTAGGTTATTTCACATAGGAGTGTTCTATGGAATGGTTTAGAATAGCTTGCATGTTGACCCTTGTAGCTGTTATGGTCCCGCCTTGGTCGCGCAGTTCGCCGGCCGTATCTACTCTATTTTATATTTTTATTTCGCGCTTGTTTGATCCTCTGTGTCTAAGCTCAAGGAGGGGGCGTTTTGATGTTCCTACTTAAGTCCCGGATGGGGAACTAAGATCCTAAGCAAGCAAGAAGAAGTATTTTTATTTTATAATTTTAACTCTCTCTCTCTCTCTCTCAATTCTCTCTCTCTCTCTCTCTCTCTCTCCCGTTCTTACTCCCGCCGAACCCTAACCGCAGCAAGCCGCGAGCCCGCCGACGCCGATCGAAGACCCGCTCGCCTCCTTCGCCACCATAGATCGCCGGACCTCCATGAAGGCCTTCTCCTCCGCCATCGAGGATTTCCCTCCTCTTCCCCGGTGCACGCGCACCCAATCCCGAGCCCGTAACATCTTGGTATCAGAAGGAACCTTCCTCCCCGCCGCCGATGTTCCAGATCCAACGATTTTGGCCCTTACCGTGGCCGACCACGACGACCCCGCAGGCCGCAGCACCCTCCGCCGCTTCGACCGCGAGTTTTTGCGTCCGCAAGGGCCGATCCGCCCCGTACAGCAGCCAACAACCACAGTCCCAGCAGATCCAGCTGTTCCCAACGTCCACCGACCCTCCAGCGGTTCCGTCCGCCCATCCCTGCCTCGACCGCTATCCGCAACTCCTCCAGCAGCCATCCTCCTTGGATCCTCCAACGACGGACGTTCCCTCCTTGCGGCCTCTACCGGGCTGCTTCCGCCACCAGTCCTTCCTTCCTCCGGACCTCCCGACACCAACCATCCACCAATTTCTCCGCTCGAAATGGCCGAACAGCCCCTCTATCGCAAATTTTTGAGTCCCTCGCCAAACTCCTCATGGATAACAACATCGCCCTCATTGCTGCCGTCACCACTCAGCTAGCAGCTAACCGACTGGCCCAACCGACAACGGGCTCCTCCAGTGAGGCGCCGATTACGCCAACCCTGCCGGAATTTTTCCCCCGTGGCACGAGCATGACGGGGTGCCACGGTACTTGCGGCCGGACTTTCCCATATTCAACGACCACAAAGATCCCTTAGCCTGGCTCTCTCGTTGTGAGCAGTTCTTCGCCCACCAACGCACCCCGTGGGAAGAGTGGCTCCACGGTGCTGCCTTCCCCCTGATGGGCCCCGCACAACTTTGGTTTTCTCATCTGCAACAAGAGAAACCGCTCCTATATTGGGAAGATTTCAAGGTACACTGCACCCTCCGTTTCGGCCCACCGCTCCACAGCAATCCCTTGGCAGATCTCATTTCCCTCCAATAGACCGGTCCGATCGACGAGTACCTCGAGCAGTTTCAAGTCCACTTGACCCGCACGACCTCCGTTCTTCCGACACAGCAGGTGTCCTTCACCACAGGACTTCATGAGCGCCTCCGCATGGACGTGGAATCTCAAGCACCCGCAAATCTGACCACTGCAATGAGCTTGGCTCGCGTCTGCAAGAAGAGTCTGCTCTTGGATCGCCCTCACCTACATCACTGGGACACCGAGGGGTCCAGTCGTACTTCGCGCCCTCTGTCATCGGCCACCGTCAGTCTCCTCGGCCCGAAACGCGACGCCGACCGACCGGGTGCCATTCGCCGACTGTCACCACAAGAGATGAGTGACCGTCGGGCCAAGGGCCTCTGTTACAACTGCGACGAGACATTCTTCCATGGACATCGTTGCAAACGCCTCTTCTGGTTGGAGGTCGACGACCCAACTGCTGAATGGGGTGCTGACACTGACGCGGGCGACCCGACGCTGACCGTCACTACAGACCAAGCTTGAGGGCAAGCTTGTCGTCGGGCGGGGTGGAGATGTTATGGTCCCGCCTTGGTCGCGTAGTTCGCCGACCGTATCTACTCTATTTTATATTTTTATTTCGCACTTGTTTGATCATCTGTGTCTAAGCCCAAGAAGGAGGCGTTTTGGTGTTGCTACTTAAGACCCGGATGGGAACTAAGATCCTAAGCAAGCAAGAAGAAGTATTTTTATTTTATAATTTAACCCCCCCCCCCCCCCCCCCCCGCCCTCCTCTCTCCCATTCTTACTCCCGCCGAACCCTAACCCACAGCAAGCCACGAGCCCGCCGACGCCGATCGAAGACCCGCTTGCCTCCTTCGCCACCGTAGATCGTCGGACCTCCAGGAAAGCCTTCTCCGCCATCGAGGACTTCCCTCCTCTTCCCCGGTGCACGTTCTCCCAATCCTAGCCCGTAACAGTAGCCTACCATGGGAATGGTGTTAAAGCTAGATGGGATGCTTTCATATTTATCTTCAAGAATCTAAAAGAAGATAGAGATCGAGAGGGAACCTTTATGAGTATATGCGCCCATTAGTGGCTCATGATGGTCACTTCAATACAGAGGCAAATGCATGAAAGACGTTTGAAAGAGCATGATGACTTGACAAGATGAGTGAGCAAATATAAAATCTACAAAGTGTAATTGATATAAGTAGTTGACATCAATAAATACATATGCAACTAAAATTCAATTCTACAAAAGAAAACTGAGCATTATAGATTCATCTGCCTATTCGCCAACATACCCGGCCTAGGAAAGTAACAAATCGTGTTCAAAGAAGGTAAATGCATTAATGGTCATTAATATCACAATTATTGCTCATGCTGTTCAAAGTAAATCAAAGTATTCATCGAAAGCATTTCTAATTAAAGAATCAAAGGTCCTTCCATTAATCTTGGAGCGATTCACGAAATGCCATCTTTCCTATATAAATATTTGAAATCTCAAAGCGGAAAGGATTTGGAACCTGTTTTTTTCAATCTTCTATCAACTGATCATGTTGTAATTATATTGGTGTTTTAAAGTGGGGAGATAGTTAAATTTCTTGGATTTCAACATATAGTGAGCATAAAGATAAAATATGAAATGTTGATATGGCAACCTTGCCTAATGACAATGGAGCCTCCAACAAAGTCTAGACTACCCCTAACTTTGGAGATTTCATCCCAAGGCAAGAGCTCCACGGAATGGAGTGTCTCACTATCATGATGCAAACATCGTCGGTTCCATCATGCATGTTCCATCGTCTCCAACTATAGTTATCAAGATGATCAACATTTTCTGCGTCTTTGTAGACACATTAAGCATTACCCCCAACAACCACACCTCGGGATCCATGCCTGTAATTTTCCCAGCTTCCCCTAGTATTTGAATTGTAATGCCCTGACGAGCTGACCTACTGCGGGCGCGCTATAGGTCTGCAGACCAGTGATCCCAATCCATCTCCACGGATCTGATTGGCCGCAGTCGCCAACTCCAATAGCGGATTATTGAGGTTGGGTCTCTAATCGTATACCTACTTTGATGAGGGAAACTCCAGTTAAGCGGACAACACAGAGACTTCCCAGGAGGTCACTCATCCCAATACTACTCTCGCCCGAGTATGCTTAACTATGGATTTTTTCTACTTCTCATGATCAATTGAGCTCTGGAGTTTCCCTCATCAAAGGAGGTCTACGGTTATAGAACCAACCTCAACAACTCACCATTGAAGTTAGCGGTTGCGGCAAATCAGTTTCGTGGAGTTGGGTTGGGGTCACTGGTCTGCAGACCTATAGTGCGCCCGCAGTAGGTCGAAGCGTTACTTAAAAACTCCTTTCAATTGTAACACCCCAACCTACTTTAACAACAAATCAGCAATCCGGTCGAGCCTCATATTAAGAAGTAAACTAAGCAACGATATTTAAATTGGTACATAGCAGGTAAAAATAAAAGTATTAAAATGATCTTACATCGGAAGTAGAAAATGCAGCTAAAAGTGTACCTCATCATTTCCGATTTCACAGAGCCAACTAGAATAGAAAATGAACCATACATTTAAATTTCTGAAATACTATAGTGTCTGATACATAAAAAATCTTAAACATTTAGATTACCAAAGTTCATGAAAGGAAATCAATACAATATTGAAAGGAAAGACATCTGAATGAAAAGCAAACTATAAGAGGAAGCCTGTAAAAGCGCTCATTCTAGGCGCAACTCCCCACTTGTGACACACGCCTTTGGGACATCAAAGCACGTCGTCAGGACGCCATAACCATGATCCTCCACAAGCTTGATAATTTGATAGCCGCCTTTCCGCCGAAATTTCTACCTTCACTATCGCCGCCTCTCATGCAGTCGTCATCTTCGCCAACCACTGACACACCACCGCTCTCCGCGATGATTGCCCCTCCATCATTTCCCTTGGTGGCAACGTCCCACCTTGGGGCGCCTTCGTCAGTCATTGCGGCTACTGTCCCATAGCTTCCTTTGTTGACCCTTACTCTGTCGGCCCCTTCTATACTGGTACCTCCCAGATCCGTTCCTTCCGCCGACCGTCGCGCCTCCTTACCGTTGTTGCTTGACACTGCCCGTTGGCCCCGACAAAGACATTCCTTCCGCCGCCCATTTTTCCAACGGCGTTGTCGCTACAAGTTGATGCCCCCGCCGCCTCTACGCGCTATGGGGCATTGAGGACAAGCTCGATTCTGATGACGGATGAGATGTTACTTATGAATCATATACATCAGTTCTCTAGTTTTGTTAAGTTTTATTAAGTTATTGTATCAAGTCAAATGTATTAATCGAGTCGAGTCTATTTTGTTTTTTGTTTTCTTGTTATTTACACCCATGCCATTGAGGATCTTATATAAATCCATAGTCATGTAAGAAAGGTAAGGAATGAAAGAAACTCTATTACGCAAATTAACGAGACTTGCTTGCCCCCATTTCTTGAGGGTGGGTTCCCTCTAAAAATCCTCTCCTACAAGTGCCAAAATAAGACTGAACTCCAAAATGAAAACAATACTCCAACTAGGCTCCTTATATAGGATGAATGCCCTTCTACAAGACAAACATAATAAAAGAAGCATATAATTGATATGAATGTGATATTCTACATATGGCTAGCTATGTTCTTGAGAGGCTCCCGCAAAATGTGGCCAGCGTCCGAGCGCAAGTGTCACTTCTCTGTTAGATTGTATATGCATCATCTTAAAAATCGACATTGTCCTCAAGGTGAAGCGAGGGAGGCACACCTGAAGGCCTCGGTTGCGGTGGAAACACCCAATTTGACCAAGGTTTCGGACAGAGTCATGAAGAGATGAAGAACAACATAGTAAATCAGAAGATGTGGCGGGGTTATGGGTGTTGATTGACTGAGTGGTTTTAGTTGGATGGGTGTGCTGTAGGTGACTAGGTGTAATGGTGTGAAATAAGGTGTGCTTTGTTTACGTTGGATGCTCTGAGGCGTGAGTGGATGGAGTGTGGTCAGAAATGGAACTAGTGTTGGGATGGCAATATGAAAATTTTGGTTTGATTGGGACAAGTACCATTTAATGATATGATTTAAGTGGGGGACCTCACGGTCCTCACTGGGATGTGCAGGGAGTGCTTGGATCTCACTGGGATATGCAAAAAGGTGGTCGTAGGCTCCAGGATATGGAGCAACTGCGACTATGGACAGAGGTAATGAGGATACTTTGGGTTGTGTATGTGAGGCCCAAGGAGATTAATAGGTATAGTACTTTTTTTATTATTTTTATTGGAAAAAGGCAGATTATGGAAAGGAAGGCATGGGGTGTGAGTGTGTGACTGATGGGGTGTGACCCGTGGGGTCTTGGTGGCACGGAAGTAAAGATGAGGGAGCCTGGACTTAGCTGTGGACTAGCAGGGGACAAGTAAAGGTTGGAGCATCAGTGATCGGATTGTGCGCAAACTAGGCAGGGAAAGGAGATGGGCTCGTGGAAAGGCAGTAGGAAGGCCCGTGTGTTGCAATGAAGGAAAACGATCTCCATAAAAGTATTGAGAAGGTGGGATTGCTACTGATCTTGTTGAATACCAGAGAGGGACAACCAGAGAGGATGCAGGTCAGTGCTAGGAGGTTGGTGTAAAAATTTCACTAGGAAGCCGAGAAAGGTCGCAGGAACACTCAATCACAATCAAGGCAAGTAGAAATCAGCAACAATAGAAACACGAGTCTCAAAAATTTGGAATTATCAACAACTTTTTAAAAAACAAAGTATACATTGCGAGACATGATTCACAATGTACCCGATGGAAACAGAAAATACAAGCAAGAGAAACCGCGCGGTTTGCAAACTGTAACCGCACAGAGCGCACAAGTCGCTAACCGCAGACCTTGTCCGCCGAAACCGTCAAGTCGCCAATTGCAACAAAGTCGCGCGGACTGCCTTTATTGAACACTGATGAACTAAACAGAACCCGCTGATAGATCGGACGAACTGCTCGAACTAACCGCAACCCGGAGGAAATGACTTCAAGCCGCTGAGACCGCGACCTGTTGTATACCACCGACTGTAATCGCGAATTATTCCACACTGAGCTTCTCAACTAGTTGTACAACCCCGTATTCGCGAAGAGTGGACCCCAAACAAGGCATGCACGTTTTTAAGCTTTTTGGGAATTTTGCAGTCCTAGGGGCCAATTTTGGGTGAAAGGCATGCGCGTTTTTAAGCTTTTTGGGAATTTTGCACTCCTAGGGGCCAATTTTGGGTGAACATGTAGAACATACTAGTAGGGGGAGAAAATATTTCTCCCCCCCAAGGCACTCTTGAGAAGTCGGTCAAGCCGTCCAGACCGCCGAGCTCACCCCAGGCCGCCGAGCTCCCCCCAGGCCGCCGAGCTCACCCCAAGATCGCCAAGATCTTCCGGGTGTGAGGTGGGACCTCCACGCTTGAGCCGAGGGTCTGTTCCTAGTTTCCTGAGCCTTTGGTCCGTGACATCCCCCTGAGTGTAGTAGGTGCGCGGTCACCCCTTCCCTAAGGGTGAACTCCACAAGAGATCGAGAAATCGGTTTCAACATTTTGGTGCGGTGAGCGTGGAGAGTGACCAGCACAGAAGATCTCGGGAGTGTCATGGCTGGAGGTCAAGGAGCTAGAGATGATCTCGGCGAGCTCCCCGACCCAGGACCATTTGTGGGGAGAGAAGAGTTCATGGCGTCCGTCCAAGGCATCATGGAGATGCTGCGAAGTATTGCTCCTCGAGGTAACTGCTCAACCCCCACCCCTCAGGACTTAGCCCTCAGGAGTCTTGGCGAGACTGCTCCCAGGGCTCTTAGCGAGCTGTCTCCCAGGGACCTAGGCGAGATGACCCCAGCAAGGGGAGAAGGAAGTGCACCAGGAAGAAGGTCCGGGAAGGAGAGGATGGAAGATGGGGTCGAGCGAGACCTCACCGGCCGGGAGTTGTTCTCCAGCCCGGCGAGTGCCAGCCTCCCAGGCGAGCAGGTCGCACGAGTGGAGGTGGCAAGACCACCCCCTTGGGGGTCACCCTTCAGCGAGCTGATCATCTCAGCTCCTGTTCCCGAGGGGTTCAGAGAGCCAGACATGGCTTACTATACAGGGAAGGATGACCCCATCCAGCACCTGCAGTGGTTCGAGGATGCCGTCTCCATCAGGCCAATGACGGATGCCTTCAAGTGTCGCCTCTTTGCGATCACATTGAAGGAGAAGGCAAGGGACTGGTTTCATCAACTCCCTCCGAGGTCGATCTATGAGTTCGAGGACTTGAGCCGGAGCTTTCAGCTTCGCTTCTCCACCTCCAAGAAGAGGAAGAGGAGTCCTAAGTCCATCTTCCTGATAAGGCAGGAGGCCGAGGAGTCGCTGGCCCGTTACGTTGACAGGTTCCAAGAAGAGATCCTGGAGGTCCAGGAGATGCCAGGGTATGCTCTCCAGATGGCCTTCACCGTTGGGCTGAAGGAGGGCTTCTTCAAGATGAGCTTGACCCGGAAGGCCCCCCTTTCCTTCGAAGAACTGATGGAAAGGGCGGCAGAGGAGATAGCCATGGAGGCGGACAACCCGTCATTTGTCAAAAAGTTGGTAAGGCTAACAGAGGCGGAGTCGAAGGAGCAAGGAGGCTCGAGACATCAGGAAGGAAGAAGGAGAGAGGAGCAGAGGGCTCAGGGGTTCCAGGGACAGGAGGGTCCAGAACCAGGTTGGAGGCAGCAGGGAGAACCCATTCGGGGTCCAGGAAGAGGTCACAACTAAGGTTGGGGGGATTTTCATGAAGACCGATGGAGGTTCAACTTCCAAAGGCAAGCCCCTAGGCAGCTCCTACCCCCACCACAGCAAGCGATGGAAATTGGTCGAAGGGAGAGGAGGAACCGCACGGGAAGGAGAAGAGTCAGAGTAGAGTTACCCTACTGTGAGTTCCACCAGGAGGAAGGTCACGCAACATCTACTTCCCCCGAATTTCTGGAGTTGAGAAGGACAAGAGCTCCAGCACCGCAACCTCATCAGCCTCAACAAGCGCAAGACCCGGTGCGGATTGAAGAAGTCCGACCCGAGGCAGCAGAGGAGAGATGTGAGGACAGGGTTGAAGTGGGCACCCGGGGAAGGATCGGATGATTCACGGGGGAAGAGGGAGGTAAGAGAGAAGTGAATCATCTCTTTGTAATGAACTTAGCTTGCGTTGTATCAGCTATGATTAATGGTAGAAACCACTGAAAAATATTTATGGTCCATGAAAGGTCTCACTTCGAGATGGATTCCGCTGTCAGGCTCTCACTAGCTGACAGGGCAGGTTGATCTCTCGTGGAGGCAAAGTCCTTTTAGCTCCGAGATGAATTCCGCTGCCAGGCTCTCACAAGCTGGCAGGGCAGGTTGATCTCTCGTGGAGGCTAAGTCCTTTTAGCTCCGAGATGGATTCCGCTGTCAGGCTCTCACAAGCTGGCAGGGCAGGTTGATCTCTCGTGGAGGCTAAGTCCTTTTAGCTCCGAGATGGATTCCGCTGTCAGGCTCTCACTAGCTGACAGGACAGGTTGATCTCTCGTGGAGGCTAAGTCCTTTTAGCTCCGGGATGGATTCCGCTGTCAGGCTCTCACAAGCTGACAGGGCAGGTTGATCTCTCGTGTAGGCTAAGTCCTTTTAGCTCCGAGATGGATTCCGCTGTCAGGCTATCACAAGCTGACAGGGCAGGTTGATCTCTCGTGAAGGCTAAGTCCTTTTAGCTCCGAGATGGATTCCGCTGTCAGGCTCTCACAAGCTGGCAGGGCAGGTTGATCTCTCGTGGAGGCTAAGTCCTTTTAGCTCCGAGATGGATTCCGCTGTCAGGCTCTCACAAGCTGGCAGGGCAGGTTGATCTCTCGTGGAGGCTAAGTACTTTTAGCTCTGAGATGTATTTCGCTGTCAGGCTCTCACTAGCTGACAGGGCAGGTTGATCTCTCTTGGAGGCTAAGTCCTTTTAGCTTCGAGATGGAATCCGCTGTCAGGCTCTCACTAGCTGGCAGGGCAGGTTGATCTCTCGTGGAGGCTAAGTCCTTTTAGCTCCGAGATGGATTCCGTTGTCAGGCTCTCACTAGCTGACAGGGCAGGTTGATCTCTCATGGAGGCCAAGTGTTTTTTACCCCGAGGCCGTCTCGTCACCCAGGCTCCCATTAGCTAGCTTGACAGGTAGACCCCTCGGGGAGGCCAAATGTTTTCTACCCCGAGGCCGCCTCGTCACCCAGGCTCCCATTAGTTGGCTTGACGGGCTGACTCTCCTGGGAGGGGCCAGGTACATTTCGGCTCAAGCCCACTCCGCGAATACGTTGGGTTGGATGTTTCTTTTCGAGCTTGTGTCAACCTCGAAAAGAGCGGGGATTGAGTACAACCACGTATTCGCGAAGAGTGGACCCCAAACAAGGCATGCGCGTTTTTAAGCTTTTTGGGAATTTTGCACTCCTAGGGGCCAATTTTGGGTGAACATGTAGAACATACTAGTAGGGGGAGAAAATATTTCTCCCCCCAAGGCACTTTTGAGAAGTCGGTCAAGCCGTCCAGACCGCCGAGCTCACCCCAGGCCGCCGAGCTCCCCCCAGGCCGCCGAGCTCACCCCAGGCCGCCGAGCTCACCCCAAGATCGCCAAGATCTTCCGGGTGTGAGGTGGGACCTCCACGCTTGAGCCGAGGGTCTGTTCCTAGTTTCCTGAGCCTTTGGTCCGTGACATCCCCCTGAGTGTAGTAGGTGCGCGGTCACCCCTTCCCTAAGGGTGAACTCCACAAGAGATCGAGAAATCGGTTTCAACACTAGTTGCCTAGTCGCCTAGTGCTAGCCGCACAGCCTGCACAGACAAGTCAACTTCATTTAGTCGCTTTGGTTAAAAAATTGTAACTGCAAGATCAAAACACGAGCTGAGTTCTCACTGTTCTCGTTATATATGACGAGTCAGAGACTCCTATTTATAGGCGACAGGGGGAGTGTGATCACCGCCCATAGCGATTGGATAATCGGCCGTCATCCTACAGCTAGCACCACCTATCCGCACAAGTGCAAATACCAACGTCAGTCTGCCACTGAAAAACATCTGTCCGCATAGAATTGCGGACACATGAGCCAGTCCGCGCACGATAAACCAAATAACCGCTTACGCAGAAAGCACCACTAGTCTGCTAAACTGAGCGGACAGAAAACGCAGTCCGCGTGGACTTGATCAAACCAGTCGCTTCCTGAACCACCATTGCGCTAATGACGGACTACCAATCTCCGCAACCAGACCGCGCAATACAGCGGACTCCGCAAACTCCAGAGCAGACCGCGCAACTATGCGGACACTGCGAACAGGGCAACCAACCAGACTTGTCACCACGGTGAACAAGCCAACACAACCCAGCGAACTCTGACATCAACCCACGCAAGTAGGCTCCAGCGAACTGTGCGGTTAGTCTCTGCAGTCCACTCTAACCACTTGCCTCCACGCGAGCCAGAGAAGCTGAAACTCCAAGCGGACCGTGCGATCTCATAGTCCACACTGCAACAGTCGCGGTTAGACAAAGCTAACTGTCCGGTTACCTCTCAGGGTGCTTGATGAACCAGACCGCAAGAGAGAATAATAGCCTGCCAAAATCTGGCTATTCGCCAACAGTTAGCCGCCAGACCTGCGGCGGTGATGTCAGCCTTCTTCTTAGGCGGTTAGACAAAGCTACCGTCAGCCTTCTTCTTCAGCTTTTAAACTCACTTGCATGTTACAGGAGTGATGTCTTCGACTTTGGGAATAAGGTCTCAAGTCTCGTTTTTCCTGAGGGAGGTCATCTCCTCATCCATAGCATTTTTCCACTCCTTAATGCCAGTGACATTTTCAAAACATGACAATTCCCGCTCATCCAAGCGGCCTGCGAAGAAATATGAGATAAAACTCACCGTATTCCTGTCCCTATATCGAGCTGTTGGAATAATGGTCCTTTTAGACCTTCGTAGGGCTTGAGCCACACTAATCCACCACTTTTGTTGTTTCTTTTGAACTAGCTCTCCTCTCGGGCACACCAGGAACATCGCTCCCCCTGCTTCCAGATCCAGAAGCTTTCGCCCAGAGCTAGAAGACACCGGAGCACCTGGTGACACAGGCAACTCCACCAGAAGATCTCGAACAGCTTCACCATGCTCTCCGTCAGACCTGCTCTCCTGTAGCTCCAGAGATGAGCTATCCTGTAGCTCCAGAGATGAGCTATCCTGGTATGACGTCAATTCGTCAAATACCATATCCCGGGAAACAACGAACTTCCGTGTCTCTGGATCCATGCATTTCCAGCCCTTCTTCCTCTCATCATAGCTGATGAAGACTAGCTTCCGTGATTTCGCATCTAGCTTCGTTCTGAGAGCGTCTGGAACATGCACGCAGCAGGTTGACCCGAACACCCGAAGATGTTCCACACGGGGCTTCTCCTTAAACATCTGCTCATGTGGAGACTTCATGTTGTTCGGATTGAGAGACATCTGGTTGATGAAATACGCCGCACATGTCATTCCCTCCGCCCAGAAGGCCCTGAGAATGTTTTTGGCGTGAAGCCAGCACTTGCAGATCTCCATCAAATGATGGATCTTCCATTCTGTCACTTCATTCTGTTGTGGAGTATGCGCACAAGTAAGCTCCCTTCGGATTCTGAACTTTCTGCAAAAGTTGTAGAACTCTCTTGAGTTGAACTCTCCTCCATTGTCAGTTCTCAACTTCTTGATCTTCTGCGAGTCGGCCCTCCACGAGTTCCTTGAACTCCACGAATTTCCCAAACGCTTCTGACTTCTCCTTTATAAAGTATACCCAAATATGCCTTGAAAAATCATCAACCAGAACCAACATATACCTGCTACCGTCAAGACTGGGGGTGACGGTGGGTCTCATCAGATCACTGTGGATGCACTCCAACGGTGCTTTGCATCTGGTCTGTGATTTGTCAAATGGAAGACGATGAGTCTTTCCATACCGACTTCCTGCACAGACATGACCGTCTCCAAAAGATGAAAGACTATACAGGTCATGCACCAGGCCTCTTGCCGCCATAGCTTTCAGCTTATCCATCCCAACATGCCTCAGCCTCTCATGTCAAATAACAGCATTGTCATTCGCCCTCGTCTTCTCAACATAGGAGCTTGTCGCCAACACGAACAAGTCCTTCACCCTCCTTCCAACATGAGTGACGTCAGCTTTCACAGCTGACACATTTCAGAGAAACTTCATTTCTGTTGGGTCAAACAGAACGTGATACCCAACGTCTATAGCGTTGGTCACCGAGAAGAGGTTTTTTTCATGCCCGACACGTGATAGACACTCCTCAACTTGAGTGGCCCTGGATCACTGCCTAAAGAAACCACCCGCTCCTCTACAGCATGCACAGTATCATCAGTCGTAATAATAGCATCATTACCTTTATACTCCTGCAATGAAGAGAACTTTGACTCGTCCCAGGTGAGGTGATGATCACACCCCGAGTCCATGATCCAGTCCTCTTGATAGTTGACGGAGGAAACTGCACGAATACAAGTGCCCGTCATGAATGCACTCCCTCATCCTCTTTCCTCAGTCATGGATTCAGCCTCTCTCTTCCCTGTAGCATGTCCTGGTTGAAGATTGACTATGCAATCCTTCCTAATGTGACCAAGCTTATTGTACATGTACCATCGTGGTCCTCTCTTCTTCCCGTCATCCTGCTTTGGAGTCTTGCTCCTCTTCTGTTGTGATGAAGAAGACGGATCATCGCTAGCATGTGACTTTTTCTTCCTGTCCCATATTTTCTTCTTGTCAGAGAAGAGAACCTCATCATCTACCCCTGAGATCAAAATTCTAGCCATCTGCCTCGCCAAACTCTCCTGCGAAGCTAACAGGTTTTTCAGCTCGAGCAAAGATGACTGATTGACCCAGCCCTTCTCAGAAGTTACAAAGACAATATACTCCTTCCGCATCCCGCGGATGATATGCCTCTTCAGCTTCGCCTCTGAGATAGGCTTTTCCGGGTCCAATGTCGATATCTCAGCGCAGAGGTTCTTTATCTTCAAGAAGAAAGATGATATAGACAGATCACCCTGAGTGGCCTTTGCTAACTCAATTTCCAAGAACTGTAGCTGAGATACGTTCTTCTTATTGAATTGGTCATCCAAGACCATCCAGATTTCAACAACTAATTGACATCTGATGATGTGGTCAAATAGCTCCAGTGAAATAGCCCGCTTAAGAGTGAACTTGGTCTTTGCATTCGTCCTCCTCCAAGCTTTCACCGCCTCAGCATTCCCAGCAGCAGCTACCACCTCTTGCCCGTCGTCTCCACTGACGACCTCCCAAAGGTCCTCACCCAGAAGATTGCTCTCCATGCAAAACCGCCACTTCTTGAAGTTGGTGTGCGTCAAGATCTCAATTCCAAGACCTCTTGCATAACCGGCTTCCATTGCTCAAATCTGATTTACTTGAACTTCCAAGAAATAACAAACTTCTGAGATTGATGAATTGCTAACTTCTCAGCACCCCTCTGATACCATGTAAAAATTTCGCTAAGAAGCCGAGAAAGGTCGCAGGAACACTCAATCACAACCAAGTCAAGTAGAAATCAGCAACAATATAAGCACAAGAGTCTCAAAAATTTAGAATTATCAACAACTTCTTTACAAGGCGAGACATACATTGTGAGACATGAACATTGTACCTGCTGGAAACAAAAAATACAAGAGAAATCGCGCGGTCTGCAAACTGTAACCGCACAAGCCGCTGACTGCAGATCCTGTCTGCCGAAACCTCGATTCTCCAACTGCAACCAAGCCGTACGGACTGCCTTTATTGAACGTTGATGAACTGAACAGAACCCGCTGATAGACCGGGCGAACTGCTCGAACTAACCGCAACCCGGAGGAAGTGACTTCAAGCCGCTGAGACCACGACCTGCTGTATACCACTGACTGCAACCGCGAACTATTCCACACTGAGCTTCCCAACTAGTTGCCTAATCGTTCAGTGCTAGCCGCACAGCCTGCACAAACAAGTCAACTTCACTTAGTCCCGTCGATCAGAAAATCGTAACCACAAGATCAAAACGTGAGTCGAGTTCTCACTGTTCTCGTTATATATGACGAGTCGGGGACTCCTATTTGTAGACGACAGTGGGAGTGTGATCACCGCCCATAGCGATAGGATAACCGTCTTTCATCCTGCAGCTAGCACCACCTATCCGCACAAGTGTGGATATCAGCGTCAGTTCGCCACTGAAAAACATCAATACTCATAGAAGTGCGGACACACGAGCCAGTCCCCGCACGATAAAACAAATAACTGTTTACGCGGAAAGCACCACCAGTCCGCTAAACCTAGCAGACAAAAAACTCAGTCCGCGTGGTCTTGATCAAACCAGTCGCGTCCTGAACCACCATTGTGCTAATGACGGACTGTCGATCTCTGCAACCAGACTGCGCAGTACAACGGACTCCGCAAATTTTAGAGCAGACCGCACAACTATGCGGACACTGCGAACTAGGCAACCAACCAGACTTGTCACCACCATGAATATGCCAACACAACCAAGCTAACTCTGGCATCAACCCGTACAAGTAGGCCCAGCGAACTGTGTTGTTAGCCTCCGCAGTCCGCTCTAACTGCCTTCCTCCACGCGAGCCATAGAAGCTGAAATCTCCAAGCGGACTGTGCGGTCTCACAGTTCAGACCACAATAGTCGCTGTTACACAAAGCTAACCGCCCGGTTACCTCCCAGGGTGCTTGCTGGATCAGACCGCAAGAGAGAAGAATAGCCTGCCGAAATCCGGTTATTTGCCAATAGCTAGCCTCCAGACCGGTGGCAGTCTCCGCTGTATGTGCGGTCTGCCCAATCAGACCGCTCACTCCACTTCACTTTCACTTCAACAATTTCAACAGGAGCATAATCTGGAAGACGAGATTATCCACATGTGATTTTGCATATGTCGATTCATCATCGGTCACTGGAAGCTTAAACTTCTCGTCGACTGTGTGGATAGTGGGGCGTGAAGGTCAACCAGAGAGTGATTAAATGAGATAGGGGTGCTGGATTTGGCTGTTAGAGTAGATTTAAGAGGAAATCGTGTAGGGAAGATTCAGGGACGGAGCCCACATGTTCCTGTTGGGTCCAATTGAAGAGATCTGCATGGGAACCACGATTAGAGCAGCTAGGTGAGCTCCTGTGGTCAGTGTCAGTCTGAGTCTCTTTGTTGACATAGAACAACACAGCAGTGGTGCGACGTATATTTACACATATTTGGTGGATTTTGGTGTGAACGATGGCCATCTCGTGTGGGGATATGCGACATCAAGAGGGATTCATCATGAGGGACTAAGATGGAACATTGAGAAAGTTGGTTCCCATCGACTGAAAGAACGGAGGGCATAGAGCGAATGGTCGGACCCATACTAGTAATATTGCATTAGAAACAGTTTAACGAGACATACTCTCCCGCAACTCTTGAGGACAGGTTCCCTCTGAGAGTCTCTCTTATAAGAGGGCCAAAATAAGATCCAAGATGAACATAATACTCCAACAGGGCTCCTTATATAGGGATGGAGACCCTATTACAAGACAACCATTTTAAAGATAAAACCCATAATTAATGCAAATATGACATTATTCATAAAGGTAACGGCGACTTTTAAGAAAATCTCGTGAATTGTGACTGAGCATCCGAGCACACGCGGCTTGCCCTTGCTCGTCAGGGGTTATATGTCCCAAACTTGCAGTCTACTGATCAAATTTTCATTATTTTTGCATTAGAGTAAATTTATTGCAGATTTACTCATCCTCTTTGTTACTTATCCGTGAGCATGTCGATTCTAAATCTATGGAATTGGTTACATTCTCATGGGTGGTTTTGAACCAAAATTGCAGGCAATGATGAAAGATCAGTTTGGAAACTATGTTGTCCAGAAGGTTTTGGAGACCTGTGATGATCAAAACCGTGAACTTATACTGTCGCGCATCAAAGTCCATTTGAATGCACTGAAGAGGTACACCTATGGCAAGCACATCGTCGCACGAGTTGAGAAGTTGATTGCTACTGGAGGTAAAATAAGATTACTACTCTCTCGACACCTGATTCATAGCCTTGAGAATCTGAATCTTCTTTCATTTGTTTTATTTTTTATTTGCACCTCCTGTCAGATTGCAATTAACATATATACCTATTTTATGAGGTTATATATATAGGATTATTTACCGGGACATCCCCTTGAAGTTTGCATAATTACAGCTTACACCTCTCTAACTTCCAAAATTACAAAAAAAAACCCTATAAGTTTAGGTTTCATAACATCCATGTACTAAAGTACTCCCTTGGAGTAAATCTTTAGGGGGTCTTTCTATGCATAGATGTTATGAATCGTAAAGCTTGAGTGGGGATTGTAATTTTGAAAATTAGAGGCGTGTAAGCTATAATTACGTAAATTTTGAGATAAAGTCTCATTAAATAACCCTATATATATATATATTTCTACCACTAAAAAGGAAATATCATATTCATGATTTTTGAACTCATTGAGGGATTGCAGACGTCGAATTTGGAATGATTTTTCAGCATCCAGCATCCGTCTGATTGAACCGCTTCCTCTCTCCACTTTTTCATAGGTCTCCTAAAGCTACTAGGGCTGTCCTAAAACCTATGTGAAATTACTATTTTGCCCTATAACTATGAAAAATATTCATCAGGTGCCGGCCCAATTAGACCCGCTCTTCATAGCCCGTATGCGCCCGCCCAATCATAAGCCCGATGTAGCCTTGCCTGGTCTCCCTAGCCCGCGCAGTTATGTCAAATTTCGTTTAAGCATTTGGATCCTATAATATATACCCGAATATAACTTTCCAACCCACAATGTGAGACTATATTTTAGAAAAATTTAATAAATAAATAAAAAAAAATTTAAAAAGACGCCTTGAGTGAGCCTCGAACCGCCAACCCCAGAATCAAATTCAATCTCCTTATCCATTACGCCGGTAGCTTTTGCATACTTATAATAACCGTGATTTATAGTTATTGTTTGCAATGTTTATTTTATTTTTTTTAATTCGTGTAATTATCTGTTTATAATTTAATAATTAGATAAGATTAGAGAACTAAATTAAAACAATAATTAAATATAAAATATTTAAATATATAAAAATATTTTAAATGTATATAATATTTTTAGACGGGGGCGGGTGAAGCCCACCATCACCGGCCGGGTACTGTCGCGCTTGGCCGTAGGTGCGGAACCCGGTGTCAGGCACTCGTGTGTCTGTGTGTGTAGATAAATTAGATAGATATAGATAGAGAGATTTAGATTTACATGCATATCTATATGTGTGTGTGTGTATAAGCAGTCAAGCATGAGGTTTCCGGGTGCCCCGACGAAATAAATTAACCGACTGCGATTAGTTTGATGTAATGAAAAATCTCATCTTAAAACTTTAGTATATTAGTGTAGATATGCGTGTATATAACGTATTGAAGAACTTTTACTGATAACTCTCCTTGAACTTTGCATAATTACTTTGCATAATTACTGGGACTACAGGGACCTCCCATCTGTCTTTCAATATACCAAAACCTTCTCTCTAAATTTACATTGTTAACATACATTAGAAGATAGAAGGGAGATCTCTATAATTAGAGGAGAGAAAATGTCTATTGGGCAAGCGAGAGCAGCAAGTCATAGAAACCCGGCAGCGATCGAAATATCATGATCCTGTGCGAACATGTACCGGAGATCAGAGCAGTCATTCTTGCAGGGGGCAAAACTTCAGAATCTCCCAACAGCTAAATAGAAGAGATTCTACTTGTTTTTGGCGGTCGTTTGAGTTTTTTCCCTTTCACATGAACGCTTATGCCCGACCACGTTTCTTATATGCGACTCTCATGATGAGAAAGTGAAACTTATCGCAACTGTCTTTATTTTTGCAGAAAGGCGAATGGGAATGACTCCGAGTTTTTGAGGATAAAACTGAAGTTGGAAGAGTTTTTTTTTTCTGTACAGAGAATGAGTCAGGTAGTCTACCACCATGCAGGCAGCCCGAGGTTCTTCCGTTCAAAACTAGTAACATAGTAACATAGTAGGCTGTGTAAATAAATGGTAGGCACGTGGGAATAAAGCCTCTTTTTTTTTTCTAATTTCTATTTTTCAAGTATATATATATATATATTATATATGTGTATGTAATCAAATGTGACAGAAACTGTCAAATATTTAGGTTATGGCAATTTTAGGTGGGTGAAGGCTGCTTGCTGGCCTCGAGTACAAAGAGGAGAGAGCGTATAGAATTTTCTGAACTCTGTAAAAGATGGCAGAATGCACAAAGCCTGTATTATACCCGCTTCAAGTTTCTTTTGACTGGCTTTCTTTTTATAGTATTATTTTTTTGCCGCTTCTCTTATTACTCATTTGCTGGGCTCTCTTCCTGTTTTGCTAACTCGATTCTCAACAATTCTGCTTGCTGGCCTGTTTTGCTGCTTCTCTTATATATAAGTTTTTAGGTGTTGTGTGACCTTGAGGTCGAGCCCTGGAAGCAGCCTCTTGCAAAAATGTAAGATAATGTTTGCCTTCATTTCACCTTTATGGTGGAATACTTCCCCGGACCATTGCTGCTTGGGGATGCTTTGTGCACAGAGCTCCTTTTATGAATATATATCTATATTATATTAAAAGAAAAAACATAATTTCATTAAACATTTACTTTTCAATTTTACCCTTTATAAAAAAATTCGCAATTAAATTGTTTTCCTTTTATTTTAAAAAATGTGCTCTCATATAGGCATAATCTTTTACTTATAATAAAAAATGTGTTTCTCCGTCGCTTGCAACCTTTTATGCACAAGACAAAAATGAGCGACGAGCAGAGTATAACGTTCGAGTGTTTTTGAGCGGCGGGAGGACTATGATGATGGGACAATGCCATGACCGGAATAATGTTGCACGGGGCATTGGAGGCTTTAAAGAGTACTATCACAGTTGGGATACTGTCGCGGTTGGCCGTAAGGGCGAAGTCGTGTAGTGTGTGTACATGGTTGTGAAGGAAAGTGAGAATAATGAACAGTTTTGATATCAAATAGTTGACAAAATTGTGCAGAAAAATTGAGTGCTTTATCCTTTTTCAGGTTAAAATATATATAATTAAACGAGGTGAAAATGAGTTCAAAAAAAACAATAAAGGAAAATGGAAAAAAGGTCAGTGTTCTTTCATGTTCAGAACAATTGGATGCAACAGAGAAAAATATAATAACGGGGATAGAATCCAGAGTTGAACTGCAGTGTCATTTTTATTGATGAAAGGGAGAGACATGCTCAAAGTGTATTTGAAATCACCTCAATTCTATCAGTTTGTGAGAGTTTAGACATTCTTTCATCCTTGTTTTCTCTTCTTCTATCAGGCAAAAAGTGATTGTGCCATGGCTGCTGCAAAGCTTCGCCATTCTCAAGGAATAAATCCAGGCTCTGTTGATACTTCTCCATCAGTTCCATGAGACCCATGCTCTTAACCGAATTAGATTCTGCAGGTACGAAATTTGTTAATCGCCTGCCGTCGCATACGGCATGCCCGTCATCTGCGGATGAATAGCCTTCATCCAAGCCGTCGAGCATGGCCAGGTCATCATACTCTTCATCCGACTTTGTCGACTCCTCGTCTACAGAACCCTGCATCTGAAAAATAAGAAGGAAATCATCTCTTCAATGAAATCGAGGAAGCTTGTTTGGATAATTGAGAGTATATTAGTTCACAATGTGGGGTTATATTCATAGCACATAAGCACACACACACACAAATGTGGGGTCTTTGATCACAAATATGAGAGTTTTTTTTAAAATTGGGTGATGTTGGCGTGTGTTGTTGGGCCTAACTTGGCTCTCACATGACATTTGAATCTATGCATCCAACTTAAAATCAATTGATTGTAGCCTTGTAGGTGAAGGGGCCATGATCTCTATTAAGCGCAGAAGGCTATATGTGTTTCCCAATATGGGATTATATTCTCACAATATTAGTGCGTAGACAATGTTATAAAGTATATGAGATTTTCTTTTATAGCTTTAATAGAAGTACAGTCATGATGAAAGAATCAAGACCAACTTAACTTCTAAAGTAAGATTAACACGTAAAGTTATGACCTTTAAATGAAAAGACGCGTGTTGAGATCTAGAAGCCTAAGAGTATTCTTTAAGCTGTGCAATGTTGATCATACACAAGTGTACTATCAAATGAAAGCTTTATCCTACTTTTTGGAAGACTTTATGCATCTTCTCCCACTTGAATTGAGCTAATTTTCAGCTCAACTATACATGCCCGGTCATCTAAATCTATATCTTAAACTCTAAAAATAAGTAAACTTCAGAAGTCTATCGAGTATAATCCACTGCCATTTTAAATTTGCTTAGGGTGCATGCACGCAAAGAGACTAAGAGCATAAATAGGCAAATATGAATAAGCTAGTCTTCTTTAGCTTTATTTGTGAATTGTCACGCCAAAGATGAATAAGCTCTTGTAAACAAACAACAACACTCAAACCTTTATCCCACCAGTGGGGTTGGCTATATGAATCCTTTGTAGTCATTGTGCCCTATCTTTAGTCATAATCTCACTAATGCCTAAGTACATCACGTCTTTCCTTATAGTTTCATTCCAAGTCTTTATTGGTCTACCCCTCACCGTTTAACATGCCTAGTGGGGGAAGGGTAGACCAATATAGACTTGGAATGAAACTACAAGGATTGAGCTCTAGTAAGATTTGAAAAATTAAGGAAAATTTTGGCTGTTGTTATCATTTCAACCAAAATTCTAATGGAATGAGGGTGACATATAAACATGGTAAACTCAGAGGGAATGTTTTGGTAGTTTAAAAAACTAAAGGTGAGGTTAATGTAATTACGCTAACTCCTAGGAGATATCCTGATGGGGATCCATCAAATAATGCATCAGGAGGGGTTCTCCGCAAGACGGGACCCACGTTCGTGTACTCGCGCGGGAGGGCTTGATCGGATCGATGATCCGACTCCGCGGATGCGTCCGGATCCGCGTCGCGAATCTTTTTCATATTGATGGATTTTGGTGGCCCCACCTCCGACCAATTATAGTTGTCGATGGTGGAATGCCCTAGTTGTTCTTTTATTATAGATACGTAGTTAGTGGGCTGAATGAGGTCATTGCAAAATTTGGAGAAGAGAATTCTCGGATTCCCACGATCCCTTCACGGTGGCGACTCCGTGAAACCTTAGGTGACGACTCCTAAGTGTGTATCTTCCCTCCCAAGGTGTTCCCTAACCCTAGCCCTCTCCTTCTCCCTCCCAAACTTCCATCTGCAGCCCGTACAGCCCAAACCGTCGGCCTCTCCCCCTATTGCAGCCCCTCCTACAACAGTTGAGCCCCTCCTTCCAGCAAAGCCCTTGTCGCCGCCCATCCACACTCCCAGCAAACCGCCGCCAGGCTGCCTCCCCCTTCTCCCAGCCGCCGGCCTCCAAATCCCCTCCCAGCAGCCGCCGGCCCTTCCCCAACCTCCATCAGCCGCCACCGCCCACTTTTCAGCCCTCTACAGCAGCCGCCCCCCTTGGGGCTCCTCCACAACAGCCTCCCCTCAAACCCTAGCCCCTCCTCTTCGCCTCCAACCCTTCCCACCCCATGGAACCACTTCCAACAGCCCTCCCTATCGGATTTGTCCAAATTTGGACAAACCAGCCCCAATCCGCCAATTCTCTTACTCGTTCCTCATTCCCTAGCCCGGATCCGCTCTCAAATCATCGGATCTATCCTCCCTCGTCCGGATCCACTCATACGTCGCCGAATCTACTCATTTTTGGCCTGTTTCCACCTTCCACCGCCGAGGACAGCCACCTACATCGTTCACCACGCCTATTGATTGGGAATCTATCCTCCCTCTTTGTTGTATTGGATTATTTTATTCAGCATATTTTTATTGGATTGGACACTATATTTGATTGAGAATCTTGTTTGCGGAAAATTCGCTTTGATACGCTTATAACTTGCAGGTGGGATTCATTCGCCATGCACTTTGTCTTGGCCCTCCGAGCGGAGGAAAGTCATTGGATGTTCGTTTATTGAATGTTATTTACTTGCTTTAATTTATTATTGTGTGGGTAACAAAATATTATTGCTCGTATTAATTTGTTGAAACCATTGCATATAGATTAAGGTTAGTGTGTCAGATTCCATTTTCCACACTAGAGGTCTTGGATTTGTGCACTCCCTTAGCTTACTCTACATCAGTTAGTATCAGAGCTATGTTGGGCCGTTTGCATGCTCCGTAGTGGTAGATTTTTTAGAGCAAGCATGTCAGATCCACTAGTCACCGACGGCCGAGCGGCGAGCTCGAATTCGGGTGTTGCTTTTGTTGAGTTTCAACGTCGTATTCTAGATCGTTTGGACACTTTAGGTGCCCAGTTTGACGACATGCGTCATGAGCTTACCGAGGTGAACTTCCGTTTAGATCACTTGGAGAATGTCGGGGACACTCCAACACAGCACGATGATTCCCTTGACGATGATCCTGACGCTCTTCGTCTTGACCAACGTCCAATGGATGGTCAGCCTCTCGTAGATAGTTACCGTCGTGATATTCCTCCCAGAGCCCCAACATCGACGGCAAGGAGGAATCCCGATCTTGCAATTGAGCGTAGACAAGCTCCGGCTCGTGACCCACACCAGCATGATGAGTATCGTGTGCCCCGTCAGCCTCAGCCTGACCCTAGAGATCGTGTGCCCCCGCACGGTCGCCGCGACCATCACCGTGATGAATATTATCCCCCGGGTCGGAGAGAGTGTGGTCCCCACACCTGCTCGATATGATTACGCCCATGATGATTATCCTGAGGATTACCCCAACCCACGAAGAGGTGGACATGCCTACGACATCACTCGTCGTATTCGCCTCGACACCCCTTCATTTGATGGCCGCCTGGACCCAAAAGCCTTCAGTGATTGACTCATTGATATGGACCATTATTTCGAGTGGTCCGATATGAGCGACGAGCACTTTGTTTGCTTCGCCAAAACGAAGCTGGTAGGACATGCCAAAGTATTCTAGATTAGCGTGGAGAGAGCTATTGAGCGAGATGGCTATTATCCTATCATATGATGGGATGATATGAAGCAAAGGCTGACAGATAAGTATCTCCCTGCCTCCTACCGAGACCAGTTGCTTGAACAGTTGCATAACTTACTAGATGGGTCATTTACTGTCGTTGAGTATATGGCTTGCTTCGACGAGTTTGTCATTTAGAATGACATCTCGGAGGGGCTCATTGCCACCGCCTCTTGCTTCAAGGCTGGCCTACGTTAAGAGATTCAGAGAGAGTTGATTCCCCATCGTCTCGAGACCGTCGACCAGATATTTCAGCTCGCTCTAGAGTACGAGCAGTACCTCCGCTCAGCACAAGACAGTTCCCCTCTCGGACTGATACCTCGACTTATAGGAAACCCTCTCGCCCTAGACCATCATAGATGCGCCACCACGTGTTCCCGCGGACACGAAGGGCAAGTTCGCCGCTACTGATGACCAGCTATTTGGGGGTATTCGGTGGTATAGATGTTCCGGCAGAGGACACGTGGCGACGCAGTGCCCCACGTGAAGTCTGCTAGTTGAGGCCGAGAAACGGGGTTTAGAAGGAGATGAGGAGGTTACTGAGGAGATCACAGCCACTGACGAGGAAAGATGGGAGAGTGACGCTGAGCGGTCCTTAGAGATGGGAGTGATTAGGCGCCTCCTACACACCCCACGTGTAGATGAGGATTGACATCGCACTACCATATTTTACACGTACTTCCCTAGTGCAGGCAGTTCGAGACCGTCGACTAGATATTTCAGCTTGCTCTAGAGTACGAGCAGTACCTCTGCTCATTTAGCACGAGGCAGTTCCCCTCTAGGACTGATAGCTCGACTTATAGGACACTCGCTCCACACCAGACCACCGTGGCTGCACCCCCGTGTGTTCCCGCGAACACGAAGGGCACGGCTATCGCCACTGATGGCCAGCGATCTAGGGGTATTCTATGTTATAGATGTTTTTGTCAGAGGGCACGCGGCGGCGCAGTGCCTCAGGCAAAGTCTACTACTTGAGGACGAGGAGCAGGGTTTAGAAGGAGATGATGAGGTTACTGAGGAGATCGCAATCACCGTCGAGGAAGGATGAGAGAGTGACGTTGAGTGATCCTTATAGATGGGAGTGATTAGGCGCCTCCTACACACCCCACGTGTAAATGAGGATTGACGTCGCACTACCATATTCTACACGTACTTCCCTAGTACAGGCGGTCCCTGCAAGTTAGCTATTAATAGTGGAAGTTGCGTGAATATCGTGGCCCAAAAGGGTCTTAACCGTATGCAGGTGAAGGTTGAGCCTCACCCACACCCCTATCGTGTCGTTTGGGTAGATAAGACAGCGATTCAGGTTACCCAGCATTGTCTCGTACCGATTAGCATCGCCTCATTTGAGGATCGTGCTTGGTGCGATGTCATTCTCATGGACGTCGTCCATGTGTTGCTCGGTCTCCCCTGGCTGTTTGATCGCGACGTCATGTATTTCGGCCGCTCAAACATGTCTGTATTTTATGACAAGGGGCGTAACATTACATTGTCACATACCCAACCCAAGGAGAAATCCAAGGGTCGGATTGAGCCTTCTGTGAGCACGAGCGCCTCGAGACCCCTACATATTTTGAGGTGAGGCGAGGCGAGTTTCTCGAGTCAGCATTCAGTCCGACATTATTTATGTTGTCGTGGTCACTATGGCTTCTTAGTGCCCCCTTGACGACCATCCCCCAGCGGTGCGTCTCCTTTTTGGATGAGTTTGCGGATATCCTGTCTGATGAGCTCTCTGATGAGTTTCCCCCTCCACGGGGCATTCAACGTGTTATTGGCTTGGTCCCAGAGGCTTCTCTCTCAAACCTGCCCCACTACCATTTGCACCCTGATGAGCACGCTGAGCTCAAGAAGCGGGTTGATGAGCTTCTTCGAAAGTAATTTATTTGTGAGAGCCTGAATCCGTGTGCAATCCCCGCACTTCTTACCCCTAAGGACGGTAGTTGGCGCATGTGCATCGATAGTCGGGTCATCAATAAAATCACGGTCAAGTATCGTTTCCTCATCCCACGACTCGATGACCTACTGGATACTATGTCTGGTGCCCAGATCTTTTCCAAGATCGACCTCCGTAGTGGGTACCATCAAATTCGAGTTCGTGAGGGAGACAAGTGAAAGATGGCCTTTAAGACTAAGATGGTTTGTACGAGTGGCTAGTCATACCATTTGGGCTATTGAATGCCCCGAGCACTTTTATAAGGGTCATGACGCAGGTGCTACGGGCCTAAATGGGCATGTTTCTGGTAGTATACTTCGACGATATACTGATCTATAGTCAGACTCAGGTCGACCACCTCGATCACCTGAGGTTTCTGTTTAGCACCCTCCGCCGGGAGAAATTGTATATGAATCTGAATAAGTGCTTCTTCCTTTCTGAGTTTGTTCACTTCTTGGGATTTATTGTGTCATCCACTGGAGTATTCGTCGAACCTGAGAAGGTCAAGTACATTCGAGACTGGCCTGTGCCTGCGACCATCCACGAAGCTCGCGACTTCCACGGATTTGCCACCTTCTATAGGAGGTTTGTCCAGGGGTTCAGTACGATCATGGCCTCATTCACGAGCTGCCTTCGGAAGGGCGAGTTTCAGTGGACTGCCGTGGACACTAAGGTATTTGAGGAGATCAAAGAGAGATTGACGACGACTCCTGTCCTTAAACTTCCTGATTTTAGCCACGCATTTGAGGTCGCGTGTGATGCTTTTGATGTTGGTATTGGTGGCGTATTGAGCCAAGAAGGACATCTGGTTTCTTACTTTAGTGAGAAACTCAATGAAGCCAAGCAGAAATACTCGAATTACGATCAGAATTTTTTTGTTATAGTTCAGTCTCTGCGCTGCTGGATGCACTATCTCCTCCCCGCGAGTACCTCCAGGATATCTATTACGTTCTCAAACACCAGCTCACCGAGCTGGTGTTGAGAACAAGTCGGCAGATGCATTGAGTCATCGTGTCTTCTTGTTATAGACGATGAGCGCATGTGTATAGGGGCTTGAGAGTGATCATAGACTATCCGACATGCCCCGATTTTGGCGAGATTTATACTGTCTTGTCTCGAGATCCTCTGGATCCTGTTGAGGGCTATCAGATCTTTGAGGAATATCTGTATCGGGGCTCTCGCATGTGCATACCCCAGACTTCCTACCGCAATTACTTGATTTGGGAGTTGCACGCGGGCGGGGCCGTTGGGCACTTTGGTCGGGATAAGTCCATAGCCATTTTTAAAGATCGCCTCTACTGTCCCAACCAAAAGGACATGGCTCGCGTCATCCGCACTAAGAAGAACACGGGTCTGTATACGCCCCGACCTGTCCCACACCGCCCTTGGGAGGACATCAGCATGGACTTCATGCTCGGACTCCCCCGCACTCTCCAGAGACATGACTCCATCTTTGTGGTGGTCGATTGATTCTCGAAGATGGACACTTTATCGCTTGCCGCAAGACGTCGGAAGCGTCACACGTAGCATCCATCTTTATGAGTGACGTTTTTAGGCTGCATGGTCTACCCAAGTCTATCGTGTCAGACCGCGATGTGAGGTTTATGAGCCATTTCTAGAAAACTGTGTCGCACAAGACTGGCACCACCTTTAGGTTTTCCTCGGTCTATCATCCTCAATCAGACGGGCAGACTGAGGTAGTGAACCGTAGTTTAGGCAACCTACGGAGCTGTCGTGTGGGCGAGCATGTTGCTAGTTGGGACCTTGATCTCCTCAACGCGGAGTTTGCGTATAATAGTTTGGTCAATAGGTCCACTGAGTTGAGTCCTTTTCATGTAGTGTCAGGATACAAACCTAGAAAACATATCGACCTTATCCCTAGTCCCCTAGATTCACGCCCTAGTGAGTCTGCTGAGTCATTTGCACGACATTTGCATGAGTTGGTTCACCAACAAATTATTACGAACAATGAAAATTATAAAACTCATGCAGATAGGCGAAAGAAGGAACAAGTATTTCAGGAAAGCGAACAGGCGATGGTGTGAAACCACCCTGAGAGGCTCCTTCGGGGCCTGCCAAAAAGCTAAGCGTCAGGCGTATGGGCCCTTACTCAGTCATAAGTCGCATTGGGACGAACGCCTACAGGCTCGATATCTCTACGAGTATAGGTATACATCCAGTATTTAATGTTGAAGATCTGACGCATACCACAAGCCTCGCGAGTATGTGGACCTAAGCGGTGGGGACTCCCAGCCACCCACGCCTCCACTCTCGTTACCCTGCCAGCCTTATAGTCTGCCCACGTCTGATGGTCTCCACAGTTCACCCATTGCTGACACCCACCCACCTAGGGATTCATCTTTTTTAGTGTCACCGACAACACCGTCGATCGAATCGAGATCCACCACTCGGGAGTTGAGCGATAAGGGCATTATAGAGATCAGATCCCACCCATTCGTTCATACCATAGGCGGGCCGCTATGCTGTTACTTAGTACATTGGCGGGGCCGCCCAGTTGCAAATGACACCTGGATACTACCAATAGAGCTCGATCGACTCGCCTCTGGACTTCGACCTCAGTACGATCGTCTCCATTCATCACAGATGAAGGCTTTTCAGTCGGGGGGAGTTGATGGGGATCCATCAGATCATCCACCAGGAGGGGTTCGCCGCAAGGCGTGACCCGCGTTTGTGTGCTTGTACAGGAGGGCTTGATCGGATTGTTGATCCAACTCCGCGGATGCGTCTGGATCCGCGTCGAGAATCTTTTTCATATATTACTTTATTGTTTTTTTGCTTTTTATTTGATGTATTTAGGTGGCACCACCTCCGGCCAATCATAAACGTTGATGGCGTGATGCCCTAGTTGTTCCTTTATTATAAATATGTAGTTAGTGGGTTGAATGAGGTCATTGCAAAATTTGGAGGAGAATTCCCGGATTCCCTCGATCCTTCCACGGTGCCGACTCCGTGAAACACTAGGTGACGACTCCAAGGTGTGTCTTCCCTCCCAAGCTATTCTGATGCAACCCGAGTTTGCATCGTTATTTTATTTACAATTATTTCATTTATGTAGTGCACGTCTTTGCGCATTTTCATTTCGTCTATGTTGTAGCGCGCACGTCGTGCGCGTTTGTTTAAATTATTGGTGTGACCGGCCAATAAGACCTTAAATGAAAGGGTCCGTCAACTTAGTAGTGTTGATTTAGGCAAGCAAGCGAGACTCGCAACAAGAAAACATTAAGATATTATTATAATTATTTTCCTGAAATTATAGTTAGGATTGGATATAATTTCAGAAATTAAGTTTTTGTGGAGTTATTAAAACTAGCCTCATTAAATCCTATGAGAGTTATCTTGAAATCAAAATTACCAGTTTCTCCTATTTATTAAATTAAAAACTTCTATTGTGAATGAAAAGTCACCGGTTACTTTTATTAATTCTTTTAAAACCCCTCTATTGTAATTCCAATCTAGCCTTTTTTTCGCAGCCTGGGGGAAAAATGAAACAGAAGAAATTACTATTTCTCTGTTTTGACTTCCTAGGAGACGCGATTTCGCCTTCCAGCCATCCTCCGCCGACCGGCTGCTGTTCCGATCGTGCTCCTTCCCCACCTCCGCGCACCTCCCGCTGTGTCGCTGGACTCCTCCATGGGAGTCGGCGACCTCACCTCTTAATTCTGCTAGGGATTGGACGCTCGGGAGCTCCTCTCCCTGTCGAGACCGACTGAACATCGCCTTCCCGGAGTCGCTGCTTGCTCGCCTGGTTTCACCACTACCACCGGAGGCTCCAGACTCCCCTGGCGAGCCTCCCTCAGTCTTCCTCTTCTAGCGCCAAGCCGCCAGCAACTTGTCGGAAGGCCCGCCAACTCCTTGTGTTTGTCCGGCAGTTTCCTTGAGCCGGCTGTCCCGATCTTGGTTCAGTCTTCCAGAAACCTAAAGTTAATGCTTGCTAAAGCTTGAGGTACAATTTCTCCCCAATCTCTTGCCCGAGAATGATCCGATAATATTATTCTTAAAATAATTTAACCTTTAAATGTCAGCGCTTGCTTGCTTAGGTTTTCATTATCTCTTGATTGTCGTTAATTCTCTACAATGTTTTTTTTACTCACTCTCTTGAAACGCTTGTGGAAGAAATGATTAAAAGCTAAAATACGTATAGACGTTAGTTCTCTTTGCGCGTAAATGAACCCTAGGTCGGATCTCAATTGAGAATACCGGTCTTAATCGGCCGGCTACGCCTTATTTAGAAAGTCGACTCGCAAATTTATTTAATTAAAAACCAATTTCGGATTTAGGAATGCATCAATTTGATATCAGAGGACGGTTCGATTCACTCCTATTGTGAATCGAACGATCCTGTTTTAAATTTTTGTTTTCCAAAAAAACAAAGAAAAATTTTATTTTAACAAAAAAATTATTTCAAAAAAAAATTTTTGGAGCCTTTTTTTTTAAAAAATTATTATTATTAAGTTTTATTTTTCTTTAGAAAAATATGGAGGGTCGCATAGATCGTATAGATGCCACCATAGGTGACCTCGCTAACCGAATGGGTGAGCTGATGAAAACGATAGAAGCACTCATTGTTAACGTGAGAGACATGAACCACATATTAAATAACTTAAGAACCACCGTTAATAACTTAGAAGCTGAACGTCACCTATGACTAAATCAACCTCCTCACCAAAATTCTAGGCAAGATGAACAAAATCCTGTGAAATGCCTCGATTGGTGTGAGCGTGTGGAAAGATTCATGGTGTGGAAACAAATGCCTGTGAATCAACAAGTTGAGTATGCTGTCCTTAGGCTCAAAGGACCAGCTCTAGTATGGTGGGTTCAACTTGAGCGTACCCGATACACTTTAGGCCTAGCACCTATCACCACGTGGGTAGAGTTTAAGTTACAACTGCGGAAGCGATATGTCCCCCGGACTATTTGCAAACTCTGTATCCAAGGTTCCACAACCTTCGACAAGACAAGTTTTTGGTGGATGAGTACACCAACGAGTTTTTAGTGTTGCAGTGTAGGTTAAACCTGCACGAGGAGGACGATATGACGGTGTCCCGTTACCTGAATGGGCTCCAATATGCTATTAGGGATGAACTAGAGTTACACGACTTTCGAGATTTGGGTGAAGTGTCTAGTTGAGCCCGTAGAGTTGAGGCCTCCCTTCAAAAGAGGACATCTGGGCATAGGTCTACTTATAGACCCTCCTCGGGCACCACCACCACTGCACCCACCCCTAAGAGTGATGATTCCCCTCCTCGAGTTACTACTGGGGCCCCAACTCCTCCCACTGGCCTCACCCGAGGTAAGGAGCCCATGGGTTCCAAGCCCAGCACCGGAGTATTTTGATGCTTCAAGTGTATGGAGCTTGGGCACAAATCTTCTGAGTGTCCGCGACGCCACTTTGTCGCAATTACTGATTCGTCTGATGGGTGTGAGCCAGAATACGGAGTTTTCCTTAATGACTCCAAACCTGAGCCCGAGCCCGAGTCTGAAAATGTTATTGAGGTCAAGGGAGAACAAGTTGAACACTTAGTTTGTGTCCTTCGATATGACCTTATTTCCCCTAGTGAGTCCACTGTGCGAGATTGTCAGAGACACGAGATATTTCGCACTACTGCGCGTATTCAGGGACACTTTTGTTTCATCATCATAGACAACGGTAGCATGGAAAATTTCATTTCCAAACGTATGGTTGAGAAGCTAGGACTCGAAGACGCACCCCATGGAGCAACCCTACCACTTATCAGGGGTTAATAGTCACGTGACTACACCGATTACTCACCGTTGTCACGTAGAGTTCTCTATCGGGGATGTATATCAGGATTGTGTTCTATGTGATGTCGCCTTCATCGATGTTTGTCATATCTTGTTAGGTAGAGCATGGCAGTACGATAGTCGCGTCGTACATGATGCTGTAAGGAACTCCCATTCATTCGATCACCGTGGGCGCAAGATTGTTTTTCTTCCTCAGAAGAATAGTCTTGTCCCTAAGGCTCCTGGGAGGACCTCGTCACCATCGTCATCATCTTCCTTAGTTACCACTATGTCACTATTATTTAGTGTCGCACTACTACCTGGACCCCTACTCCAGGAAGACGCACTTGGCTCTGGTGAGTCATCCCTTTTGGATGATTTGCCAGAATCACCACACATTGATTTTATATTTGGTGATCACGTGTTTAGCTCGCACCGCTATTCCGCAAGTGTAAGTGAGCATTTAGGGTTTCATCAAATGAGCTTTGAATTTCTTCGGATTAGCCCTAGAAGGGAAATCGAAACGTTCCCAAAAAACTTTTCCTAATAGGGACACGTTTTAAGGGATTTCTCTGGTTGGTTTTAAATGGTAAATTTAAGAACGGCTTTAAAATTTGTCGCGTTAGTTGGATTCTCGCGAGTGTTGTCATTGCGATGATTGGTCTGGGATTTGTAGACGCACAAAGCTGTCTAGCGGGAGTACGTATGATGTTGTATGATTTAATGATTCCACAAGTCGATCCTGCTTACTTCCTGTTTCATTTCTCACCTCGTCCGTTCATACCACCATCTTATGTTGCTCTCTTATCTGTTGCTCTGATTTTTACTGGTCATTTACATTTTTTTGCATAATATTATGGCTAATGATTTGTAGGCAGCTTTGGAACACTACAACTTCATGGTTGATTTCATCACCGGAGGTTGTCTTGTTCCATTGGAGATTGGTTTCCTATGTCTTTCAGGAAAGAGTATATATCTGCAGTTGTTGTGCAGCAGTGACATGACCTTCATTTGTGCCACCTTCTACGACATTCTGGCAACGACTTCGTTCTCTCGCAGTTTGATGCCTTGATGTTTCAGTAACGGGTTTTGTCATATTCTCGACGGGGTCGAGCTCTCTCAACCTCCGGAGAATTGATACAACCTGAGTTTGCATCGTTATTTTATTTACAATAATTTCATTTATGTAGCGCACATCTTTGCGCATTTTCATTTCGTCTATGTTGTATCGCGCACGTCGCGCACGTTTGTTTGGATTATTGGGGTGACCGGTCAATAAGACCTTAAATGAAAGGGTCCGTCAACTTAGGAGTAGTGTTGATTTACGCAAGCAAGCGAGACTCACAACAAGAAAACATTAAGATATTATTATAATTATTTTCCTAAAATTATAGTTAGGATTGGATATAATTTTAGAAATTAAGTTTTGGGGGAGTTATTAAAATTAGCCTCATTAAATCCCATGAGACTTATCTTGAAATCAAAATTACTCGTTTCTCCTATTTATTAAATTAAAAACTTCTATTGTGAATGAAAAGTCACCGGTTGCTTTTACTAATTCTTTTAAAACCCCCTTATTGTAATTCCAATCTAGCCTTTTTTTCCTATTTAAAGCACTCACCCCTCTTTGATCAGGGCAGCCTGGGGGAAAAACTAAACAGAAGAAATTACTATTTCTCTGTTTCGACTTCCCAGGAGACGCGATTTCGCCTTCCATCCATCCTCCGCCGACCGCCTGCTATTCCGATCGTGCTCCTTCCCCACCTCCGCGCACCCCTCGCCGCGTCGCTGTCACTGGAGTCCTCCATGGGAGTCGGCGACCTCACCTCTTAATTCCGCTTGGGATCGGACGCTCGGGAGCTCCTCTCCCTGCCGAGACCGACTGAACATCGCCTTCTCGGAGCCGCTGCTTGCTCGTCGGATTTCACCACTACCGCCGGAAGCTCCAGACTCCCCTGGCGAGCCTCCCTCAGTCTTCCTCTTCTAGCGCCAAGCCGCCATCAACTTGCAGGAAGGACCGCCAACTCCTTGTGTTTGTCCGGTAGCTTCCTTGAGTCGGCTGTCCCGATCTTGGTTCAGTCTTCCAGAAACCTAAAGTTAATGCTTGCTAAAGCTGGAGGTATAATTTCTCCCTAATCTCTTGCCCAAGAATGATCCTATAATATTATGCTTAAAATAATTTGACCTTTAAATGTCAGAGCTTGCTTGATTAGGTTTTCATTATCTCTTGATTGTCGTTAATTTTCTACAATGTTTTTTTTACTCACTCTCTTGAAATGTTTGTGGAAGAAATGGTCAAAAGCTAAAATACATATAGACGTTAGTTCTCTTTGCGTGTAAATGAACTCTAGGTCGGATCTCAATTGAGAATACCCGTGTTAATCGGCCAACTCCTCCTTATTTAGAAAGTCGACTCGCAAATTTATTTAATTAAAAACCAATTTCGGATTTAGGAATGAATCATATTCCCTAACCCTAGCCCTCTCCTTCCCTCTCCCAAACCTCCAACCGCAGCCCCTACAGCCCAAACCGCTGGCCGCTGCCCCTATTCCAGCCTCTCCTACAACAGTCGAGCCCCTCCTTCCAACAAAGCCCCTGCCGCCGCCCATCCACACTCCCAGCAAACCGCCGCCAGGCCGCCTCCCCCTTCTCCCAGCCGCCGACCTCCAAATCACCTCTCAGCAACCGCCTGCCCTTCCCCTACCTCCATCAGCCACCGTCGCCCACTTTCCAGCCCTCTACAGCAGTCGCCGCCCTTGGGGCTTCTCCACAACAGCCACCCCTCAAACCCTAGCCCCTCATCTTTGCCGCCAACCCTTCCCACCCCGTAGAACCACTTCCAACAGCCCTCCCTATCGGATTTGTCCAGATCTAGACAAACCAAACCCGATCCGCCAATTCCCTTACCCGTTCCTCATTCTCTAGCCAGGATGCGCTCTCAAATCATCAGATTTATCCTCCCTCGACCAGATCCACCCATACGTCGTCGGATCTACTCATTTCCAGCCCGTTTCCACCTTCCACCGCGAGGATAGCCAACTACGTCGTTTTCCATGCCTCTGGTTCCACCTTGGATCGTCTTCCACGCATTTCCAACTCTGAAATCTTCATTGCATTGGTCAGCCCACTACTTTGTGAGTTTTTGTTGCATTGGACTATTTTATTCAGCACATTATTATTGGATTGGACATTATATTTGCTTGGGAATCTTGTCTGTGAAAAGTTCACTTCGATTCGCTTATAAGTTATAACTTGCAGGTGGGATTCATTCGCCGCGCGCTTTGTCTTGAACCTCTGAGCGGAGGAAAGTCATCGAATATTCGTTTATTGAATGATATTTCCTTGCTTTAATTTATTGTTGTGTGGGTTACAAAATATTATTGATCGTATTAATTTGCCGAACCCATTACCGATAGATTAAGATTAGCATGTCTGATTTCGTTTTTCACCCTAGAGGTCTTGGATTTGTGCACTCCCTTAGCTTACCCTACATCATATCCCAATAATTAACCATTTGTTTTAATATGCCAAACTGAGCATATAAGTGATTTGATACATGTTCACCTTCAATGCATTACTAAACAAGCTAAAAAGTATCTTCTTCAAGCTCAGCTCGATCGTTTAACGAAGGAGTCTGCCAAGAGAAATTATTGAATGGAACAAGCTGTTTATGAACAAATGCCCCTAAATGAGATGTCGATTGATGCACAAAAAGTGTATCGCATGCAATAGAACGCCTAGAGAGGTTCATTTTGCACTTGAATTTTCACCATATAAGTTTTAATTATTGATGCTGGTTCAATTGGGTTTAATAACATTTCGTCTTTAAGGGCTCATTTGGTTGACAATAACCATGCTTTAGAGCACAGTAGATTTAACAAATTACACCATTGCATAAAAATATTTTCTTGTTTTAAGCAACCAAATGATTGAATGCATTTACACGTGTTTTAAGAATAGGAGAAAATATGTGAATTATAGAAGGATCGGAGAATTCTTAAGGAATAGCAGATTTGTGCCGGAATTATCATAAAATGTAGTTCAAATTACCTCTTCATGCATTTCATTTGGGGAGTAAATGTGATCATCTTCACTGTCAGCAGCAGGGGCCTCATCAGCTTCATCGTCTGTTCCAGATACAGACATCTCTTCCATAGGCTGGCACGAAAATATTGGAGTACAAAACTTGTTAACACTGGAGATGTGGTTGTTGATTCCCATCACAGGTCTAAATACAAAGAAATGAAGTATACATACTTATTTTGTTACAAATGTGGTTATTCAGCAAATATTATTGTTTTTGAGAAACCGTGGAACTAAAATTATGAGTTGAAAGACCATATAAAAATGAAGAGTTGAACTCCTAATTTGAGTACCGCACTTATATTTTTATTTGTCTGACGTCTCAGTGGCAGTATTGAATATTAGATGGGAGGGCACTCGAGCTTATCTAAGAAAGTGGATGAGAGTCTTGTGGATATCTTTTGGAGTCTCAGGGAAATCTCTCTCTTGTAGAGGAATTCTTTGGGAGAACCGGCCCTCAATAGTGCAGGAATGAACATACCTCGTGATTGTATTCATGTATTCTATGTTTTAATGCAATTATTCAGATCATGTATCTATCAAATAACCAAGCTCATCAGCTGCATGAAATGAACATCTTAAAAAGCTATCTTGGAAGAGAGAAAGAGAGAGAGAATTACGGTACCTCTTTGGAGGTTCCTGAGATCCTAGGAGAACTAGGGCAGGAAGACTCATCAATGCTTCCAGCATAACTAGTGCCGCCAGCATCATTTGCCCAAGCACTGATCCCGAAATTTCCGAACTGAAGATTAACAGGCTCCGCCTTACAAATTGGCACTGAATCATGCATTTTGCTTTCTTCACAACTCCTATCTTTGGATGAAGGAATCATGTTATCATTAACTGAGTCAACCGACCAGGCCCTTGCAACTGAACCATCTGTGTTGACCAGTGCCATCAGATGCCTAGATGAGCCTTGTCTCTGTATCAGCTGAAGCACTCGTTTTGAACTCAGAGAATTCGCAGCACACTGGTTTCTGTGTTCTTCATAAATTACTGGAGCAGTGTTTGTTACTGGATCATACAACTTCTCTCCTGCATCTTGCCTCCTTAGGCAGCTAAAAACTGTGGCATGAATTGCCGCTACACTCCGGTCAACATTCGTATTATTTATTTTAGGAACCAGATGTTTATCAGCACGATTGCATAAGTAATCTTGAATCGATCTTATATTGTGAATGTATTTGACATACTTATTTTTCGCAGGATCCAGTGCCATGTACTTTGCGCGCACCGCAAATCTCTCCTTGTGTTTCTCCTCATTTGTAATGTACATCATGAAAGGTAATATTGAAGGATGCTTCTTCATAAGTCCCATCTAGTAAATTGAAGAAAGAAATCAGTAGGCCAACCAATAAAAAATTGAAGAAAAAAATCGCAATTGGAATATGACTGTCAATGGAGAGTATACTGATGTTACATGGCCAAAATCACAAAAAGTTAAAAGATTTTGAAAGAGATTTAGAATAGAGTTATCAATACTATATAACACATAAATGGATGAGACCATCAAAACAATCACAACAATTGGTCATGGTGTTCAATTAGAACCACCAAAATAAACCAATTCTTTCGATTTTGATCTCCATGATCTAATAAAATGGGAGCTAACAATAAAAAATAAAAATAAAGCGGTCGTGCACAGGATCCCCCGTAGGCTGCACACAACAGAAATAATGTTTTGTCATCACTCAAGTGACGGGTCAAATACCGTCGCACACACTACGCATGGGAAGGGGTCGTGCACAGCTACGAGTAAGACATAACTTCTTCATTCACTTATACCAGCTGACATTTTCTTTACTGATAAAGAAAAGAATGCAGACATTAATAATAAAATCCAAAGAACAAACATGAACTAGAACTCACCACAAAATTGATGTTGAGATGAACTCCTTCAACAATGGCAGATTGATTTTGATCTTCCCAGGCAGTGATCAGTCTATCGAGGCTGTCAATGACCATCTCACTCTGTGCCTTGAAACCTTCAATGGCCATTTGTTTTTTGCCAATAATCTCAGGCCTTGATCCAGCATCCAGTGATTTTCTCCCCAGTGCTCAATTGTGGAAGTATCAGGAAACCCCTCAATCAGAAAAGATTGGGAAGAAACTGAAAGTCTTTTTGCTTTTCTCTTCAACTTTGCTTTTGCAACTGCTATTGGATCTAAGCATTCACCAGCATGATACGTTGAAGACCACAGGAGTGGATTTTCTTTTTCATCAACAAAGCTTCTCATCATGTGGCGAATCGAATCAGTCGAAATCACGTTGGTGATGCCTAATCTGCTTCCCTGCAAGCAAGTATTATAGTCTCACTACATAAATAGTTTATAGTCTATCTGTGCACTTGAATCATTGGATGGAAACATACTTCATGTTCATTTTTTTCATTTAGCATTCATAAACATTTGGGTAGGCAAAATCTTAAAAATCAACAGCTTAGCAACTCGTGCAACTACTAGAAGCATGAGATGATTAATAAAAATATGGGAGATGATTACTATTAATACATGATTACTTTGTGCCTATGAAACATAAAACAAATAAAAAAATCTGGAAAAACTAAAATACATATTTGACTAGATCACCATCACCATCGTCAACAGTAGCTATCCCAACTATTTGGGGTCAATTTTAAAAATCATCATTTCTCAATCGTTCATGTGATCATGTCAAATGTTGTCTGAGGTGTTAAATCTAAATTAAGCAAACCATCGTTAATAAATTTCATCCATGTTTCATTTGGTATACCCCTTCTTCTAGTAACCCTTCAAACTAACTGTTAAGGGCTTCCTTCAGGGCTTCATCGGAGGTAACAGTGGAGGCGGAAGATACAAGGGGGGGAACCCTGGAATCGACAAAAAAAGATGAAAAGAGGAACTAGAGAAATAGAGGAAGCGTGAGAGAGGAGAACTTTAGATTAATATTTTCATCTCTTGCTTATACAATGACCGGTCTATTAATAAACCCATGATACTAACCCCAACAAATAAATATAATAATAAAAATAATACGACCGACTCAACTTGACTCGATAACATAAATAAGCATAATTATATAACTTCTTGATAATTGATGGCGTGGGACCCTTACCATCTCCACCCATCCTCAAAATAGAGCTTGCCCTCGAGCTCGAACTACATTGGGATAACTAAATCATTTGGCTCCTTGATTTCTCTCCAAAACAACGCTTGAGAGTGCGTCACTAAGGGGGGAGGCGGTGAGAAGTAGCAGCGCCGACCGGGAACGGCGGCGGAAGGAATGGATCCGGAGGGGCCGGTGGAACGGTCGGCCGAAGAAGAGGCGGTGAGGTGACCAAAGGGGCCGACAGAGCAGTCGGACGGAGAAGAGGCAGCATGGCATACGGAGGCAAAGGCTACGAGATGGTGGTTGTGGGAACTGATGGTGGGGGCGGCACCACCGTTGGGCTAAAAGGAGACGACGCCAGTAAAGTAAATATCGAAATAGAAACCACGGGAGTACGGGATGTGAAGGTGGAGCGACAACAACCATGAAGAGCGGTGGAGCCTCTACGAGCGTTGGCAGAAGTGACATCTGCTTGAGGATAATCTATGGCGAGGAAGGTGTAAGTTGCATCAGCGGACGGTCTGCAGAGTACGGCAGTGACATGGGTGACAGTAGCAATGTCGTCCACGACAAAATAGTCGCCATCCTTGACCCATTGCGGATGTTGACGATGAGTTGCATCGAGGTCGAGGCAGCCCGGAGGGAATCCTTCAGCAGTTCAGCGCACGAAGAAAAACCACCGCATCCACAGCTTATTTTATTGTCATTCTCATTAATTAGTTGATTGAGTAATTAATTAAGGGTGTTGCTATTAACCAACTGTACCAACATGATTTGATTGTTAGCAAATCTGTTAAGAGCAAACTAGGGAGAAGAAGATCTAGGGAGGGAGAGAGACGCTAGGGTAGAAATGAGAGGGAAAGGAGAGAAATACCTTGTTAGTTCTTGCATGCCTTCAAAAGAGAGGGGTCCGGGTATATATAACCCCGGACCCGAGGCCGGCCAACCAAGGGGGCCGGCCGGCCCCCATGGGGCTGAACCAAATGTGGTTCAGCCCCCTTGAGCCGATTTTTAAGAAGAGGGGGCTGAACCCATTGGTTCAGCCCCGTTGTTGCCTTGCACGCGCCGTTGCCGCCGCCGGTAATGTTGCCCGAATAGCCTAGCCTCGTCGGGAGGCTTAACATTCTCTTCCCCATCAAAAGCCAGCTTGTCCTCAAGTGGGTAATCGGGGTAAAGCTCCCGGAATTCCAGCAAGTCCACCCACGTATTGTGCTCCGCAGAGAGATCCTTCCATTTTATTAACAGCTCCGGACAGTGCACTGTGCCCCGACGTCGCCACTTGACCAAGAGTACCTCTGCCGGTAGGGGGCGAAGCTCGCCTCCGGAAGTAGCCTCGGGCAGGACGGGAAAGACCGGGACCGCCTCACCCAGCTTACGCTTCAACAAGGAGACATGAAAGGTAGGATGAATCCGTGAGCCTTCGGGCAATGCCAAGGTGTACGCAACTGGCCCGACCTGGCGTGTGATCCGAAATGGACCATAGTAGCGGGGTGCCAGCTTCTGATTCAACCTCTGCGCCACAGACAACTGCCGGTAAGGGCGAAGTTTGAGGAACACCTCGTCCCCAACCTGGAACTCCCGTTCCGTCCGATGTCGATCCGCCTGTGCCTTCATACGATCCTGCGCCGCCCGAAGATTCGCGCGCAGGGTGGCGAGGGTCCGATCACGATCACGGAGGGCTCGATCAACTGCTGCCACCGCGGTACTGCCTGACTCATAACTGCTGAAGGAGGGAGGTGGCCGTCCATAGACGACCTCAAAGGGGGTAAGCTTGCTAGCGGAGTGATACGACGTGTTGAAGCAGTACTCCGCCCAATGTAACCAATTGGCCCATGTCCGCGGCTCATCCATGACAAAACAACGAAGGTAAGTTTCCACGCCCCGATTCAAGACCTCCGTCTGTCCATCAGTCTGGGGATGGTGAGCCGTGCTGAAACGTAAGGAAGTCCACTGCAAGCGGAAGAGTTCCGTCCAAAATCGGCCAACGAAGGTAGGGTCCCGATCGGAGATAATCGCCCGAGGGATCCCATGCAACCGAACAATCTCCCGAACAAATAAAGCCGCCACAGACTCCCCGGTGTAAGGGTGGCTCAGAGCAAGGAAGTGCCCATACTTGGACAACTTGTCCACCACCACTAAGATAACTGATTTACCCTGCGACTTGGGCAGCCCATCAATGAAGTCCATAGAAACCGTGTCCCAGATTTGATGCGGAATCTCCAAGGGGGTGAGTAGCCCGGCTGGAGAAGTAGTCTCATATTTCTGTCGTTGGCAGATATCACATTTCTGAACAAACGCCTGAATGTCACGGCGCATTCCCTTCCAAAAGACATTGGCCCGCGCCCGCTGGAGAGTGCGAGAAATACCCGCGTGACCCCCCGTTGGCGACGAATGGAACTCATGCATCATGACCGTCCTCCAAGCTGACTGCCCAGGGATGACCACCCGTCCCTGATAATAGAGCCGACCATTTTGTAAGTGATAACCTGGGGTTACCTCACGAGCTTGTCGCAAGTTCTCCACAATAACCCGTAACTCGGGATCACGCTGCACCTCCTCCTGAATCTCATCCAGCGACTCCAACTGTGGCATCGAAATGTGTGCCAAGGCCCCCTCTGGTAAGCGCGAGAGGGCGTCCGCCACCTGATTGTCCTTCCCCGGCCGATACTCGATCTCATAATCATATCCCAACAACTTGGTGACCCACTTCTGTTGAAGAGGGGAGGAAATCCGCTGGTCGAGAAAGTGCCTCAAGCTCTGATGATCTGTCCGGATTTTAAAACGATGTCCCAGTAGGTATGGCCGCCATAAGGCCACCGCATGAATAACCGCGAGCATCTCCTTTTCATACACCGATAGGCCCGGTGTCCGGGGAGCCAAGGCCTTACTGTAGAAAGCAATCGGCCGCCCCTCCTGCATCAAGACTGCTCCCATTCCCACGTCGGAAGCATCCGTTTCGACCACAAATTCCTTAGTAAAATCAGGAAGTGCCAGCACTGGAGTCGTCGTCATTGCCTGCTTCAACGCCTGAAAGGCGGTCTCGGCCTCATCCTGCCACGAGAAAGCATCTTTCTGTAGCAATGGCGTGAGTGGCCGTGCAATCTTCCCATAATCCCGAACGAATCGCCGGTAGTACCCAGTGAGGCCCAAGAATCCTCGCAGCGCCCGGATGGTCAGAGGCCGGGGCCACGAAAGCATACTCTCGATCTTCCGTGGGTCGGCTTTCACCCCTTCCGCGGAAACGAGATGCCCCAAGTACTCCACCTCCTGTTGTCCAAAAGAACACTTGGACTTCTTAGCGTAGAGTTTATGTTGCCGAAGAGTAGAGAAGACCTGAGTCACATGACGTAAATGATCCTCCCAAGTAGCGCTGTAGATCAGAATGTCATCAAAGAAGATCAAGACGAAGTGTCGCAGAAATGGGCGAAAAATCTCATTCATATTGGCCTGAAAGGTAGACGGCCCCCCCGTCAAGTCATTCGCCATCACTAAGAACTCGTAGTGGCCATCATGAGTCCTGAACGCCGTTTTATGCACGTCCTCCTCCTTCATAAGAATCTGATAATAGCCGGATCGCAAATCCAGCTTCGTGAATGTAGTCGCCCCACTCAACTCATCCAGCAGCTCCTCAATCACGGGAATCGGAAACTTATCCTTCACGGTGACACTGTTTAAGGCGCGGTAATCTATGCAGAAACGCCACGATCCGTCCTTCTTTTTAACCAGAATGATCGGTGCTGAGAAGGAGCTAGTACTAGGCCGTATAATGCCGGCCTCAAGCATTTCCTTCACACTACGCTCGATCTCTGCCTTCTGCATGTGGGGGTACCTGTAAGGACGAGTGTTGGGCGGCTCCGCCCCCGTCTGTAGCACAATCTGGTGATCACGGAACCGTGACGGTGGAAGCATCCCCGGCTCCTGAAAAACGTCATCATACTCCTCCACTAACGCTCGCAGCTGGTCAGGAACCTCCGTCGGTCTATCCTCGCCAGACCTCACCCCCAACAGGACCGTCATCAAACTAGCGGACTCCTGAAGCTGCTGTAAGCTGCGAATGGATATCTCCTTGACTGGAGAAGATCGGAGCCCTTTCAAACAGAACTGGCGCCTCCCTTGCGAGAACTCCATCGTCATCTGGTCCCAATCAAAAGTCACCCTTCGCAACTGCTGTAGCCACTGCACTCCAAGCACCATATCTGAACCCCGGATCGGTAAGAGATAGACATCCGTGCACCCCACATAACCCTGCATCTGAAGCTCCATCGCCTTCAACACCCCTTGGCACTGTAGTTTGCTACCGTCTGCAACCATAACCTGGAACGCCGCTCCAGCGTCAATCTCGTGCCCCACCCTTTGTGCCACATCGGGATGAATAAAATTGTGAGTACTCCCACTGTCCACCAGGATGGTCACCCTCTCCTGTCGAATCCTCCCCGCCAGCCGCATAGTGAGCGGAGGTGAATTGCACCCTTCCATGGCATGAAGGGACACACCCAACTCCGTCAAATCGAAGTCCCCCCCAGGCTCTAAATCCTCCTCCAGTAACTCGTCCCCCTCAAGCTGCTCCTCCTGATGTAACATAAAGACTTGGACCTTCTGACACTTGTGTCCTGGCGTAAATTTCTCATCACAGTTAAAGCAAAGGCCCTTCTCCTTCCGTGCCTGTAACTCGTTCCAAGACAGCCGTGTCACCGTAGGTCGGCCGGTCACTGGAGTCTCCCTCCTGGCCGCGGCCGGTGTAGTAGTGTGCCTTGCCAGACTGCGGGCTCGCTGCCTATTCAACTTTTCCTCTTGGATGCGCGCCAAGCTGATCGCATGGTTCAGACTACGGGGCATGTAGGCATGAACCTCATCGCGTAAGTGATCCTTCAGTCCCGATACAAAACAGCTGAGGAGCGTCCTTTCTTCCCACTGAACCCTGTTGGCCAACTTCTCAAATTCCGTCCTGTACTCCATCACGGTACCCTTTTGCCGGAGCTTCTGTAAGAGCGCCTCAAAGTCTTCAAACTCCAAAGGCCCAAATCGAGCCGTGAAGCCTTCCACAAATTCCTCCCACGGAACATACTCCCGTCCCCGCAGAAACCACTGTGCCCACTGGAACGCGTCATCCTCCAGATGGAAGGACGCTAACTGCACCCACTGAGCCTCTGGCACCTCCTGATAGTTGAAAAATAACTCAGCTTTCTGTACCCACTCTAACGCGTCGCCCCCACTGTACCGAGGGAAATTCATCCGAGTCAACTTGGGAGCCATGTACGGCCTTTGGCCACGTTCCCCCGCCACTGGGGCCCCATGACGGAAGGGCCCCCCTTCTCCCCACTGCAGCCCTCTTCCAAAGCCTGGTGGTTGCCCTCTCCCTGCCGGTGGGGGTAACAACCCATCCCCACCTTGCCTCCAAGGAGCGTGCTCGGTAAAAGTCCCGGCCCGTCCGTCAGCACCAGTTGCGTACCCGCCACCCCTGGCTGCCATGTCCACGCCTGCCGGCCCAAATCCGGCCCTCCCCGTGCGTGCCCCGGGGGTTCCAGCCACCCCGAAGCCCCCTCCAGCCATGCCGAAGCCACCCGGCCCAAATCCGGCGCCCTGATGACTCGCCAGCCCCGATCCGAGCCCCACAGGGGCCGCTGATGCCCACCCGACCCCTCCGGAGCCTCCTGCTGCGTTCCCCGCTCCACCGTAACCCGCCGGGACAAAACCGACCCCCGACATGCTCGCCGTCCCCGATCCAGCCCAGCCAGCGGCCACTCCCGCCGATCCGGCCCCCTGGGCGTGCGCTGAAGTCGATCCGGCCAACCCGACGCCGCCCCAGGCCGATCCGGCCCCTCCGTGATACGCCGCGCCCGATCCGACCCCCGTCGGGTTCGCAGCAGCAGTTCCGACGCCTGCGGCTCCCGATCCCGCGCTTCCCGCACCCGATCCGCCAAATCCAAGCGTTTCCGGCCTATTCCCTGTAGATCCGCCCGGTTCCTCCTCTACCACCGCCTTGCCCTTCAAATTTTGCGCTAATAGCGTCATGATATCGTTCAAGCGGTCGTCGATCCGCTCCTCCAACCTTTGAGTGGACGTTTTGACATTTTCTTCGATGGCGGCTACCGAATCGGTAAGCCCCATCAAGTTTTCCTCTAGGGTTTCCAAGCGGCCATTCTCCTCTTGCGAGCGTGTATTCACCATGACGGAGGAAGGAATCCTCTGATACCAAATGTTAAGAGCAAACTAGGGAGAAGAAGATCTAGGGAGGGAGAGAGACGCTAGGGTAGAAATGAGAGGGAAAGGAGAGAAATACCTTGTTAGTTCTTGCATGCCTTCAAAAGAGAGGGGTCCGGGTATATATAACCCCGGACCCGAGGCCGGCCAACCAAGGGGGCCGGCCGGCCCCCATGGGGCTGAACCAAATGTGGTTCAGCCCCCTTGAGCCGATTTTTAAGAAGAGGGGGCTGAACCCATTGGTTCAGCCCCGTTGTTGCCTTGCACGCGCCGTTGCCGCCGCCGGTAATGTTGCCCGAATAGCCTAGCCTCGTCGGGAGGCTTAACAAAATCAAAAAAAAATCTAATATCTTTGTTTCACTTCCATGTTTTTTATACTAGCAACCCATTATTTTACGTCGTGCCGCAGCTTTCTTCGTTGGTCCCCACTTCGTATTTCCCCTCGGTAACGGCATCGTCCTCGTCTTCATAAAATCTGGTCAGTTCTCCTTGGGCTCCGCCGCAACTGTAACTGCGATCGGCAAGATATGCGGCAAAAATTCACACCCACTGAAACAGAACTGTGGAACCGCAAAGGAGGGAAACACAATTTGCATAATGAATCGTGCATGCGGCGGAGACGATCGGAGAAATTGAGGAAGAGGCGGGAAGGGATGAAGCTCCGACAAGCAGAGTTGGAAGTCGTTCGGAAAGATGGAAAGCCATTGTCAGCGACAGCGCATGATAGCTATTGTGCAGAGGAAGTAGAGGACACGGAGGAGTTTCGGCGCACGATAGAAGAGTTCATAGTGAAGCAGCAACAATTTCGGAGGGAGGAGTTGCTCGCCGTCATGGACGGCTTAGTCAAACCAGAGGGAGAAGTTCCAACCACAGTCACGATCATACGAAGTGGGGACTGACTAAGAAAGTTGTTGTGCGGCATAAAAATGCACCGGTGTTTCTAAACGTCGAAGGGCATGTGCAAGGAAGAGAAGGAGATGAAGAGGAAGATGGTGGTGGCTTTGGAGGGGAGAGCCTGAGAAGGGAAGGGGCGGTGGTTTGCTGGGAAAAAACATGAAAATAATAAAAATATTTAAAAAAACAAGTGGTTTTTTTGGTTTGCTAACAACCAAAACAAGGATTGCTAATAACAACACCCTTAATAATTCAATTAAGAATTAAATAATTAAAACAAGTAATTAATTGACTAATTCGTGAAGAAGGCGAAGTGTTGAGCTCGAGGTTAGCGTGCTGAGACAAGACCAGAGAAGGCATCTGATAGGTTGTTGTGGTGGTACCGAGGCAACGAAGCGACTCAATGGAACAGAGTGGCAGGGGGCTCGATGGAACAAAGCAGCAGGTGACTCAATGGAAAGCAGTGTGCTTGAATATGTCTAGACCGGTTGGGACCAGCAGACGTAAGAATGAGGATTGTCGGCAACGTGCGCTAGCGTGCTCATTGGCTGCGACTTCGAAGGGGAACGAAATCATCGAGAGCGATAGTTTGACTAGGAGAGGCTGACGAAGGCGGGCGTCGATGAAGCAGAATATGCGGCTCGATGAAGGAATACGTGTGGTTTTTTAAGGGTCTTGACGCAAGAGGTCGAAGAAGCAGAAGGTCGTTCCTTTGCAGCTGCGACTAGAGATACCAGGTAGGGTTTCCTTAGTGGAAGCGTAAGAAGAGGAAGAAGAAGACGAAGGGTGTGCGAGGATCTTCCCAGAATGCGGCTGAAGGAGCCACACGCTTTTGGGCATGCAAACGGTTCCGTCGCTGGGTGTGTGGAAGGTGGTCGCGACATGTCGTGAAAGTAGACGGAACAAGGTAGCAGGCAGTTCAATTTGAGAGAACAAAGCAGGTCGGACCAGCGGGAGATATAAGATGCAGCGGAAGATGATAAGCGAGGGGAGGAAAGGATACTCTGCGGAAATGCTCGATGGGAACTAGCGTCTGGGACGCAGCGGATGGCAGTGCAGTGATGTCGAAAGAGAATGTTGCAGCATAGGGAGGATGGAGGCTCAGATACCAAGTTATTACGGGCTTCCTTCAAGGTTTCGTCGGAGGTAGCGGTAGAGGCGGAAGATACAAGGGGGAATCCTAGAATGGAGAAAGAAGATGAGAAGAGCAAATAGAGAGAGAAAGATTAATATTTTCATCCCTTGCTCATACAATGACCGGTCAATTTATAGACCTACGATACAAACCATAAAAAATAAAGATAATATGGCAGATTCAACTCAACTCAATTCGATACAACTCAGACTCGACTCAATACATAAAGACTCGAATACATAAGAACTCGACTTGATAACATAAACAAATATTAATATAACTTCTTGATAACTGATGGCACGGGACACCTATCACTAACTCCATCTACTAGTTGGTACTAAAGATTTAATATTTTAGTATGGAACATCATTCATCTGCCTTAAGTGTGACACTTTACTAATGATGGCTTGATGGGGCCAGATTTCGAGTGCATGTCGTCGCACAAGTAGTCCCGCACGAGTCTATTCATACAATAGATGTTGGATCCGAGTCTGTGATCGGTTTAGGGTGATGTTTCCATGTTTTTTATTTTGTTTTGAGATTGGAGAGCCATCATGAACACGTGATCTAAGTTGTTCATGTTGTTTATCCTAAATGTGTTTGGCTATATAAAATTTTGGGGGATGTAAGGCGGAACAAAAGTAGAGAATCAGTGATGTGTAATTGTACCCTAAGAGAACACCTATGATTTGGTGTTAGCGTGGTGATGTCAGATTCAAAAATGATGTTCATGCAAGTAACCAACAATCAAATAAAAATAAGCTTTGAATATACAACAACAACACTCAAGTCTTTATCCCACTATAGTGGGGTCGGCTATATGGATCTTTTGTCACCATTGTGCCCTATCTTTTGTCATAATCTCACTAATGCCCAAGTACATCATGTCTTTCCTTATAGTTTCATTCCAAGTCTTTATTGGTCTACCCCTTCCTCGCTTAACATGCCTAGTGAGTAGACTCTCACAATGCTTAACATGTGCCTCTAATGGTCTCCTTTGTACGTGTCCAAACCATCTAAGTCGAGCTTCTCGCGTCTTCTCTGCAATTGGTGCTACTCATGTCTTATCTTTGATACATTCATTCCTAATTTTATCCAGTGTTATGTGTCCACACATCCACCTAAGTATTCTCATATCCGCAACTCCCATTTTTTGCTCATAAACACAATTCATTGCCCAACACTCAGAATCATAGAGCATCGCTGGTCTAATTACGGTACGGTAAAACTTGCCCTTAAGTTTTAATGGTACTTTACGATCACATAGATCCCTGTCGCGCCACTCCACTTTAACCAACCCGCTTGGATTCTATGTGTCACATCTTTATCAAAACCTCCGTCTTTTGGAACTATCGATCCAAGATACTTAAAACACTCACTACGGGAAATATCTTGATCACACAACTTAATAATGAAGTCATCTATCCTTCTTGTACTGCTAAATTTAAGCTCCATATACTTCGTCTTTGCCCTGGTCAACCTAAAACCCTTCTTTTTTAAGTGTTTTGCCAAAATTCAAGTTTTGTGTTTGAACTCTCGCACGTCTCATCAACCAAAACGATATCATCCGCAAACAATAAACACTAAGGTATTGCTTGTTGGATATGTCCGGTGAGCTCATCTAAGATAAGGGTAAAGAGATAAGGACTTAAAGTTGAACATTGGTGTAAGTCAACAGTGATAGGGAATTCTTGTGTTAATCTTTCAGATGTCCTCACCCTTGTCACTGAATTTGTATACATATCTTTGATTATGTCAATATATGATACATTTATACCTTTATTTTCTAAGACTCCATAAGATCTCTCTTGGAACTCTATCATAAGCCTTCTCAAGAACAATAAACAGCATATACAAATCTTGTTTTCTTTCAAGGTAGTTGTCAATGAGTCTCCTCAAGAGATGTATAGCTTCCATGGTCGACTGCCATGACATGAATCCAAATTGATTCTCCGAGATGTTAGTCTCTCGTCTTACTCTTCTTTTTATTACTCGTTCTCATAGTTAAAGAAAAATTAAAGAAAATTATAAACAATCCAAGCGAGTTGGTTAAAGTACAATGAGATCAACATTTATCTGCTGATATCTCATCCTAATTATCGCTTTCCTGAACCTGTTGAACCACGCGCGAAGTGACTGCTTCAGTCCATAGAGGGACTTCTTCAACCTACAAATTCTGTCTTCTGTCTTGGTCGTGTCAAATCCTGGTGGTATCTTCATGTACACCTCCTCTGCTAAATCTTCATGAAAAAATGCATTCTTCACGTCTAATTGATGCAACATTCATCCATCACTCACTGTTAAGATGATCAAAGTCCTGACGGTGCTCATTTTCACAACGGGTTCAAATGTCTCATCGTAATTAATGTCATAGGTCCGGCTGTACCCCGTGGCAATCAATCAGGCTTTGTAGCGCTCGATCTATCCATCTGAGTTCTGCTTCACAATGAACACCCATTTGCACCTGACGGCCTTTTATCCTTTCGTTGTTGTGACAGCTCTCATGTTTTATTCTTCTCAAGAGGTCTCATATCCTCCTTCATCGTTGCCTTCCACTTTGGATCGTCAGTGGCAACATGTCAATTTTAGGTACAATAATACTATCCAACGATGCAATGAATATTCTTTGAGAAAAAATATATGATCATAAGAGACAAAAGAAGCAAGGTCTCAATCGTATCTATCAGGAGGATTTCTCGCATTGATGTGAGTAGTCTTCCATAATATGACAGTTGGAGAAGAAGGGAAAGGATATCACCTGAGGCTTGTGGTGATGTAGGTGCTCCAGGAGTAGATACCGACGTAGCCAAGGGACTAGAAGCTAGACTGGGCACAGGAACTGGTACAACTGACAGCTTCCCCCTCCTACTATACGTAAGTACCAACCCTTGAGTCGTAGGTCTAACATCTCGCCTCTCTTCCTCAATCTCCTCCTCCAGTTCTTCATCACTCTTCTCCTCCTCCACTGATCCCCCCTTCCATACTCTCAGATCTGTCATCAACCTCTCTTTCTCGCCTCATTCGGTATATGACAAATTTGGTGTGGATGGGGCTCCTCCCATTGGTAGTACTGCTTCAGCTCTCTAAAATGAACATTCATGCTCACAAAGCTTCTTTTCTCCACTGGACACCAGTACATGTATCCCATCTGAGTACGAGAGTAACCCACAGAGATACACTTGATTGACCTCGCATCAAGCTTACCAACACCAGACTTGTTGTCTTTCATGAAGCACACACACTCAAATACCTTCAGAGGAAGGATCCCCCCCCCCCCATTATGTCCATGTAGCTGCTGACACGGAGACTTCCACCCCAGAACATGTAATGGCATCCTGTTGATCAGCTGTGTCGTTGTCAAAAACGCATATACCCCACAGACTCTGAGGAACCTTCATGTTGAGCATCATACACCATGTCACTTCCAAAAGGTGTTTGTTCTTCCTTTTCTCCACTTCATTCTGTGTCAGTGTGTATGCACATGTGGTCTGGTCGAATAACCCATGGGCTTATAAGTACTTCATTGCCCTATTTGTGTATTTTGTCTAATTATCTGACATTAGTGCATTAATCACCGCAGTGTATTATGTCTGAACTTGCTTATGGAAATCTCGAAAGCAAGTAAGTACCCCACTATTATTTTTCATCAAATATAATCAAGTAACACATGATGCACAATCAATAAATGTTACAAAGTACATATAACTATTCAAAAAACTTACAGCACAAGGCCCCACATACATCTGAATGAACTACATCAAAAATGGAAGAGTTTTTTTGGCTCGTACTAACATACGAACTCCTAATATGTTTGCTTAAATCACAAGCATCACACATCAGTTTGGTTTTTTTTGCTCTTTTAAAAATAGCAGGAGTTACCTAGCTATAGTACCAAAAGAAGGGTGCCCCAACTGCTTGTAATGGAGTATCAGCATATCCTCTCCACTCATATCTTGTCCTCCAACTTTTGCCTTCTCTACCACAGATACAAGAGCTGCGTTCAATCCTTTCCAATCTAGATACCACAGCCCGTCATGCCAAATCTCAGTCTCAAGTATCTGTCTTGTCACTTTCTCAAGGAAAGTCACCTTGAGAATATCAAAAGAAACAACGCATCTCAGTTGAATGATTATGGAACTAATGGATAAAGGACTAACTGGAAAGGAAGTATCATTCAAAATATTTGATAGTTTTACTGATCCTGAATAATTAACAATACCCTTACTGACCACTGGTTGTAACGTACCATCCGCTGTCTTGATACTATCAGCAGTAGCTAGGCAAGTGTAGGAGAACTCGTCTGCTGGCGTGATGCTTCTGAGTCAATGATTCAATTTGATGCCCTAAAGGAAGATATGGATGCAAGAGCAAGAGATTCATCCCTTGGGTAGGCATACATAGTGAGCCCCCCCCCACCCCCCCACCCCACCCCCAGTTCATCCCCGCTCCCCTCGTCCGTTTGTTTCCTCTTGATGCCCTCTATCATGCTCAGTAGGGGCGCAAATTGGCTCTATAGCGATACTCCTCTGATCAATCAATGGAATTTCCAATTTCTCAGGTCAGTGCGATGAACCCAAAACCCTCAACAGTGTGACCAACTCATCCGGGCCCAACATCTTGAAGTCATCATCCATCGTACCTTCCTTCGACGTCATGGATCAGCCACCTCACCGATCACTGCATCTCGCACTGTATCAAGACATGCCTCCTCCTGCCCTAGATACGATCATCGCATCCTGATACCGGAGTATGCGGGATGTGCCCAGGCATAAGTGGTGTACGCTCGCTGCACTGCGTGCGACAGAGGGAGGGGAGGAGGGGGCGTTGGGGCGTCATTCGTGTAGCGCTGCAGACACTGCAGCCGCTAGAAGCGGCCGCTAGGGCATCGTTCTTGCGGCGCTGAAGTTGCAGACGAGAGACGCATCGTTGGGAGGTTGCGAGAGAGAACCGCTGGAGTCGTTCATGGATCGCTGATGACGGACGCTGGGAGGTCGCGGGAGAGCGCCGTTGGGAGGTCGCGGGAGATGCGTCACTTTGAGGTCGCACGAAAACGTTGTTGGCATCATTTGTTTCTCCCTTCCTCAGATACCAAGTTATGGAATTGGATCTTTTACATTAGAGCAACAAACTGGCTTTATATAGCCTACAACCATAACTATTATCATTTAATATTACAACAACCACCATAACGGTCATTGTTTGCCTCTTCATTGTAGTCGTTGTAGAGGGGGGAGCACCCTTGGCTACTACCTGTAACGTCCTGGTTGGCAATGCTATTTCCACACGTATTGGAAAGTTGAGGTCATCGATATGTGCTGTAAGGTCTGCACCACCAGTCCGTTGTCTTGTCTCTGGAGCCAACATCTGATCCATCATCATACTTTGCATTTGTTCCATCGTTGACTTGAGCAGGGCACTAGAAGTATAGATATGCAATGAAAGAAAGCTTTGATACCAACTGTTACAGGATAAGGCACCCCGTCACAGAAGTAGGAGAATGGTTACGGCCTCGAAAACCTCTGGGCAGAGACAAAGTGGAGCATATTCCATGACGTCCTAAGAGGGACTGTACGAGGTGATATGCGAAGGAGCTCGGGAGAAGCATGTCGACCTAGGTGGCAGTTGCAAACAACGGATTGGGAGGGGATGCAGCCGAGTCGAGGGAGCCCTAACCTCTTGCTAAAATGCTTGGAAGCAAAATCAATTGCTTGCCTTGGATCCAACTATCTAAAACATTTTTTCAAAAATACATAAGGGAACTGCTCACAACTGGGTTCAATTCAACCTCTTTTGTAGCATACCTTCCCACCCATGTCGCAATTAATTCAATAAGTTACATGTCCAAACCAAAAAAAATTAGGTCTCTCGGCCATGGCAACCGTCTGGCCACCCGCCGACCTATAACGCTAGTCGTTACTCCCATTGTGGCTAGGAAGTAAGCCCCACAACCAAAGCGGCGAAGAAAAAATATAGTGTTGCAATATCCAGCTAATGGGGGCATTCATGCATATGAGAACATTGTAGTGGAGAAGTTAATAGCCGAACATGGACATGTTTTGGCTACTAATTAAGAAAATAAAGGTCAAGTGGCAAAGCAATTAAGGCAGAGTGAGTTAGTCTTGCTAGACATGTCTTTCTCATGAACACATCCGTGACAGTGTTAGAGTATGCCCTAACAAACCATAGTGAGTGTGCGTCCACTTTTTTTATTTTCATCTAAATTTGGATAATCAAGAGAACTTCACAAGGTGCAGTGGTTTATCTTTACATTGATCATATCTCCTAAAAAGATGGTGGATTTTAGGGAATATCTGTGTTAACAATTGTTCTTATTTATTCTTTCTATTAAGCTATAACCGGATATTGGAACATATTTCCAAAAAATATGCTCCAATTCCATGATGATTATTCGAGCATATTTTGTATTTCTCAGGCTAATTTAGACAATAACATCTAACTTTATACGTCGGGCTACTCAACAACTCTGTAGTTTTCCATATCATATCAACATTGGCAATTAACATATTTTACATGGATCGATAGTGTATCTACGATGATATGAATACAGATGATACTAGCGGGGAAATTATGGATCCTAGCAAATATCCATGTTTTATAGTTTGCAACAATATTATATATTCTTTGAGTAACCTATAGACACCTCATCACATTCCATGTGATGGTACGCCAAAATTTATTTGCTAGGTGTAGAAAACAGCACACACATTTGGGAAAAATCTATAAACCTTGCATATACTTCTTGTATGTGTAAATACAAGTATGAATACATATATACAGGGAGAAAAGAGAGGGAAGAGTCCCAATTTCAAGATGTGGGATTATTACAAGTAGAGGAAGAAGGCTTAAGATGGGCCCTTCAATGGGTCATTACATGTTCTTTTCTAACACTTCCCCGCAAGTTTGAGTGTACAAGTCGTAGGCACCCAGGTTGGACAAGAAATGATAAAAAAGAGCACTTGACAAACCTTAGTGAGAAGATCAGCAACTTGGTCAGTAGTCGGAACATGTTTCAGTTTCAGCTTCTTCATTTGAACCTTTTCCCAAACGAAGTGGCAGCCAACTTCAATGTGTTTCGTTCTTTCATGCAAGACGGGATTCTTGCCTATGTGAATCGCAGTTTGACTGTCACAGAGTAAGGTGGCTGGTGAGAAAAGTTTTACTCTCATATCACTTAGGAGACTCTCAAGCCATGTGAGTTCAGATACAACATACGTCATTGAACGGTACTCGGCCTCGGCCGAAGATCTAGCAACAACAGCCTGTTTTTTATTGCGCCAAGTAACAAAATGACCTCCGAAGTAAGTACAAAAATCGCTGGTGGAACGCCGATCATCCAGGGAACCAGCATAATCGGCATCTGGATATGCAATCAAGGTTGGAGTGGAGGAGGAAGTTCTGTATACCATCCCTTGACCAGGAGCATTCTTCAGGTATCGCAAAATGCGTTCAACAGTTGTAGATGTGACACCCGAGGAGAATGCATAAATCTACTGACAACCTCAATAGCAAAGGATATGTCAGGTCTTGTGACAGTTAGATATATCAGTTTTCTCACCAACTGTCGATAGTACTCTGGGTTTGGAAGAAGAAGATTTTCATCAGAGACATGAGCACACTTATGAGCTTATGTTAACTATTGACATCCAGCATCATGAAGAAGGGGACAATACTTCTGTTAAGACAACTAGTGCGATTTCAAGATCAAGAAAGTATCAAAGGTTCCCTAGATCTTTCATTTGAAAAACAGAGTTGAGGTGTTGTTTGACCATTTGGATCCCTTTTTGAATCATCTCATGTGATTAGGATGTCATCGATATACACCAAAAGAAGAACTGTTCATGTTTTGCTATGTCGAGTAAACAGAGAAAAATCAGCCGAGCTCCGAGTAAAGCCGACCTTCCGAACAGCCCTGCTAAACTTATCGAACCAAGCCCAAGGAGATTGTTTGAGATCATAAATTGATTTCTTAAGGAGACAAACTTGGGACTCCCCCGTGGTCTCAAATCTGGGAGGCTGTCACATGTAGACAGTTTCTTGAATATCGTCATTGAGAAAAACATTCTTGATATCAAGTTGATGTAAGGGCCAGTGACGGTGTACAGCAACGGAGAGGAGGGCACGAACTGTGTTAAGTTTGGCCACTGGAGAGAATGTTTCCTCATAATCTAGACCTTGTTGAGTAAAGTCACGCGCCACCAGACGGGCCTTAAGTCGATCAATCGTCCCTTCAGGTGCATGCTTGATAACAAAGACTCATTTAAATTCAACAGTAGTTTGTCCTGGAGGAAGAGAAACCAGATCTCAAGTCTGATTAGCCCAGAGGGCCGTCATTTCTTCGTTCATGTAGAAAGGAATAGTAAAACCTTGCATATACTTCTTCATGTGTAAAATACAAGAGAGAATACAAATATATAGGAGAAGAGGAGAACAATCCTATACAAGAGATGGGCCTATAATTGGGTCTTTACAACAATCTTTTCTATGTCATCTAACACTCCCCCGCAAGCTGGAGCGTACAAATCGTAGGCACCAAGCTTGGACAAGAACTGGTAATACAACTTGCGAGGTAAAGCCTTGGTGAGTACGTCAGCAACTTGCCCAGATGTACGAACATGTTCAAGCTTCAACTCCTTTGATTGGACCTTCTCACGAACGAAGTGGCAATCAACCTCAATATGTTTAGTCCGCTCATGGAACGCCAGATTCTTTGCAATGTGTATTGCAACTTGACTGTCACAAAACAGAGTTGGAGGTGAGGATAATTTAACTTCCAAATCTCCTAGGAGACTTCCAAGCCAAGTTAGTTCAGAAGTAACAGCCGTCATTGCACGGTACTCAGCCTCAGGAGACGAGCGAGCAATAACTGTCTTCTTCTTAGTCCGTCATGTTATAAGATTTCCTCCAAAGTACAGAACCCAGTTGTAGACTGTCGATCATCCAACGAGCCCGCGTAATCCGCATCTGAGTATGCAATAAGAGACAGAGAAGAGGATGGCATGTACACAAGTCCTTGCCCAGGAGAAACCTTCAGGTACCTGAGAATGCGCTCCACAGCCTGGAGGTGAGAGACCCGTGGGGTATGCATAAACTGACTTATCACACCAACCGCAAATGATATATCTAGTTTTGTGACGGTTAGGTAGATCAATTTACCCACAAGACGGCGATAGTATTCTGCATTTGGAAGTAGAGAGTCCTCCTCAGATCCCTGAGCACACAGCATGTGGTTGACTTTCATCGGGGTATCCGCAGATTTACACCCCGAGAGGTCGGCATCTTGCAGAACGTCAACGCAATACTTACGCTGAGATAAGACTAGGTCATCAGGTCATCGAGCTACCTCCAGGCCAAGAAAGTATCGAAGATTTCTCAGGTCTTTGATTTGGAAGATAGAGTTTAGATGTTGCTTAACATGTTTGTATCCCGGTTGAGTCATCACCAGTGATTAGAATATTGTCTATATAAACCAAAAGTATTATGGTCCCAGTTGATTGGTGACGAGTGAAGAGAGAGGAATCTGCAGAGCTCTGTTTGAAGCCCGCCTCACGAACGGCCTTGCTGAATTTCCCAAACCATGCCCGGGGAGACTGTTTGAGACCATAGATAGATTTGCGAAGTAAGCATACACGAGACTCCCTGTGGTCTCAAACCCGGGCGGTTGATGCATGTAAACGGTCTCAAGAAGATCGTCATTCAAGAAAGCATTCTTGACATCAAGGAGGTGCCGATTTTTTCATTCCGCTACGTCATTCTGTTGAGGCGTATAAGCACACGAAGTCTGATGTATAATGCCGAACTCAGCGCACAGGTTGGGGAAGGTGTGACCAGTATATTCTCGAGCATTGTCCGTATGAAGAGTTTTGACACATGTAGAAAACTGAGTGCGCGATTCCGCAAGAAACACGCGGAACATAGTCGTGAGTTCGGTACGATCACGAAGTAAATACAACTAGGTAACCTGCGAGTAATCATCTATAAAGGTAACAAAGTACCGAGGCCCCAAGACACTAGGGATCTTATAGGGCCCCCAGATATCAGAATGTACTAGGGATAAAGCAGAATCGCTCCGAGTACATGAAGGAGAAAATGAGACACGGTGTTGTTTACCAAAGATACAGGATTCACAAAAGAACTCTTGGAGAGAGATAGTAGGAAGAGCTTTTTTGAGAATTGGGAGAGGGGCATGCCCAAGACGACGATGTCAATCAGTGGTGGAGACAGATGTGAGAGCAGAGGTGAGAGCGGTGGGAGGAACGTCGAGAAGATATAGCTCATTAGATAGTCGTCCTCAACCAAGTATAGTCTGCGTCAGTCGATCCTGCACCACAAAGGAAGAGCGTGAGAAAGTAACACAGCAATCAAGGTCTTGCATAAGACGGCTAACAGAAAGAAGGTTAAAGGAGAGCCCAGAATATGAAGAACCGAGGATAAGGAAAGAGAAAGAGTAAGAGACAGATTAGCAGCGCCATAAACCGGGAGCGTGCCACCATTGGCCACAGTGATGTGCTTGGGGTAAGCAGTATCTAAATAGTTGGGCGGCTGCTGCGGGGAGAGATGGTGTGTATCACCTGAGTCCACAATCCAGTGAAAGCTGTGTGAGAGGCATTATACCTTCCTTGAAGGTCGAGGCAACGGAGCCAGAGGAGCGACTAACCACCCCTTGAAGCTGATGTAGTTGAGGACGCAACGCAGCAACCCCATCAGCAGTGATCGAGTCGGATGTCATACACCTAATCGGCAGCGAGGCACGGAAACCGGGCAGCAAGAAGACAGCGGTTAGGCGGACCGATCCAGCGACTAGAACAGTGCGAGCACTGAGAACAACGTGAACAGGCCGCAGCGTCGAGAACAAGCCGTGCGGGAAGAGGCAGCCGCGTGAAAAGAGACTGCGGCGATAACAGGCCGCAGCGGCGAGAACAAGCCGCTTGGGAAGAGAACAAACCGCAACTTGAAGAAGGCGGAGCGGAGAAGAGGAGAGGCTGCATGCAATGAGACAAGGCGCAGCGACTAGCCAGAGAAGAAACTGCGCGAGAAGTCCGCACGGTCACGGTGATCACACCAGCGGCAAGGGAAGATGTTGCGACCCAGATGCGGAGATCGCGGCGGCTAAAGAACAATCCGCGGCGAGAAGATAAGAAAAGAGAAGTCGCGAAGACGAAGCGAAATCGCGGCGACTAGGTGAAGACGCAGCGAGCAGGGAGTAAAGTAGCGAGGGGCAGAGAAGAAGTCGCCGCGGGTTGACGAGGTCGCCGCAAGTAGAAGAGGTTGTTGCGGGAGAGCACTCTTGCACGACAAGCCCGCGCGGTTACACGAGAGGCCGCAGCAGGTAGTCAAAGCGACAAGAGCAGCGGAGAGCAAGAGAGAGATAGGGAAGCCGCGACCCAAGTGCGGAGAAACAGACCGCAGGGGTCACAGTGAACACACCAGCGGCTAGAGAAGGAGCGACAAGAGAGGTCGGCTCGAACAGAAAAGGGGAGAGGTCGCAGCGGTGAAGGAGAGACCGCGCTGGAAGACAAAGGGAGAAGACTAGGCCGCGAGTAGGAGAACTCGCAGCGGGCAGAGTTCGCAGCGGGTAGGAGAAATAGAGGGTAGAGCCCGCAGCGGTTAGAGAAGAAGCCGCGCGGGCAGAAGGATGTGGGAGAAGGCCCCACTTGCCAGAGAGAATCCTATAAAAGGAAGAAGGAAGCAGAGGTGGAGGCCACGGGAATGGAGGGGAAGAGAAGCGGGCAGAAAGTTCTAGCCGCAGGTAGCGTGTAGAAAACAAACAGGCCGCGCCAGGCGCGGGAAGGGAAGGTCGGGCGGTTAGCAGAGGCTAGCCGCAGGGAGAGACCGGGCGGTTAGCAGAGTGCTAGCCGCAAGAAGAGACCGAGTCCCTCTAATACCATGTAGAAAGGAATAGTAAAACCTTGCATATACTTCTTCATGTGTAAAATACAAGAGAGAATACAAATATATAGGAGAAGAGAAGGAGAACAATCCTATACAAGAGATGTGGGACTAAAGAAGAAGAAGGAAATGGGCCTATAATTGGGTCATTACAACAATCTTTCCTATGTCATCTAACAGTTCATGGCCGCCCGCCAACCCGGATGTTGAAGAACCTCCTGCACAAAGTTAGGTACAGAAATAGAGGATAATGAGGTAGCAAATGTGTGAAGCACCGGGTTCAGGCGATGTAAGGAGACATAATTTGCTAGGGGATGGGTGGTGGAGGTAGAAGTCGGGTCGACAGATCGTAAAGTGCCAGAGGTTGGAGCCGACTGCAGCAGGGCAACGGAGCGGAGAGGTCGTCGAGTATAGACACGAAGAAGAGGGGGGTGGAGACCCGGAGCTGGGAAGGGAACGAGTGGAGATGGTGGAGGAGACGGAGCTGATGGTGGTGGAGGAGACGTTACTAGGATGACAGGTCGTGGTAAAGGTGATGATGGTGGAGAGGACGGCGAAGGGAGGAAAAATGGTTGATCTTCCAGAAAGGTAACATCAACTGAAACCGTCACTTTGTGGTTAGTGGGAGAGTAGCAAACATACCCTTTTTGAGTACGAGAATATCCAACAAATATATGTTTGGCCGCCCAAGGATCGAGCTTGTCGGTGGAAGGACCAAGTGAACATAGCAGGTACATCCAAATACTCGAGGTGTTAGGGGAAATGGGGGTGTGGAAGAAAAGAGGAGGTTGAACGGGGTGGCGTTGTCGAGGAGGGGGGATGGCAATCGATTAATGAGATAGCACGTCATCAAAATTGCAAAATGTCAATACGTCTTGGGAGCATGCATTTGAATCATGATTGAACGAGCAACATCAAGAAGATGTTTGTTTTTACGCTCAGCCACACCATTTTGTTGAGCAGTATAAACACATGACGTTTGATGAATAATTCTGAACTCAGAGCAGAGGGTATCGAACTCATGGCTCGTGTATTCGCGAGCATTATCTGTCCGGAGTGTTTTGATTTGGTCGGAAAATTGAGTACGATTTTCAAGAACAAAAGACCGAAAAACACGAGGGAGCTTGGAGCGATCACGAAGTAAATACAACCATGTCATGCGAGAATAATCATCAAAAAATGTGAAAGTAACGATAACAAGAAATACTTGTTACTTTATACGGGCCTCAAATATCAGGATTGTACTAACATAAAAGGAGCAGAGCACCGGGTACAATGCGGAGAATAAGAGAAACGATGTTGTTTCCCCCAAAATACATAAATCACAAGTAAAAGTGGGACGATGAACATCTGAAAGAGCCTTCTTGAGAACAGGAAGAGGAACATGCCCAAGACATCGATGTTAGTCAACAGAGGAGACAGAAGAGAGAACAGTGGGGAAGACATCGAGAAGGTAGAGAGCCCGTTGTGCAGTCGTCCTTTATCAATGATATTATGAGTCTGTCGGTCCTGCATTAGAAAGAAAGAAGAGGTGAATGTGACAAGGCAATCCAAATCATTAGTGAGCCGACAAACAGAAAGTAAATTAAATGAATAGCCCAGGACATGGAGGGCCGAGCAAAGAAAAATCTGTTGATTTAGAGGTATATCAACAGAGACGGAGACAGTAGCGCGGAGAGAGCAAGTATTGAGGTGGCTTCAAGGAGGTGATATGATGAGTAGCACTGGAATCCACTATCCAACGCGTACTAGTGGAGAGACAAGTGATACCTTCATGAGAGACGGAGGAAATGGAGTTAGATGAGTTGTGGAGCAACCCTTGAAGTTGTTGGAGCTGGAGGCAGACTTCATCAAGACCAGCCCGACAGGCAGAAGGGCTGAGGGAGGCAACAGAGGCAATTGGACGAGGAGGCAAACCATGCTTTTGATAGCATGTGGCCTCAAGGTGTCCATCCTTTCCGCATAACGAGCACTTAAGTCGTGGCCGGTTATTTCGGCCCCTCCCACGAGAGCCAGTACGGTCCCCACGAGAAGCGAGAGGGAGAGGAAATAATGGCGCAGAAGATTGCTAGAGAAGAGCCGGTGTCGGAGGGCCGATAGCATCAGGAGGTGGTGAAACCTTGAGCAGCATGGAGCACACATCAGAGAATGATGGAATAGTAGCAGTGGAGAGGATCTGAGCCCCGACACTATGAAGAAGAGGCGGAAATCATGTCATCATCATGGCAATACCAACGGCCTCCTTTTGATCATGTTGGACAGCAAGATCCGTAGTCGGGGGCTGATGCTGAATTCAGGCCTCGACCAACAACTTGGACCGAGCGACAAAAGATATTAGGTCAGCAACACTTCCTGAATCAAGGGATTGAAGACCGGTGATGATTTTGTACAAGTGTTGGAGAGTATCCTTGCCAGAGTATAGAAAATAGAGCTCATCCCACATCGTCTTGGTCGTCTCATGATACATGGTCATGCGGTACGGTTCGTCATCAAGGGAGTTGAGAAGCCAAATCTGAACACGACCATCGCCACGCAGCCACTCATCAGTAGGTGCAGAAGGAGTATCCCTAGTGAGATGATGCAGAAGCCCCTTAGACTGAAGGACTCGGCGGACAGAATGCACTCATTCAACAAAATTCTTCTTCCCAGTAAGGGAGATGGTGGTGATTCTCAACTCGTCGGCCAGTTCAGGAGCAGGGACCAAGCGAGCTGAAGAAGAAGAATCAGTAGAAGAATTCATGGCAACACGACCTGGCGGCAAGGGAAGCGGCTAGGCAGGAAGAGCGGGCAGGGCGAACAGAGCGGACAGACGCAGCAACAGCTCAACCTGCAGACTGGCAAGACACAGGCGGTTAAGAGCAACAGCGGCTAAGCAAGAGCGCAATGATCAGGAGATAAGACGCGGCGACTAGATGAAAGACTTGATCGCAGCGGCTAGAGAGATAGATCATGCGATCAAGAAAGAACCGCAGGCAGGATGAGTCTGATTCGGGCAGCAAGAGCTAGCTGCGATCAAGCGGCTAGGCAAAGAGGAGACCGTGGCGGCTAGAAGAGAAGAGGCCAGCGAACAGCAGCAGGAGGCATGGTAGAAAGAGCACTCAGCGAGCAGACCGCGCGATAAGAGCAACAAGATCAAACTGCGATCAAGCGGGTAGGGACAAAGAGACCGCAGCGGCTAGAAGAGAAGAGACCAGCAAACGGCAGTAGAGGCCTGGCAGAAAGAGCAACCAGCGAGCAACCGCGCGACAAGAGTCCAATCGAACACGAGAAGTTGATCGCGAAGAAGGCAAGGCGATCTGGCTAGTAACGAGAAGCGGAAGAAGAGACCGTAATGTCTAGAAGAGAAGAGACCGGCGAGCAGCAGTAGGAGGCTGATAAAAGTGAGCAGACTGCGCGACAAGAGTTCAATCGAACGCGATAAAAGCAAGCAGACCGTGTGAAGAAGGTGAGGTTGTCTGGCTAGTAACGAGAAGCAGAAGCCGTTGGTAGCTGCGAGAAGAGATCGAACTGGTCTGAAGAGAAGTGGGGCCCAGAGAAATCCCTATAAAGGGAGTGAGACGGGGAGGAGATGGGTAGTAGGGGGAGAAAGAAGAGAGGGAAGCGAATAGAAAACAAATTAACCACAAGGGGTGCGGTTAGAGAGGAGAAGAGAAGTGAATGCCACGGGATAGGAGAAGAGGCGGCTAACAAAGGAGAGACAGCTCGGATAGGAAAACCGCAGAGATGGTTGCGGTTAGAAATTCAGAGACCGCACAGAGGGATCGTTGGCTCTGATACCATGTAGAAAACAGCACACACACTTGGGAAAATTCTGTAAACCTTGCATATACTTCTTGTGTGTGCAAATACAAGTATGCATACATATATATATGAGAGAAGAGAGGGAAGAGTCCCAATTTCAAGATGTGGGACTATTACAAATAGAGGAAGAAGGCCTAAGCTGGGCCCTTAAATGGGCCATTACATGTTTTTTTCTAACACTAGGCATACCATAGAATCCAGATGAATGTGAATCAAACAAACACAAAAATAGGACAAATTAGAAAAGTAGGCTAGCAAGGAAGTCATATATGAGTAAAAGGTATGACTACATTACTAGAAATGGTCAGCGAACAAAATTTTATCAGTCATTACTGGCTTGATGATAATTATTGTCTAAATAAAGGAATTTTTTTAACTAAATCTATTTACTGGGCCTTTCAACATCATTTTAAGATAAACTAAAAAAAGAATCAACTAAATCAATAAATATTGAAAAAAAAAATTTAATGCATCTATAAGAGCTACTACATAATGAAAATAGGTTATCTCACAAAACTTAATGCATAAAAACTTTTCTGACAGATTAGGAAAAATTACCAACAATGCTGATAGTGTAGACTTCCCACATCCACTTGTGCCAATAATGAAAATAGGTTATCTCACAAAACTTAATGCATAAAAACTTTTCTGAAAGATTAGGAAAAATTACCAACAATGCTGATAGTGTAGACTTCCCACATCCACTCGTGCCACACAGCAAAATTGTTACCGATTGCTTTCTCTCCCGAATTCTAGAAGAATAAAATGCAAGTTAAATAAAGGTTCAGACATGTCAGGCTTCAATAGCATTCGGGTAATCATGTTCAAAATTGTAGAAGAATGGTTCAAATCTTTTATATACTTCTTGAATTACAAAATACAAGTATGAGTACAAATATATAGAAGAGAGGAGAGAAACAGACAACTATACAAGCAATGTGGGAGTAAGCCAGAATCCTACATGGGCCATAATAATGGGCCTACTCAACATCTTTTCTAGTATTCTCTAACACTCTCCCGCAAGTTGGAGCATACAAGTCGTAGGCACCAAGCTTGGATAAGAACCGATGGTACATTTGTCGTGGTAGTGCCTTGGTGATAATGTCAGCAACTCGCTCTGACGCAAGAACATGCTCCAGCTCTAACTTCTTTAATCGAACCTTTTCACGGACGAAGTGACAGTCAACTTCAATGTGCTTGGTCCGCTCATGAAACACGGGATTCTTCGCAATGTAGATAGCAGTCTGACTATCGCAAAACAAAGTTGCAAGTGAGGGTAAGGTGACCCCCAAATCAACAAGAAGACCCTCAAGTCAGGTGAGCTCAGAAACAACAGCCATCATTGCACGATACTCAGCTTCAGCAAAAGAGCGAGCAACCATAGACTGCTTCTTGCTACGCCAAGTGATAAGATTCCCTCCAAAGTAGGTACAGAAACTCGTAGTGGAACATCGATCATCCAGGGAGCCAACATAGTCCGCATCTGAATATGCAATAAGAGATAGAGGATGGCTTATATATCAATCGTTGTCCAGGAGTTATCTTCAAATATCTGAGGATGTGTTCTACTGCCTGGAGATGAGAGATCCGAAGAGCATGCATAAACCGACTGACAATTCAAACAGCAAAAAAAATACCAGGTCTTATAACTGTCAGATATATCAGTTTTCCTACAAGACGTCGATAATACTCAGGGTTCGTAAGCAGAGAATCAGAGTCAGACCCATGAGCACATAACTTGTGATTGGCATCCATCGGAGTTTCCACAGGTTTGCACCTAGAGTAACCAGTATCGTGGAGAAGATCAAGGCAGTACTTTCGTTGTGAAAGGACAAGACCATCAGGTCGTCTTGCAACCTCAAGTCCAAGAAAGTACCTGAGAGCCCCCAGATCTTTTGTTTGAAAGACGAAGTTTAAGTGTTGCTTGATTTGTTGTATCTCTGTGGAGTCATCGCCAGTAATCAAAATATCATCCACATAAACCAAGAGAATAACAGTCTCAGTTGGTTGATGACGAGTGAAGAGAGAGAAGTCCACCGAGCTCCTCTTTAATCCAACTTCGCAAACGGTCTTACTGAATTTATCAAACCAAGCTCTGGGAGATTGTTTGAGACCATATATAGATTTACGAAGATGACATACACGAGACTCCCTCGTGGTCTCAAACACGGGAGGTTGGTTCATGTAAACCGTTTCTTGAAGGTCACCATTTAAAAAAGCATTCTTTATATCCAGTTGATGGAGAGGCCAGTGACGATGAACAGCCAAGGAGATCAACACTCGAACGGAGTTCAACTTGGCGACGGGAGAGAAGGTTTCATCATAATCAAGTCCTTGTTGTTGAGTGAACCCCCGAGCCACAAGTCGAGCTTTGAGTCGGTCAACCGTCCCATCTGGAGCATGTTTGAAAGCAAACATCCACTTGCAACTGACACACGATTGTCCAGGAGGAAGAGAAGCCAGATCCCAAGTTTGGTTAGACCAAAGAGCGGTCATTTCCTCGTCCATAGCTGCACGTCATCCTGGATGAAGAAGAGCCTCCTGCACTGAGTTAGGAATAGAGATGGAGGAGAGAGAGCAAACTTGCGGAGAGGTGGAGACGGGTTATGCAGTGAAGCATAGTTTGCCATGGGATAAGCAGTATACGTTGATGATGGATCGTCAGTCCGATGGATAGCACCAGTGGAGGGGGGATGTTGTAAAGCTCCAGAGACCGGGGTACAATGAGTGTATACACAAAGAAGAGGCGGTTTAGGTTGTTGAGGTGGAACAAGTGTCAGAAGTGGAGTGGGAAGAAGGGGTGGTAGGGAAGACGTGACTGGAACGGTTGGACGAGGTATGGAAGGAGAGAGAAGAGGACCAAATGCAAACGGTGAGTCATAAAATGGTAGAGCCTCACGAAAGGTGACATCGGCAGAGACAATCACTTTGTCAGTCGTCGGAGAATAACACACATAGCCTTTTTGAGTCTGAGAGTACCCGAGAAACATACATTTGTTGGCACAAGGGGCAAACTTATCAGTGGTCGGACCAAGATTGTGAACATAGCAAACATTCAAACACACGAGGCGTGAGAGTGAACAGGGATTGGTACGGAAAGAGGAGACTAAACGGGGTGGCAAAGTTGAGCACAGAGGATGACATGCGATTGATGAGGTGACATGCTGCAGATACAGCAAAGTTCCAAAAATGAGTAGGAACTTGCATTTAAATCATGAGTGACCGAGTCACATCAAGCAGATGATGATTCTTGTGTTCGGCCACACCATTCTGTTGAGCGGTATATACACACGAGGTTTGATGTATAATGTCAAATTCTGTGCATAGGTTCGCGAATGTCCGGCTAGTGTATTCTCTTGCATTATCAGTGTGAATGATTCTTAAAGGAGAGGCAAACTGAGTACGAGTTTCCATAATAAAGGCACGAAAAGTAGTAGTTAGTTCAGCACGATATCGAAGTATAACCAGGTTAAGCGATAGTAGTCATCAATAAAAGTGACAAAATAATGATAGCCAAACATAGTAGGGGTTTTATAAGGTCCTCAAATATCATAATGAACTAATGATAAAGGAGTAGTACTCCGAGTACAAATAGGTTGAAAAGAAACACTATGGTGTTTGCCAAAAATACAAGATTCACAAGAAAACTCATGCAGGGAGACATCCGGAAGAGCCTTCTTGAGAATCGGGAGAGGAGCATGCCTAAAGCGACGATGTCAATCGGTAGTGGAGACAACGGAGAGAGCAGAAGGAGGAACATCGAGGAGGTAGAGCTCATTTGACAGTCACCCCTTACCAATGATATTCTTCGTTTATTGATCCTGCACAACAAAGGTAGATGGTGAGAAAGTAACACAGCAATTAAGGTCTTTAGTAAGGCGGCTAACAAAAAGCAACTTAAATGGTGATCCTGGAACACGAAGAGCAGAAGTCAGATAGAGAGTGGGTGTGAGAAAGATATCAGCAGCGCCGGATACAGGGTGGTATCACCATTAGCCACAGTCATCGAATATTGCGGAGGGCGCTGCGAGGTAATATCGTGTGTGACTCCCAAATTCACAATCCAGTGGGAGCCCTGTGAAAGACATGATATACCTTCATTTGAAATAGATGTCACGGATCCAGAGGAGCGAGAGATCACCCCATGTAATTGTTGGAGCTGAGTGTGTAGAGCATTAATGTCATCCTGAGCAGAAGCTGCAGAGTCTGTGGCAGGGGAAGTGGAAGGATCAGCCATAGCAGCAGCAACAGGATGTGGAGGCAGACCATGTTTGCGATAGCAGGTGGCCTCAAGATGACCATCCCGACCGCAATACGTGCACTTAAACGGAGATCTACCAGACCGGTCCGTCCCCTGGACATGTGGCGCCCCCCACGGGCTGAGGACCCCCGAGCTGATGGAGCAGGTGTAGAGTGTTGTAGAAGAGATGGGGAGGGAGTAACAGGAGCATCCTGGGGCGGTGTGACCTTCAGAAGCATAGAGCACACATCTGACAGAGATAGAGTGGTAGTAGATGAGAGAATCTGGGCCCGAACATTGTGCAGGTGAGAAGGAACTCGGGACATCATCATCGCAATCCCGACAGCTTCTTTCTGGGCCCGTTGAGTAGTCAGATATGTAGTAGGAGGCTGATGCTGGATCCAGGCCTCGACCAGAGTCTTGGCTTTAGCCACAAAAGAGATCATATCACCGGGAACACCTGGATCAAGAGTTTGAAGTTCTGAAATGATGTTGAACAACTGAACAAGTGTTGAAGACTATTCTGCCTAGAGTAAAAAGAGTGGAGCTCCTCCTACATGACCTTCGACGTGCCATGATACATATCCATCCTATAGGGCTCGGTGTCCATGGAGTTAAGCAGCCAGGACTGGACCTGGCCATCATCCTGAATCCACTCATCGGTGAGGGTGGTAGGATTGACCCTGGTCAAGTGATGAAGAAGTCTTTTCATCTGTAGTACTCGACGAACTGAGTGCACCCATTCCACGAAATTCCGCTTCCCACTGAGGGAGATAGTACTTATCCGGAGTTCATCGCGAAACTCGGGAACAGGAGCCGCAACACGAGCAGGAAAATCGGAGGTGGCATTAGAATTCTCAGAAGCCATGAGCTCGCAGCGGTTAGAGGGGGCTCTCGAGTGGTTAGGAGACCAAGCTCGCAACAACTAAGAGACCGAGCACACGAGCGGGTAGAAGAGAGTCTGCAGCGATTATGGCAACAGAACACCAGCAGCAAGAGAGGCGGCTAGAGAGGAAACCGCGGCGGTTACAAAGAAAGATCGCTACAGCAAGAGGAGACCACACCAGTGGAAGGAAGGAGAATCTGCAACGGATAGAAACAGTCCGGCGGTACGAAGGCAACCCGCAGCGGCTAAGGAGGCAACCCGCAGCGGTTAAGGAAAGCAGACCAGCGGAAGGAAGGAGAGTCTGCAGCGGATAGAAATAGTCCGCAGCGGAAAGAAGGCAACCTGCGGCGGCTAAGGAGGCAACCCGCAGCGGTTAAAGAAAGTAGACCAACGACTAAGCAGAGCCGTGATTTTAGAAGAACAAGTCTGAGACTCAGCAGGTAAGCAGAGAGACCGCAAGCCGCGAGAAGATGCCGATAGAAAGCAAACCGCAGCGACTAGAAAGCAAACCGCAACGACAAGAACACCAGTACTAGGATTTGTAGCGGATAGAAACTGCCCGCAGCGGTTACGAAGGAAACCCGCAGCGGTTAAAAAGAGAACCCGCAGCGGTTAAGAAGAGCAGACCAAAGCAGCGACTAAACAAACAAACCGCAGCCAGAAGAGCCCGCTGCTAGAAGAGCCAGCGGGGAGGCGGACAGAGACACGGGAGTGGGGTCCACTTGTCAGAGAGAAGAAGGTTATAAAGGGGAGAAAGAGAAAAAGGAGAGGTGGAAGCCACGATAGGCAAGAAGAAACTGCGGGGAAAGCAGCGGTCCGAGCAGATAGCAGTGAGCACACAGGTTACCCGCTCAGAGGAATGCAGGTAAATGTGGATAGCAGTGGTCAGGAAGAAGGAATCTGCTTCGAGGAAGATCGCTTCCTCTGAAACCATGTATAAGAATGGTTCAAACCTTGTATATACTTTTTGAATTACAAAATACAAGTATGAGTACAAATATATAGAAGAGATGAGAGAAAAAGACTATACAAGCAATGTGGGACTAAGCTAGAATCCTACATGGGCCATAATAATGGGCCTACTCAACATCTTTTCTAATATTCTCTTAACAAAAATATTACAAAAAGAAAAAAAATGAGGAACCTTATTATGTATAGACCATCACTAGGCTTCTCCATGTACATGAAAAATAAGTTAAATTAGGTAAAAGATTTTTTGAATGGAATTTAATAATTTTCTCAAAACAAATGTTAAGAAGTTATTATGCACGAAAACTTTAAATAGAACCAGAGGGAGGTGATGATAAAGTAGAAAAAGAAAGAGAAGAGCATGAATATGTTGAAGAAGAGGAAGATGTTTAAAGGTTCACAGTGGCACTAATTATATTGGCCTAAACAGGAGTCCTCTCAGCATAATAACATATTTTGGACCAGTGCACAATCAATCAGAAGGTGGGTAAGGTTATCATAGTGAAAGGAACTTTGTACCGCAGGCATTGGTGAGTCACCTAAAGTTGAAAACAAAACCACGCACATCCCCTTGCACATTTGTTTGGATGAAGAAAGGTGTCGATATAAAGGTATTTGAAGTATATTGTATCTTTATCTTTATTGGTCAACATGATAATTATGACATAATTGTGATGTGCTAGTGATGAACTGTAATCATTTCTTGTTGCTTCAACGTTGGTAATATAGTATGGTTGTCATTCATAAGCCCTAAAGTAATACTTATTTGTTTGAAAGATATGAGAAAAAGATTAAAATAAAGCACAGTATCAATCAGGATGATCAAATCAAAGCTTCTAAAGTGGAGGATTCTTCTTGTTAATGGTTCTAAATTTTATGAGGAAATAAAGGGGAAGCCTGCCAAAGAAAATATAGTCCATGCAACTACAATCCACAATAGATGAATGAATAGATATAATGTCAAATAATGCATAATGCGCTTCCCTAATAGGAAATAGACAATGTCATAAAGGCATGATTCCTAGAGCAAGATTCCCAAACTTGTTGTTGTTGAAAGTGGGCCCGACGACCATAGAAAGGTCAAGACCCGAGCCCATAGCCCGACTGCAGTCGGTGCACCCCAACCCGCTCTCCGTCTTGGATATAAACCGTGCGGCGGGTTGTTGAGGACGGGAATCGATCCCAGGACCTCCTTTATAAGAGGATTTTATCTCCTCCTCTCATACCCAACTGCACTGCAGCTCAGTTGGGTATGAGAGGAGGAGATAAAATCCTCTTATAAAGGAGGTCCTGGGATCGATTCCCGGCCTCAACAACCCGCCGCACGGTTTATATCCAAGGCGGAGAGCGGGTTGGGGTGCACCGACTGCAGTCGGGCTGTGGGCCCGGGTCTTGACCTTTATATGGTCGACCTTGACCTTTTTATGGTCGTCGGGCCCACTTTCAACAAAAGTGCAGTGCAGTTGGGTATGAGAGGAGATAAAATCCTCTTATAAAGGAGGTCTTGGGATCGATTCCCGGCCTCAACAACCCGCCGCACGGTTTATATCCAAGGCGGAGAGCGGGTTGGGGTGCACCGACTGCAGTCGGGCTGTGGGCCCGGGTCTTGACCTTTCTATGGTCGGCCTTGACCTTTCTATGGTCGTCGGGCTCACTTTCAACAGTTGCATTGTCGAGTAGGTTCGAAGGAATGAGTGATGCTACTAGAGACTGTGGATGATTCAATCTAGAAAGGATTGATTCGTGAGAGCATGAGAGCATCTGTGGTTCCAGTATTAGTAACTATGGAGAAGGTTGAGAGTTGTGGGATGTGTGTCGATAGAAGAGCCATAAACAAGGTTACAATAAATCACATGTTCGTATTTCTATCGTTAAATGATGTATTGGACCAGCTTAGTGGTGCACAAGTGTTCACGGAGATTGGTTTCCGTAGTGGATATCACTAGACTCATGTTAGAACTGAAGATGGATGGAGAAAACATTCAAGTCATCCTTCGTTTTGAACAAATGAATTGTAATGTCGTTTGGGATGTCAAATGCTCTCATTATATTTATGCAGGTGACTAACCAAACGCTGAAGTTGTTTATTGGGATATTTATAATGGTCTACTTTGTGATATATTAGTATACCGTAAAGATGATGCTCTCGCACGGCACACTTACGACAAGTACTAAACATTCTTCGAGAGAATCTGTTATATGTGAACTGTTAAAGTAGCGAACAAACGACCAAAAATAAGCCGGAGTTTTGAATAATTGAAAGTTTTATTATCCAAAAAGATATCTATTACAAAGGTATGTCCTCCCTTATATAGAATGGAGGAGAGATGAGAGAATACAAATAAGAGATGTGAGACTAAAAATTTACAGGACTAAGCGGACTATACAAAACAAACCGCACAAGCCGCGCGGTTAGACAGAAGGGCTAACCGCACGGCTACCACCAGAGAGAAAGAGAGATTGCGAGGGTAGACCGCTAGACCGCCCGGTCTCCAAGCCGGCTGAGACAAACCGCCAGACCGCGCGGTCTTCAACCCGCCAAGACAGACCGCCCGGTCACCAACTTCAACACTCCCCCTCAAGCTGGAGCATATATATCGATCATGCCCAGCTTGTCACAAACATGAAGAAACGAGGCGGAAACTGACTTGGTGAAGATGTCAGTCAGCTCTTTATCAGAAGTGACAAAGGGAGTGCAAATTTGTTCCTTTAAGATCTCTTCACGAATGAAATGACAGTCGACCTCAATGTGCTTTGTTCTTTCATGGAAGACCGGATTTTTGGAGATGTATATGGCGGCCTTGTTATCACAGAACATAGGTAGAGGATGGTTATAGACCTCTCCTAAATCTAGCATGAGAGCCCGCAGCCATTTTAACTCACAAGTGGTCGACGTCATACTGCGATACTCAGCTTCTGCACTGGACCTGCAGACAACAGACTGCTTCTTGCTCTTCCAGCTCACCAGATTTCCCCCAACAAAGGTGCAAAAACCTGAGGTTAACTTGCGATCCCCTTTGTCATCAGCATAACTTGCATCTGAGTATGCTTCAATCCTCAGATGATCATTCTTCTGAAAAAGTAATCTTTTCTCAGGCGCTGCTTTGACATACTCCAAGATCCGCAAGGCGGACTGTAGATGACACTCCCTAGTTGCTTGCATGAATTGACTCACCTTGCCCACAACATAGGAAATGTCGGGGCTGGTCACTGTGAGATATATGAGCTTACCAACCAGACGTCTGTACCGCGAACTATCTGAAAGAGGAGGCGAATCATCTGTCCAGGTTTTGTCTTCTCCAGTTGTCATGGGGCATCGGGCAGATTTTGCTCCAGTCAATCCTGCCTCTTTTAAAAGATCAAGGGCATACTTACGCTGAGAGAGAACTAAGGAGTCGGGCTTCCGAGAGATTTCGGTCCCCAGAAAGTACTTTAGAGAGCCAATATCTTTAGTGATCAGATGTTGGCGAAGATGTCGCTTTGTCAGGGCAACCCCTTCCTGGTCATCGTCAGTGAGAAGAATATCATCGACGTACACAGCAAGAACAACCAGCCCCGAAGGAGTTTTGCGAATAAATAGAGAGTGATCGACAGAGCTTCGCGCAAAACCAACGGCCGCCACGATGTCACTGAACTTGTCAAACCAAGCTCGAGGGCTCTGCTTGAGGCCATAAATTGCCTTCTTCAGCCGGCATACTCGTGTCTCCCCCTGAGCAACATACCCATGAGGTTGCTCCATGTAAACGGTCTCGTGAAGATCACCATAAAGGAAGGCATTCTTGACATCCAGCTGAGAAATCGGTCAATCCCTATTTACCGCCACAGAGAGAAGGACCCGAATAGTGCTGAGACGAGCCACGGGGGAGAAGGTGTCAAAGTAATCAACCTCATAGGTCTGAGTAAAGCCCTTAGCAACAAGGCGAGCCTTATACCGATCCACAGTGCCGTCTGGGCCAAATTTGACCACAAAGACCCAGCGACAACCAACAACATCAGTACCGAAGGGAGGAGGAACAAGAGTCCATGTACCCCGCTCAGTTAGGGTCGTCATTTCCTCATCCATGGCCAGCTTCCAATGAGGAATAGCAAGGGCCTCCTGGTAGGAGCGGGGTGTGGCAGTGGCAGAGATAGCTAGTGCAAATGCCCTGCGAGAAAGGGTAAGACGATCATATGAAACAACAGCAGCAAGGGGGTGTAGGGTGCACGTCTGCACCCCTTTGCGAAGAGCTATAGGAAGACCCAGGTCAGCGGGTCCCTCGGCATCCGGAGCATCCGTGGCAGAGAAAGCTGGCCCGGGAGTAGAGAGCGACGACGGCGGAGATGAGGGAGACGGTGGCGGAGATGAGGGAGACGGTGGTGGAGAAAGAGGAGTGGGTGGAGACGGTGTAGGGGTGGAGATCGTAGTAGGAGACGAGGGAACGAAGGGAACGGCAGGAGAATCAGAAGCGGGGAGAAGAGGAGAGGAGTCATCCGAGAAGTAGGAGGTATTCTCGAAGAAGGTGACGTCAGCAGAGACGAACTGCTTACGAAGGACGGGATCAAAGCAACAATAGCCTTTCTGAGTGGTGGAGTACCCCAGAAAGACACATTTGGTGGAGCGAGGGGAGAGCTTATCACTGGTGGCCGAAGGGGCATGCACAAAGGCAGTGCATCCAAAGATTTGGAGAGGGAGAGGAAACGGCTCCTTGCCCGGATACAGAATGGAGAATGGGGTTTTTCCGTGGAGAACCGTGGAGGGAATGCGATTGATAAGGTAGCAGGCAAGGAGAACAGCATAGCCCCAATAGGAGCGAGGAACATGCATCTGGGTCATCAAGGTGCGAGCGACATCGAGGAAGTGACGGTTTTTGCGTTCTGCCACACCATTCTGCTGTGAAGTATAGACACAACTAGTTTGATGAATAATCTCATTTTGCATGCAGAATGTAGAGAAGTCATGACAGATATATTCTTTGGCATTATCAGATCGAAAAACTTTTATAGAAACATTAAATTGAGTTTTGATCATGAGATAGAAGGACGTCCATACAGAGAATAATTCGGAGCGATCTTTTAACAGGTACACTCACGTACGGCGAGAGAAATCATCAATGAACGTGACAAAATATGAACTACCTCGACCAATGGTAAGAGTAGGAGAAGGACCCCAAATATCGGAGTGGATAAGATCAAACGGACGGGTAGATCCACGAACGTGCTTTGGAGGGAAGGAGGAGCGGTGATGCTTGTCAAGCTGACAGGCCTCACAGTTGAGCGGAGGACTGTGTGGAGGAAGTTGGGGCAGAAGTTGATGAAAAAGACGTGGAGGAGCATGACCAAGGCGGAGATGTCATTGGAGAATATCTGTGGATGTGGAGGAGAAGGTGGAGAAAGCAGAAATGTTGTCCAGGAAGTATAAGCCGTCACTCTCAGTCCCAGTAGCAATCGTCCGTTGGGAGTCCGGATCCTGAAAAGAGCAAGAAGTAGAAGTAAATGTGACGGAACACTGTAATTGCTTGCATAGAGAGGTAACAGATAATAAGTTGCACGGGAACTTGGGCACGTATAGAGTATCCGCCAAGTGACATGAACTATCCCCGTCCCATGGACTGATGATGAAGAGCCGTCAGCGAGAATAACCGGGGGCAATCGATCATGTGTTTCTAGGAGAGAAAAATACTGGAGAGTGTCGGTCATATGATTTGTAGCACCGGTGTCGATCAGCCATTTTCCTTGAGTAACAACGTGGGCACTACCAGAAGACGTGACCACCGAGGCGAACGGCTTGGAGGAGGATATGAAAGCCATAAGGGGGAGAAGAGGGAAGCACAAGTCGCGCAACTTAACAGGAGGTCGCGGCGACTAACAGGCAGGAGCGGCTAAAGGAAGAAAGGCAGAGAGGCCGCCGAAACAAGGAAGAACTCGCGCGAACAGAGAGAAAACGCAGCGGTTAAAGAGAAAGAGATCTGCAGCGGTCACGATGATAGATACCAGCGGCCAGAAAAAACACGACCAAGCCGCAGAAGCAAGCAGAGGGAAAGAAGTCAAGCAGCTAGAAATCAGCCCGCGCGAACAGAAGAAAGAGACACCACGCGAACAGAGAAAAGTCCGCTGGGAGGCAAACAGGTCGCAGCAAGAAGAAGAAGAAACAAAGAGGTCGCGCACACAAAGGGCAACGACAATGAGAGAAGAAGCCGCGCGAACAGGGCGCAAGCAGGCGGAAGAAACAAGCCGCGGGGACAGGCCGCGAGAATAAGAAGCAAGCCGCGCGGACAGGTCGCGAGGGCAGAGAGGGCGCACAGAATCAGTAGAAGAAAATCGAGTCCTCTGATACCATGTTAAAGTAGCGAACAAACGACCAAAAACAAGCCGGAGTTTTGAATAATTGAAAGTTTTATTATCCAAAAAGATATCTATTACAAAGGTATGCCCTCCCTTATATAGAATGGAGGAGAGATAAGAGAATACAAATAAGAGATGTGGGACTAAAAATTTACAGGACTAAGTGGACTATACAAAACAAACCGCACAAGCCGCGCGGTTAGACAGAAGGGCTAACCGCACGGCTACCACCAGAGAGAAAGAGAGATTGTCAGGGTAGACCGCTAGACCGCCCGGTCTCCAAGCCGGCTGAGACAAACCGCCAGACCGCGCGGTCTTCAACCCGCCAAGACAGACCGCCAGACCGCCCGGTCACCAACTTCAACATGAACCTAATGAATGCAGTTTCCTAGAGAATCAATTGGTCTTTCTTGGCTTTGTGGTTTTTTGAATAAGCAATTAAATTACAGGAAGAAATGATTAAATCTATCAAGCAGTGCTGGCTCCTAAAACTGTAATAGAAGTATGCAGTTTTCATGATCTAGCAACACTCTACCCTAGGTTCATCCATAACATAAGCGGTGTTATATCCCCGATGATGGAACAAATGAAGAAGGAAAGGTTTAATTGGAAATAAGTTACTGATGAAAGTGTTGCTGTCATGAATGAAAAGTTATCACTCCCTTTGTGTTGGCCCCACAAGATTTTGACAAGTAGTTTGTTGTTGAATGTGATGCATGTGGACTGCATATTAGTGCAGTTCTTATGCAAGATAACCAATTGGTAGACAACATGAGCGAAAAATTCAATGCACTAAAATCGTTCACATATGATCAAGAGTTACACTCAGTTTTCTAGTGATGAAATTTTAACAATCCTAACTTATTCAACGGGAATTTCCTATTCTACTGCGGTCATCAAGTTTTGAAGTATCTCAATAGTCAGCAGAATATCAACAAGATGCATGACTGATGGATTGTCGACATTTAGAAATTCGCTTATTGCATTCATCACAAGATTGGCACCTAAAATCAAATTACAGATGCACTAAGTAGAAGATCCACACTTCTTGCCACAATCAACATGAAATAGTGGGTTTTGTTGCTTAAAAGAATTCTATGCCAATGTTGAAGAGTTTTGGTAGATTTAGGTAATGTGTTGAGGGAAAATTGATTAGCGACTTTCGCCTGCATGAGGGCTATTTAGAGGGAAACAGTTGTGCAGCTCGCGCATCTTTGAGCTAGATCATTTGTGATCTTTATTGCGGAAAATTGGTAGTAGGTCACTGTTGTGAGCCTCCCTCTTGGATCTCGTAACCGGCAGTGGAGCTATGGCGGCAGCTTGCGGCTTGAAGAAAGGCGGAGACGGGGCTGTGCAGAATCGCGGAACATGACTACGGCTTGCAGGTGTCTAGGGTTCTCTGAACCGGGAACCAGATAGAAAAGGAGGGGAGAGTTTAGAGAGAGATAGAAAAGAGGGAAATGAGAGTGAGAGAGAGAGAGAGAATTAATTTTCTAATTTCTTCCTTTCCTCTCAAGTCCAAACGGAGACTATTTAAGGTCACACAATACGCCCCCCATTTGGGCTTCCGACAAATGGGCACAATATTAAAAATTAACATAGCAACAATACGAATATAACTAAAAATAACATCGTAAAATACGTAGATAACTGGCGCTGTCACGCCACATAACATCGCCGCCCCCGTCCGAAGACAGCTTGTCCTCAAGCTGGATCGAAGGGTATTGCAGTGGCTTCTCTTCCTGTCGCGTTATCATCGGGAGGATCATCCACTTTGAGCCAAAATAAGTGTTTGCATCGATCCAGGGTGGAAGTGTTCATCATAATTGAACCACAAGTCTTTCTCGCGACGCTCAGCCATCTCGGCGCGGGACAAACGGCGGCGAACCGTAGGCCGCGGTGTATCGTCCCGGGATGGAGCTTTGTCAGGCAAGCTGGCTAGAGAGTAAGCGCCCTGATAGTCTTGACGTCCCAAAGGCGGACGATCTAGTAGCAGTCGCCGTTCACAAGCCCCGACGAGGCTCATAGCTGTGTTGAGATCACGTGCCAGAAAGAACTCCACATCCCAACGTAATCGCTCGTGGAGACCAGCGGTGAAGAGGGGAACTTGTTGCTCCGGTAAGACGGACGTTTCCCTAGACAGTAGCATTTGGAATTGTTCCAGGTAGGTGTCGATGGAGTCGTCCTGTTTGAGGTTCGCCAGATCGCTGAGTGGGTTTCCCTATAGAGCGGGACCAAACCTCAGGGTGCAAGCCGCACTGAATTCCGCCCACGAAGGGGTGTTCCCACAGAAATTGACTGAACCACAATTGCGCTGGGCCAAGTGGAACGAGGCAATGCCGACGCGTTCTTCGTCGATGTGCGCTGGTTGGCGAAGAAAATATCACAATGGGTAAGCCAAGGAAGAGGATCTTCGCGGCCCTCACAGATGGTAAAATCCATCCAAATAGTGCGTGCGTAGGCGGGGTAGTCCACTCCTGGAGGAGCGGCGGAGTCCACGCGGTTTACGAAGGGAGATCGGTCGTGTGCAAGGAAGGGGGAGAAGGCATCCCCTGTATGGCGTCCAATCGTGCGTTGAGAGCGTCGATTTTGGCGTTCTAAGTTGCGAACATGCTTTGGAAAAGTGTCATAATTTTGGCGAGTGAGGAAGCACCGTCAACCATCAAGAATAAGGCTAGTCGGACAGTTGGTAGTGTTGGAAGCAGTCCCTCAGAGGAGAGGTGTCGCTGGGTAGTGGTTGCGGGGCTAGGAAGGCGAACGGAAGTCGACGCAGGGCCCGCGTGGGTGCTAGGCCGCAGAGCTGTAGCCGAAGGACTAGACGGGTGTGTCGGAATGGCAAATTCGCTGACAGAAGAGCCCGCTAGGTTGCTTGGCTGTTGTGATCGCGCTGCGGGGCGGGGAGGGCGTACCGGAGCGGAAGAATCGCGGGAGTTGGAGAGATCGACGGGTGCCTCTGATACTAGTTTGTTGTGAGCCTCCGTCTTGGATCTCGTAACTGATGGTGGAGCTATGGCGGCGGCGGCTTGCGGCTTGAAGAAAGGCAGAGACGAGGCTGTGCGGAATCGTGGAACGCGACTACGGTTTGCGGGCGGCTAGGGTTCCCTGAACCGGGAACCGAAAATAGAAGAGGAGGGGAGGGTTTAGAGAGAGAGATAGAAAAGAGGGAAATAAGAGAGAGAGAGAATTAAGTTTCAAATTTCTTCCTTTACTCCCAAGTCCAAACGGCCACTATTTAAGGTCACAAAATACGCCCCCCTTTGGGCTTACGACAAATGGGCACAATATTAAAAATTTACATAGCAACAATACGAAGATAACTGAAAATAACATAGTAAAATACGTAGATAACTGGCGTCGTCACGCCACATAATAGTCACTTGAGCAGAGATAAGATGGTTGCAGGAGTGGAAGAACATTATTATTAGCCTCAACTAAAGAGGAATATTAATAAGTTTGTCGGTAACTGTGTTGTATACCAGGTAGCCAAGGGCCAGGTACATAATATATGAAAATGAATGCCTTAGCTAGTTCTTGAAGCTGTTTGAGAGAAATTGTCCATTGATTTTGTGTGGGGGACTTCACAACACTTGGTGAGATGTGGATTCTATCTTTGCAATGATTGGAAAATTCTTTATGATGGTGCATTTCATTTTGTGTCACAAGATCCGATGTTTTCTGACGCAGGACAAATCTATAGGCGGCGGGTAAACGACAACTTAACCCGACATAATATACAAAGTCCGACGGATTAATCACAAATTAGATAATAAACATAAACATCCAACGCAAACAATTCAAAACAAGACAGAATAATTTATTAGTGCAAAGTAAGCTTAGACTTTCCTCCGCATGGAGGGCCAAAGAGAGAGTGCGCGGCAAATGAACCCTGTAAATTACAATATTTATCCAAACAAACAACTACCATACAAGAGATCCAAAACGAGTATACGATCCAATCCAATATAAATATGCTGAAAATAATAATTCAGTACAACGAAATCTCACCAAATAGCGGGTTGATCAAGGCATTGAAGAATCCGGAGTCGGAGATGCGTGTACGACAATCCGAGGTGGAACCGAATGCCTGGAAAACGATATAGGTGGCTGTCCTCGACGGTGGAGGGTGGAATCAGACCGGAAATGGATAGATCCGGCCACGTATGGGTAGATCCGGGCGGGAAAGAGTAGATCCAAAAATATGAGTTCGAATCAGGGCCAAAAATTTCAGATCGTGGCTGATCCGGGAGGAGGAGGGCTTTGGGCGGTGGTTCCACGTGAAAGGGGCTGCGGCAAGGAGTTGTGGGGGATTTAAAATGGGGCTGCGGCAAGGAGTTGTGGGGGATTTAAAATGGGGCAGCGGCAAGGAGTTGGGGGTTTAAAATGGGGTGGCGACAAGGAGTTGTGGGGGGTTTTAAATGGGGTTGCTGCTGCCAGGAGTGGGGGTGCTGGAGGCAGTGCACCCGGTGGCAGGGAGGGACTCAGGCGGTGGTGGTAGAGAGCTGGGTGGTCGGCTTTGGAGGGAACAGGGGTTGCTTGTCCGGCGGCTTCAGTAAAGGAAAAAAACGGTGGACAGCGGGCTGGGAACTTTAAGGATGAATAGTTCATTTCATTAAACAGTGCAATTGAAGTTAATAGAGAATGAAATCTGGACAACACCAGGCAGCTGCATTTGGGAGGAATTGGTTGGTTGTGAGAGAGGGTTTGGGTGAGGGAAAAGAGGGCTAAGGTTAGGGGAAGGCTTGGGGAGGAAGATACGCATCTAGGAGTCATCACCTAGGGTTCTACGGAGTCAACACTGTGGCGGAATCACGGGAATCCGGGAATGTTCTTCTCCAAATTCTGCAATAGCTCTAATCAGCCCACAAACTACCTATTTATATATCAAATCGATTCGCAACGCGAATCCGTACACATCCATGGAGTCTGATCGTCGATTTGGACGTGTCATATATGGAAAGTAGCCAACTGGCCCAGAACGGGCCCAAAACTCGTCCTCCACTGCAGGTTCTATATTGACAAAGTTCTTTTGAGACATCTGTCGATTATACAGGGTTCCTAAGTCAATCATCGACATACAAAATTATAGTTCCATTTCTGAAAATATTTGTGGAGTATGTTTGATACCTCTTCGAATTACAGTAATGCATCCCATCATTGATCTGATGTCCATACGAAGATGTGAACAAATTGTTGGGAAAACCAATACGAAATCTCTACAGTGACAAATAGAAGCAATGGGACAACACCTTCTCCCAAGGAGAGTTTGTGTTTAACAACGTTGTGAATCATTCTATTGGGAAAACTTCTTTAACTATTGTGTACGCTAAAAATCCAACACACACTGTAGACTTAATTTGGCTATTCCATGGCCTAGGAGTAAGCATAACAGCAAAGTACATGGTAGCACAAGTGTAGGTAGTGCAAGTTGAAGTCAAGCAGAAGTTGGAACAGTCTATTACAAATTACAAGGCAGCAGCTGAATAACATAACAGGTACTTGATGTTTGCAGTTGAGGCCTAGTCATTGTGTACTTGCAAAGAAAACGCTTTCTTGTTGGGACATACAACAAGGTTAAACAAAAGTGCTGGTAGTTTCAAGTGGTGAAGAAGTTGAACAGTAACATGTATGTGGTGGATCACACATTTTATTTAATATTTTGTCTAGTTTACTTAATTTTTGCTTATGACTTTGTGTATTCTCAACACTAATTCAACATAAGGGTTGCTACGTTGTTTTGAGAACTTCAACTTTACCTTTTGGATAAAAATTGGCTAGAGTTCTTTGTTCTCTGGCGGATTCCGGTGTTAGGTCTCGACGAAGTTCGGAACAATTATTTATGTTTCTTCTAGGTCAAGTTCAACTAAAATCAATCTAAAAGGGATATTTGAGTAATGTCCTTTTGTTAATGCCACACAGTGTGCATTAAGGATGCTTGAGCATAGACAAGAACAAAAATGTGAAAATTGATAAACACTTCGACACAATCAGTTTTAAAAAAAAATTATAGCATGAAGCAATAGCTAATATTAATTATGCACATCCCTTCTCTCCACTACACACATGCACATGAATTTCCATGAAAATAGAAATCAATAGATGTTAGAAGGCTTCAATTTCACTTTATAGTAGTCATGCTTGAACCATGAGGCTTCAGTTTCAATTTATAAGAGTAAGCTGATTAGGGTTTGGTGATTTCTCTAGAATTTATGTGATTTTTGGCAAAAAAATTGAGGAACTTTTAAAAGCCTAATCAAAGCCCAAGAGATCAAGAAATTAGGGTTTGGTGATTTCTCTAGAATTTATGTGATTTTGACAAAAAAAAGTTGAGGAACTTCTAAAAGCCTGATGAAAGCCCAAGAGATCAAGAGAAGTTTCCAACCTCAAATCACCTCAAATTAAAGAAAAAAAGGGCCAGACCATCCAAACAAATGGTGAAAATTATTTTATTATTTAATTACAATTATATAAACCAGTCTATGTCGGTCTCAAGCCCAAATAAAAAATTGTGAGAATTGTGTTAGGTAGACGGACGGTGTAAAATTTAGTCATCCTTATGAATATGAATCATTTGAGAAATAGTGCAAAAGCTAGGTTGTTCCCCCTTAGGAACGTGTCGTATGGTCTGAATGCAGCGTCTTGGAAAGTACCGCTACATCTTCAGGACTTTGGTGTAGTGTTAAATATGTAAGAGTTCTCGTCATATTGTCTAAATGCAGATTCTTGGCAAAAACCGATGCACCTCCATGAGAACTTGGGTGGTGTTAAATAGACAAAAAATCCTCACATATTAGAAGTCCTAGGAAAGTACATCGTAGGATTTGTGACCGACTTAGGTTCGGTAGTTGGAATATATGTATGCTAACGGGAAAAATGATAAAAGTAATGAATATGATGATTAGAAAAATGATAAATATTTTATGTTTGCAAGAGACAAGATGGATGTGTGAGAAAGCAAAATTTTTAGAAAATTCAGGTTTTTAATTATGATAAACATGAAAAAAACTAAAACAAGCAATAGATTGGGTATTATAGTTTGTGGATATTACTTTGAGGGATAGATTTGTTGGGGTAAATAGAAAAGGTGATATAATTTTAGCTCTTAAATTAGTCATAGAAAAGGAAACTATTAATATGATCAGTGTTTATGTGTCACAAGTAAAATTAAGTGAAACTATTAAAATGCAATTTTGGTAAGACTTAAATGATTAAGGGAAATCCCACAAACAGAATATTTTCATAGGAGGTGACTTAAATTGACATATAGGGAAGGAAAATACAAATTATACAGTCATTCACGTAGGATTTTGGTAAGGAGAAAGAAATGAACAATGATTAATCATTTTAGATTTTGTCATATCACATGGGCTAATTGTTATAAATATGATTTTCATGAAAAGGGAAGAACATTTAATTAAGTTTAAAAGTTGGTCAAATAAGTCACAAATGGATCATTTTATGACTTGTAAAATAGATAAAATGATTTGTAAGGATTATAAAGTCTTACCAGAAGAAAGTTTGACAAGACAATATAGACTAGTGGTGTTAGAGATGCAAATTAAATATAATAAATTTATTGCCAAAAAATCGGTGGTGAAACTTGAAGTTGAAAAAACAAATTGTTTTCAAGACAACAGTTACGAAACAACTAATTGATGACCATTATGTTGATCTTAGTGTCTTATAGAAAGTTACGTCTTTACATTTAAAGATAAGTGAAAAAAGCATGCTTGGAGAATTAAATAGTTATGCGTTCACGAATAAAGAATTTTTTGGTAATGCAAAACGAAGTAAGAGCAAAACGAATTAGTTATAAAATACTCTACGATTGTAGGAAAGATGAACACTTGGCATAGTAAAAAGTCGTCAAGAATTAGATAAACATGCGGTAAGTAAAGCAATAAGTCAAATTTATGAAGAATTTTATAAGTAACTAGATACCAAAAATAGAGGGTGTAGCATATAAAAAATTGTTCAAGCTAAAAAGAGGAATATAGAAGATTTAAGCTAAGTTAAATGCATAAAATATGAAACAGATATAGTTTTGACAAATGATGTGGCTATTAAAGAGCAATGAAAAATATACTTTTATCAACTTTATAATGTAATAAAAGGCAATGAACTGAACTTGAAAGAGTTAAGTGAATCGAAGGAAGCATAACATTTTATCGTAAAATTCAAATATCGAAGGTAAATGATGTTCTAAAGAAGATGAAAAAACTGAAAAATGGTAGAGTCAGACGATATACCCATCGAAGTATGGAAATGGTTAGGGAAAAAATTGTGGCTTACATGTTCCTTCAATAAGATACTAAAGTTAAAGAGAATGTCAGACCAATGAAGAGAAAGTATTTTGATACCTTGGTATAAGACTAAAGAAGATATACAAAATTGTGTTAATTACAAATGAATTAAATTAAAAAGTCATACCATGAAACTATGAGAACAAGTAATAGATAGAGGAGTAACACGAGAGACTGACATCTCAGAGAATCGTTTTAAATTCATGTCAGGGCGATCGACTATGGAAGTTATACATCTTTTGAGGAGACTCGTTGACAACTATTGAGAAAGAAAACAAGATTTGCATACGTTGTTTATCGATCTTGAGAAGGCTTATGATTGGGTTTCAAATGAGATCTTACGGAGAGTCATGGGAAAGAAATATGTAAATGTATCATACATTGACACAATTAAAGATATGTATACAAATTCAGTGATGAGGTTGAGGGCATCTGCAGGATTAATACAGGAATTCTCTAGCATTGTTAACTTACATCAAGATTCAGTTTTAAGTCCTTAACTCTTTACCCTTATCCTAGATGAGCTCATCAGACATATCCAACAAGCAATACTTTGGTGTTTATTATTTGCGGATGAAATTGTTTTGGTCGATGAAATGTGCTAGGGTGTAAACGCGAAACTTGAATCTTGGCGAGACACTTTAGAAAAGAAGGATTTTAGGTTGAGAAGGGCAAAGATTGAGCATATGGAGCTTAAATTTAGCAATGCAAGAAGGACGGATGACTTCGTTATTAAGTTGAGTGATCAAGATATTTCCCCCAATAAGTGATTTAAATATCTTGGATCGATAGTTTAAAAAGATGGAGTTGTTGATAAAGATGAGATACATAAAACCCAAGCAGGTTGGTTGATGTGGAGAGGCGAGTAAGGAATCTTATGTGATTGTAAAGTACCATTAAAACTTAAAGACGAGTTTTACAGTACTGTAACTAGACCAGCAATGCTCTATGATTCTGATTTCTGAGTATCTTATTGTTGGGCAGTGAATTGTGTACATGAGCAAAAAATGAGAGTTCTGGAGATGAGAATGCTTAGGTGGATGTGTGCACACACGAGACTGGATAAAATTAGGAATAAATATATCAAGGATAAGACAGGAGTGGCACAAATTGCAGAGAAGATGCGAGAAGCTCAAGTAAGATGGTTTGGACACGTACAAGAGACCATTAGAGGCACTTGTTAGGCATTGTGAGAGTTTAGTCACTAGGCATGTTAAACGGGGTAGAGGTAGAGTAATAAAAACTTGGAATGAAAATATAAGGAAATACATGATGTACTTAGGCATTAGTGAGATTATGACTAAAAATAAGGCACAATAGCAAAAAAGAATACACATAGCCGACCCCACTATTGTGGGATAAAGGCTTGAGTGTTGTTTTTGTTGTATTTAATTGCAATTATATATTAGTTCAATTGGATTTTGATTTTGACCTCTATCTCTGAGTGAGCAGAGTTAGAATTAGATTGTCTCATATAATCTATAAAGTATATTTCTCATATCATCTCATAAAATCTCATAACTAGTTTATCTAACATATTTTAGTCAGCCAATATACAATGCCTTACTACCCCTTATAAGATGACAAGTGAAAATGTGAAATCATGTGGTCTCTCTCTCTCTCTCTCTCTCTCTCTCTCTCTCTCTCTCTATATATATATATATATATATATATATATGTATATATATATACATATATATACACACACACACACACACACACACTAGCATCTTCGAACGGGTTCCGCCCGTTCTTGATGCGTCGCTGCGGGCTTCGCCCGCTTGGCATTCCAGCGGGCTTCGCCCGCCCCCGGCAGTTATTTACAATTTTAAAATTTTAAAATTCAAAATTTTATTTTGTTTATTTTTTAAATAATTATTTAATTATTTATTTTAAGAATATAAATTATTTAATTATTTAATAATAATTATTTATAAAGAATATAAATTATTTAATTATTTAATAAATTATAAAATCAGAAAAAAAACCGCAGGGGCAGGCCGCCGCTTCCGCCCACAGTCGTCGGCGGCCTGCCCGGCGCCCCCCGTCGGGGATTGTCCGGCGGCGAGCGGGCAGGGCCACCGCTGCCCGTGAGCTCCAAAACTTGGCAGGGCCACCGCCGGCGGTGGCCCTGCCCGCTCGCCGCCGGACAACCCTCGGCGGGTTCGCCGGAGGCCGGCGAACCCGCCGAGGGGAGTCGGGCAGGCCGCCGGCGGCGGCGGGGGTGAGACCGTGAGGGGGTGGGAGGTGAAAATGGGTATTGGGACTTCTTCCCCTGTGAACAGTGCTTTAAAAGCTGATTTGGTTATTGGCAGGCCTTCTATTTTGAATTCAACGGCCCGTGTTTGATGGAGCTTGATCGGACGGTCCAGATGAGTTTCATGGTGTGCTTTGAGATATGTCTATTATATTATATAATAAAAATATATATATTCCTAGACGAGAATATATAAGGGACAACATTAAAAAAACTAATTAGCAATTTGAAAGATGTTTTATTAACATAGGAAACCCTAATATCCACAGCAGAGTGTAAAACTCTAAATCATACTAGTTTCAAAAGAAAAACTTTCACTCTATTATTCCCAAATGATCTGAAATTATAACATCTCTCTAAGTTGTCGATACACAAAGATATACAGTGTAACAGAGAGTAAATGATTTTAAATCCATGGATGAACCAATCTTCTTCCTCAAATGGGAAGGAACAAAGCACAAAAGATTGGGTGCTTCGTTGTGCTTCAATCAAATGCTCCACACTACACCACGCTTAAAAGTATTCATTCTTGTTGTGATTTTTGACAACACTGACCGCTTGTATTGTGGCATTAGAATTATTCTGAATTAATGTTATACAAGTTATATATATGGGATAATGTAATGTAATGCATCTAGCTTATAGATTACTACATCCCTTTTAATGCTACACATATCCAAAATGTAATAACATGTTATTCTCCTGCAAAAGAATTTCAATTTTGTAAAATTATGTTTGCTGATTTTTTTTATTCAGAAAAAAATGCATCATGGTTGTAATTAGATATTCAAAAATAGGATCATCTACCTGCATGCCAGAAGCAAATCAGCCATTTGATTGGGACCCACATACTTGTACAAAGAAAGTGCATCACAAACAACATTCAAGAAAATTCTTCTTGCCACAACAACAGTGGCCTGTCTTTTGTACATTACAAACTGCTTTGAGCTTCTCTCCATACTCTCTTCAATGAGATTCTGGCCAAGCACTTCGTGGTTGCTTTCAGATCTAATTTTTGAAGCATCTGATGAAGGAGTGATGCCATCGATGGATCGATTATAACGCATCACATCAAAAACCTTTCTGCTAATCTGACAATATAAATGCAGTTCCATTTAGTTCAAAAAGACATCATAAATAATATGCAAGGAAAGTCAAATGGTTGTACTGAACTATGAAATTCACCATAGGAATGAGTCAAAAAGAAGTTGTTGCGGGTCACCCGGTCATTTCTCCGGTCCAGAGAATTGGACGACCTTAGCTCGGAGTCGAGCCGAGCGTGCAATCAGTTAAAGAAAATCGTAGCAATTGACAAGAGACGTTGTTGACGTGGAAAACCCAGAAAGGGTGAAAAACCACGTGGCTGGAACTATGTCGAGCCAAAATCCACTAGCTTCTCGAGCTATTACAGAAGTTGATTTGATCTCGGAGGGTGACAGACTGCTACTCCGTTACAAGTACAGAAAAAGGAGAAAAATGGCTAAATCCCCGGAGCCTCGATGGAAGCGCTCCGGCCTTGAGACGGCGGCGAGTTCAAGGAACCTTGGTCGGAGCGTTCCGGCTGGAAAATCTTCTTAAGTCCTCGGTGCTTCAGGAAATTGCGCTCTCGTTGATGCAGAGCCTGGATGGGAGCGCTCTCGCGGAGGCGGTAGACATCACTTGAGGCGTGAAGAGTCTGTATCGCAAGGAGAAAAGCGGAGCAAATTCCTGAGCGGAAAATCGGCCTAAGTCCACGATTCTCGCCGGAAAACCTCAGAGATCTCTCGCTTGCATTATATAGGATCTCAATGGGAGTTGGAGATAATCCTCCTTGCTTGCCTGGAGTTGGGCGCCGTTCTTTTCAAGAAGCGCCTTTGTTGTTGAGAGCGGCTAGCTCTAGCGGGTCTCTTGTCGGATATGGGGGTCTAGCGCCCCTGGGGCATTAAGAAGAGGAATTGTTTCGCAACGTTAGGAGAGAGTGATCGTCATCATCTGCCCCCGGGGTCATTGCGTCGCCGAGGAGTAATGGCTTGGCCACTGACTTTCCGCTGGAGACTGTGGTGCACCGGAGTTACTGATCGTTCGCTTATCGCGGGGCTGGCGCCAATCGATGGGGAGGGGGAGGGCGAGTGTTTTGTACCAGGTGCTCCGGAAGGTATGTTTTGCCCCCAGTGTTTTTTTCCTTTTGGTCAGGCGTTGTGCATGTGAATAATTGGCTTTTATGTTTGATCGAGACCAATATTGCGCTTTCGTGGAACGGCACCTACGTTCCACGAAGGATATTTTCTTTCTGCGGGGGAAATGTCCACGTCAGAAGTACTGGCGGAGGCCCGGAGGAAGGAGATTGTTTCCTTGGCTGGTCAGTGCAGAGACCCACGTCCTCCTAGTCCGAGGTGGAGTCTCTTCGGGCCAAGTTGAGGGCGCCTAAGATGGGGTCCTTTGCTGGAGGTTGGCTTCCGCGAGGACTCTCGCGGAGCGAGCGATTGAGGGAAGAGAACGCACGAGGTTTCGGCGAGAGGATCGAGGGCGGCCTGTGGTGGCAGTACAGTCTTCTCATGACTTTGAGGTGGAGTGGCCTCGCATTGCGGAGGTGGCGCGCTCGGCGCTTATGGCGACGGAGGTTGATTCGCTGGTAGAGGACGAGTGCGGGATTGCGTATTTCTTAGGCTTTGGCAAGGGGCTTCGAGCGGCTCGGAGGTTTCCAGAGCGCGATACCCTGGACGTGGAGGATGCCTCAGATGACGACGCTGATGCCGTCGTGGAGGGTTGATCATTGGGACTTCTTCTTCCCAAGTTAGTTTTGACCTTTCCTGTCTTCGAGTTGTTGGCGTGTTTAGCGTCGTTGTATGTTTTTGCTTTTTCATGATGATGTAGCTCGTGCGGCACTTATTTCTTGATTAGAGGCCCTTTTAGTTTCTGGACCTATTTTCCTTGGTTGTGTTTTTTTGGCGCGTATGTTCTTTTTTGAAGAGTCGAGCTTGGTTTGAGTGTTGCTTGCTTGCTTGTGTATTGAGCAGGGATGATAAAGGACCTTTGTTCGCGACTGTCGGGAGAGCTAAGATTCGTCTGAGAGGAAGTGACAAAGAGCCCTTGCTCATTTGGCCTTTGGAGAACCGGAGTTTGTTTAGATGAGGGTGACGAAGGGCCCTTATCCGTTCGCGTTTTAGGAGAAACAGGGTTCGTCCAAGTGAAAGTGCAGATGAAGCTTTGCCCGTCTCGCCTAGGAGGACCGGGGCACGTACGGGAGGAGGTGGCGGAAAACCTTTGTTCGCTCGCGCCATAGGAGAACCAGGGTTTGTACAAGTGAAGGTGCAAATGAACCTTTGTCCATCTCGCCTAAGAGGACCGGGGTCCGTCCGTGTGGAGTTAGAGAAGAACTTTTGTTCGTTCGCGCCTCAGGAGAACCGAGGTTCGTCCAAGTGAAGGTGCAGATGAACCTTTGTCCATCTCGCCTAGGAGGACCGGGGTCAGTCCAAGTGGAGGTAGCAAAGAACCTTTGTTCATTCGCGACTCAGGAGAACGGGGGTTCGTCTAAGTGAAAGTGCAGATGTATCTCTGTCCATCTCGCCTAGGAGGACCGGAGTCCGTCCGGGTAGAGGTAGCGAAAAACCTTTGTTCGTCTGCGTCTCAAGAGAACCAGAGTTCGTCCAAGTGAAGGTGCAAATGAACCTTTGTTCATCTCGCCTAGGAGGACTGCGGTTCGTCCTAGTAGAGGTAGCGAAGAACCATTGTTCGTTCGCGTCTCATGAGAACCGGGGTTCGTCCAAGTGAAGGTGTAGATGAACCTTTGTCCATCTCGCCTAGGAGGCCCGGGGTCCGTCCGTGTAGAGGTAGCGAAGAACATTTGTTCGTTCGCACCTCATGAGAACCAGGGTTCGTCCAAGTGAAGGTGTAGATGAACCTTTGTCCGTCTCGCCTAGGAGGACTGGGATCCGTCCGGCTAGAGGTAGCAAAGAACCTTTGTTCGTTCGCACCTTAGGAGAATCGAGGTTCGTTCAAGTGAAGGTGCAGATGAACCTTTGTCAATCTCGCCTGAGTGGTGCAGACGGATCTTTGTCCGTCTCCCCTGGGAGGACCGGGATCCGTCCGAGAGGTGCAAAAAGGTTTTTGCCAGTCTCGCCTGCGAGGTGCAGAAAGTCTTTTGTCAGTCTCGCTTGGGAGGTACAGAAAGGCTTTTGTCAGTCTCGCCTGTGATGACCCGATTGCGATTGAAGGGAAAACATAAGCTGCATTACTGAAAAGAAAGATACAGGTGCTCGCGAGTCCATCTTCGCGGCTTATTGAAAATAGAAAAAAGGTGAAGGACGTCGATCTGAATTCTTGTTCAGATCTTCACGACTCGGGCTCCTGGGGTGTGGCATCCTGCAGGCTGAGATCTAGCACGATGCCTTGGGCTAGTGCGTCAGCCCGAAGTGCTTTTAGCATTGTTCCCCTGAAGATGGCTTCGCATGTTGAGACGGCTTGAACGATGATGAACTGGACATCATAAGTGGCCAACACCGGAGGAACTCCTAGGGTTACCAGAAGGATAACGCTTCGAACAATCGGGATGGTCGGGTGACCGGTGACGTAGCCCCTCCTGAGCCGAGGTGGACGTCCCTTCCGGAGATCCTGAGTTGGAGAAGAGTCGATAGGAATAACACGTTGGCGGATACCTCATCGTCGATCATTATTCTGGGCACTTCGACCGGCGGACTTCCGAGAGTTGCCCGGATGTGTTGAGGAGCAGGTCCCGAGAGGCTGGGGGCGGCGAGCTGAACTGGCTCTGGCTGCTTCCTGCGTGATGTCCCCTCGTGGTGTCGTCCCTTTGTGGGTTCCTTCGGGCTTGGGGCCGCAGCCCTGGTCTTCCAGTGGAATTCCTAGAGGAGTTTGTGTCGTATAAGCCGTTCGACTACGTCCTTCGGGCACACGCATTCCTCAGTGTCATGCATGTTTCCTTTGTGAAAGTGGCAGTACTTGGACTGGTCTCCCCTCCCCAGAGGGAGCGTCTTTGGCCTTCAGAGTTGTGAATGGTTCCTGAGAGCGTACAGGCCTCCGTAAGAGAAATGTCGAGCTCGATGGAGGATTGTTGCCCCCAGACCTGCAAGGTTACGCTGAGGAGCTCAATGCGCCTTCCGAGGGTTAGGCTTCTAGCGGGTGGTGCTTCCCGGATTTCTATGCGGCGAGCGGCGCGGGCCACGCCACTGAGCGGCCGATATCCATGTGGGAAATGATGTCTGGTCGCGCTCTACCGGGAGTGCCCCGGGGTATGAGATGCTCCTATCTCCTTCAGCAAGGTGAGTGCTTGCGTTTGGCGCTCTTCCATCTGGCGCATACGCTCTTCACCGACGATGAGTGCGACAATCACCTTCTCGAAGGGGGCGCTGAGTTGGCTGGCAAGTCGTTGGACAATTGATCGCTAGACTCCTTGGGAGTCGGCTAGCTGGTGGCATGCATGTTTCCCTTTGTCATTGCTGCTGGTTGGCAAAATGTTGAGCTTTGTCAAAGCTTCTGAGAACACTTTCCTACATACGGCACCAAACTGTTGCGCGGCACCCGGACTTTTCTCCGGTCCAGAAAATCGGACCGCCTTAGCCCGGAGTCGAGCCGAACGCGCAATCAGTTAAAGAAAACCACAGCAATGGACAAGAAACGTTTTTGACGTAGAAAATCCGGAAAGGGTGAAAAACCACGTGGTTGAACTGTGCCGGGCTTAAATCCACTAGCTTCTCGAGGTATTACAAGTACAGAAAAAGGAGGAAAAATGGCTAAGTCCTCGGAGCCTCGATGGAAGCTCTCCGGCCTTGAGACGGCGTTGAGTTCACGGAACCTTGGTCGGAGCGTTACGGCTGGAAAATCTTCTAAGTCCTCGGTGCTTCAGGAAACAGTGCTCTCGTTGATGCGCAGCTTGCATGGGAGCGCTCTCGCGGAGGCAGTTGATGTCACTAAAGCCGTGAAGAGTCTGTGTCGCAAGGAGAAGAGCAGAGCGAATTCCTAAGCGGAGAATCAGCCTAAGTCTGTGATTCTCACTGAAAAACCTCAGAGCTCTCTCGCTTGCCTCTGGAGTTGTCTGCCTTGAAATGAAGGTCTGGGGGCATATTTATAGTTTTTTGGAGGGGCGCGTCAGTAATTGTGTCGAGGAATGATTCGTGTTGGCGAATGGTGTTGCTCCGTTTTGATCAGGTGGATCACCATTTTTACCTAAATGGCGAACGTACCCCTCCTTACCCCCGGGAAATTCGGGCACCCCCGGCGAGGTGCCCGGAGGCGGCAGGGGCCCGTCGTCGGCGCACGGGATGCGATCGCGCGGGAGCGCGGCCGAGAGCCCACAAGGGGCGGTCGCGCGGGGTGGTCGCGCGCCCAGGCCGTGCACGCGCAGGCCGCGGCTCGGGCTCGCGTGCCGGCGCATCTGTCTAGTTCTTTCGGGTGCATACGGTTCTTTGCGTGTCGTTGGACCGGTTGGGCTCACTTTCACTTGGACTGGATTGGTTCGGAATTTTCATGGGGACCTGTCAGAAGTGATTCACAGTAGGAAGAAAAATGAACCTACCTATACCAAAGGGGAGGAACCCGTCAAGAGGAGGGGAGGCGGTATAACCAATCCAATTGAGAAGAAGTTTTGAATAAATAAGATTCGCTTAGTGCATATTTAACGGCCCGAAGTCCGCCGCAATGCAAATCATTATTCTGAGAGGTCAATATAAACATTGATTGTTGGATCTTGACCAAGGTGCTTTAGCATTGAGTTGCTCATAGAAGGTGTGAAGTGAAGAAGGCAGACCCTATAGGACTTGAGGAAATTCTAATCTAGTGATCTAAAGCTGCAAGCCTCTCCAGCGAAGAACCGACGCATTGGTATCTCCAGTGGACTACAATTTGTTTGTGACGCCGTTATCTTTTTTATTGGAGGGGCCTCAGCGGGGGACCAGCGGGAGTCTAACTTCCCCAACCACGATAAGGAAAGCCGCTGGAAGAGCCTAACAACTGTCTATCTGGTGTCAAAATTAGTATCTGCCAAATCCAACTAAGGACACCTCAGTGCACAAAGCATCCCCACACAACGAGGGTCCGGGGAAGGGTCCCATCAAAAGAATGAAATGTAGGCAAACCTGACCCTGCATTTTTGCAAGAGGCTGCTTCCAGGACCGGTGCGCCAAGGCTCCCCTTCTATCTGCCAAATCCAACTACCATACTAAAATCAGCTAGAACCAATCACTTTAGGATGGTCAACCCCATTGGGAGTCCATTTCAAGGTAGGACTAATGGCAACGAGAAAAGGGGGAAAAGCATTTTGTCAACAGCAATTCCTAGTTGGGTTTAGAAAATCTAAATGAAGAAAGAATTATATAAAGCAAGAAGATGAGTTAACATTCCAAATGAAATTTCAAATTCAAAGCGGCGACCAAAAAAACAGAAAATCAACAGAAGCAATAAAACATTTCTCAATTAAAGAGAACGAAGATCAACCTTGAAGGAGTGCCGGGCCTTGCATCCCATGAACTGCAGAGTACTCTGCAGCACGGGTCTTGTATACTTAAAACTTCCCCGCTTCCCATCTCCCCTCTTCTCTCCTTCTTCCACCACCACAATGAAAAGAAGTTTCGGATTCTCCGTCATCCCTAAACAACGGTAAAACTAAAGTACGATCCGAAGGCCGTCGTCCAAAGAATTCAATCTTCCTCCTCAACCTCTGATTCGTCTCTCAGAAATATTTGCGACGAACTGGAACAATGTGGGTACTAAGATGCTCGACGAAGTTTGAGAAGTGGAAAGACGATCGAGGGAAATATTGACTAGTGAAGAACAAACGTTAGGGTTTGCAGATCAGAGCTTGACTAATTGCAGAGAATTTGACGGGCATTTCAATAGTTTACAACGCCGCCTCACCATGGTGGTAGAGCGGCTTCCTCCTAGCGCTGATAAACGCCTCCACATGGCGAAGACGTTCTGCTTCCCTATTTCTCTCCCTGTTCTCGATGATTCAGAGAATGGCACCATTGTAATTCTACCGAGCCCTGGAGGGCAAAAACATCATTTGGAAGAGTCGAGGGCGGCAAAGCCGGCTAATAAAATTCTAAGGTGTTTGATTTTTCACACACGTGGAAATCAATCTCAATTGTATATTTTACTTATTTAGGTCTCATTTGATTTGGCTTTTTTGGTCTATGCATGTGCATTTTGCTTTTTTCTTTGGTTGTTTTTCCGCCTATTGTTTGAACAGCCGGGCGTTTTCTTTAGCCGTAAAAAGGAGCGAGACGAAACCCTACGGGAGAGTTCCAGTTCGTCGTGTTGGAGGAAAAGATCGCGCTTCACTGGTTTTGCTTTGCACTTCCGCCGTCTCTCTCATCGTCGTGAGAATCCATCTCGCCACATTTAGGGATCGCGAGTCCCGATCGATCCCTCCGTCTCTCCAGGTATTTTCCTGGTTTGTCGCTCACTGCAACCACCTCCTTCACATCTGGTGGTTTGCCGCTCCCTACTGCTTCTTCATTTACCTTTGGTTCAAGTCTGTTGGCCCGTGCTCCTGCAATTTCTTTCAAGATCTTCATACCGAAACTACAGGTATTTCTTCCAAGATCTCCAATATCTGCATTTTTGTCGACTCTACACGAATCTCACCTCTTCCCCATTATTTGCAGCAAGGATCCCTGATTTGTTCCCGCCTCGACACAAATCTTTGCCCCAAACTGCGGCAGTCTCATAGCAGGTATATGATGATTTTTTTTGTATGAAATGTTTGTATTTGATGGTTTTTTTTGCTCATCCATGTGGATTGTGTAGGATATTGATATGTGAGTGATTGTAGTAGTGTTTGTGTCCATGTATGTGTAACTTGACAGAGTGTGTGTGTGTGCGCGCATGTATTGCAGTAAATGTACGTGCATGTGTTGCTTTTTTTGTGCATGTGTTGCTTTTTTTGTGCATGTGTGAGTGTATGTATGTATGTGAATGTGTGTGTGTGTGTGTGTGAATGTTGGTGTATGTGTACGTGTACTTGAATGTTTGTGTATGTGTATGTGTAGTTGAATATGTATGTGTACTTGAATGTGTATGTGTACTTGAATGTGTATGTGTGTGTGCTCAGTGTATGTATGTGTTTGGTTTGTGATTGTATGTGCCTATATGTGTGTTTATATGTGTGTTTATATGTGTGTGAGTGTGTGTAATGTGTTTGGTTTGTGATTGTGTGTGTATTTAATGTGTATGTGTTGTGTGTGTGTTTTTATGGTGAATGTATGTGTGTGTGTGTTCAGTGTAAGTCATCGAGTGATCTCGTGAGGTCTCATTAAATTTGTCGAGAACTCACGTAAACAATCGAGGAATTTGCCGAGTGACCTTGGGAGTACTTGAGAGATCACTGAGAACTGTTGCCCAGAATGGCTAAGTGAAATACTTCTCATATATATTCGACGAATTCATCGTGTACTTATGTGATTACTCGTGAAATTCGTTGAGTACTCTCGAGAGGTCAAGTGAGCTACTTTAATGTTTTATAGAAAGTTTAAAGACTTAGCCGGTTCAAGTAAATTCGTCGTGTACTCAAGGAAATTCGTCGAGTACTCTCGAAAGCTTTCTGCTAATTCGTTGAAAGGTCTCGTGAAGTCGCTTTATCTCACGCAAGCTCTCTCCCAAGTTATTTCGACTGGTTCGTTGATAACTTCCCAAATGAAGTTATCTATGCCGGATATTCCTACTTCTTGCTTAGTGAAATGAGAATATATGTGCTTAAGTGTTAACAATTTATGATTAAATCTACATTTAATGCTAATCTATTAAGTTGATCATATTCCATTTTTTTATGCAAGAATCGCCAAAGAAATCAACTTGGAGGAGTAATGCTGAATTGTTATTTTCAGCCCGGGGCAGTTGTTGCAACAACCAATTCTGAAACTGCAACAATCATCTGTCCGAAATTCAAATTTCAAAATTCAAATTGTCGTCATTTTCAATTATGGAAGGATGCATCTTTTCAGGAGGGGCTGACGTTTTAGTGCTGAAAACTAACCATATCAGAAGGAATTACTTGGAGAGGATTATCATTTTTGGGGGAAGAACTTAGAGAAGAAGCCATCATCTTCAAGGGAGAATTTCGGCTAGGGTTAGAGACATCCGATCTACAAGGGGAAGAAGCATCAGAGAAGTGTTGAAAATAAATACCTGCCTCATTTTACGTTCTTAAGCATGTCTTGTGAGATCTTTCTCATCTGGTCTCATCCCTCTATCATGAACTAATCTTATGGATCTTGTATGATGTGAGTACTTTGCCTTGTTGTGATGATTTTACTTTAATTTTTACTCTATGGTTGTTTGAATCGCTATCTTTATTGGATTTATGTTCTTTATTTGTGAAAGTTTTGAGCAAGCGTTCATGTTGAAGCCAAAAATGACCCCAACTGAAGTTCAAAAATGACCCCAACTGAAGTTCGAAGAAAAAGGGGTGCAGCCGAAACCTACTTCTCTCAAGTCTCTCCCCTTGACTGGATTCTAAGGACCTAAGACTGACCCAAGAGCCTCAGCAGGGAGGTCCCACCTCACACCCGGAAGATCTCTGAGAGCTTCCCCTCCAAAGCCAAAGCTGGGCTTGGAGCTCCTCAAAAAGCACTGAAATTCTGGAGACAATGATCGCTTGCTTTCTAAGGAGCCCTTATGGGTCTATTTATAGCACTTTGCTGTCCTGAAATTATTGAAAAGCCCCTAGTTGGTCTGCCAATAGCCGAATCCCGCTGTTTTCCTGAGGGTACTGAAGTAATTTCTCCTGAGGGCAATTAGGACATTCCTCCTAAGGCCCTGGGCCCCACTCGGCGAGAGCTGTGCCGAGACCTTCTGCCCAGGGCATGGCGCGAACGCTCTCGCCTAGCGTAGGCGAGAACTCTTTGAGATAGGAGCTTGTCATGGGCGAGAGCGCTCTCGCGCAGGTCGCGCTTGACGGTCTTGGCTTACGGTTCCTCGTTCATCGATTAGGCGCGACCGTTTCCGCCTTCTTTGGGCGAGACCTTCCTTAGGGCGGGAACGCTTCGCGTTAGCCCCACTGTGGCCATTGTGTCTCCTTGTCTGGCTCAGCGAATATGGGGTTGTACACAATCCCCGCTCTTTTTGAGCTAGCACCGCGCTCGAAAAGACATGTCCAACCCAAAATATTCGCTGAGCACGTGTCAACATCATGGAATCTTTCGGTGGGCCGTACGGCGCCTATAAATATGAGTGCCGCTAGTCGGTCATAACACTTTCTCCGAGTCGTTGTTCTCCCCCTGAGCTCTCGTCCTCTCTCGCTATGCCTTCCAAGCGTGCCGATAAACCGCTTCCGCAGGATCTACAGGACCGCATTAACGCGGCGCAGGCGCGAGCTAGGGCTAACAGTGCCCTGGTCGCCCCATGGCTAGCGAGACAATCGTCGGTTGCTGAGCCTTCTCTGCCTAAGAAGAAGAAGAAGAAAGCGAAGGTGGTTCAGCGGGACCTATCCCGCGAGAACAGGAGCCCGCCCACCCCGACCCCTAGTTGCGCGGACGGCACCTCGCCGCAGAAGGTAAGCTTGATATACCAATTAACCAGTTGCTCAATTGTTTAACTTGGTACCTCTCGCAGGAGACGGTTCCAGACGCTGTCGCGTCCCCGCGAGAACGTTTGGATCCACCCTCTAGCCATCACGATGATCAACCACAGGTTCCCGAGGCGCCTCCTCCGCCAGACCCAAACACCGCTGGTAAAGGTTCCCTTCTTGGATTCGCCTGGTATTTTTAAATACTAACCTGATTCCTCGCAGCGCCAGTTTCCGCACCTCCAGATCTCGCCACCTGGGAAGGTGGGGCGAGAACTGCGAATCAGTCCGCCCATGCGGTTGACTCCTCCTCACCGGCGAGAGGAAAAAATGCCGAGATCCCTGTGCCACCGCTAGACGCTAGCCCTCCCGCGGCTGAGGAGACCCGCTCCCTTGCTCTCGATCAGGCCGGGATCACCATCCGCAAAGTTTACCCCCCCCCCCCCCGGCAAAGGAAAGCCAATCCACCTCCTCTTTGGAGCTGAGGGGGGGGGGCTGGGCCTTCTCGCCTGCCTTCGACCGGGGGGCCTCGTCACTCCGAAGGTACACGGCCGTTTTATCGCTGCTACCCTTTAGTTTCCGCTAAAATGGGGACTCTTCTGACAGGGGACATGGACTCGCGGCCTGGCGCTGAGGTGGAGGAAGAAGAAGAAGAAAGAGAAGGAGAGGATGGCGAGAGCTCTCCCTTCCCTTCATCTGACGAGATGGAGGAGATCCTGACCGGTGCCGGGAGCGCAAAAAGACGGGGGAAGAAGGTCGCCGCCATACTGTCGAAGCTCATCCGGCGAGAACGAGTCCGCGACCTCGCGGCCAAAGAGTTTCGCCAGTCAGTGGAGAAGAGGCTGGAGTCCCTGGAGCGAGATTTCCTTTTAGGCGAGATGGACCGGCCCGGGGGAGCTACCGCCGGGTCCTCACCTGAGAGATGCATCGAGAGAATCCGGGATCTGTCTCGCCGGGTTGACCTGGGATGCAGCGTTCTGTCATCCTACTTCAACCCGCAGGCACCCCCCCGGACCAAGCTGCGGGACCGAGGCAAATGGCGTTGGGAGCAAGGGAAATGGCGCTGGGAGCCGTACTGAAGCGCGAGACCTCCCCTCCTCTTCCCCTGGCCTTCCCTTCTCTAATGTACCCTTATTTACTTTCTTAGAGTTGTAACTAATGGTTCTGCACGTTATCGCTTATTATTTTATCCTGTTCTCGCTCAGCGAGAGCAATAACTCGGTTTTTAATATTTTCCATTATTGTATGCTTATGAGTCATTTTCCCGGGTCCTTGGGTGGCGAGAGTCGCCTCGCTTCCGCCTACCATGCCTTTCGCATGACATCTCGCAACGTTTGCGTTAGTCACTTAGTCAATCGGTCACTGTCAGATTCGAGCGGGAAAAACGAAGCGCCGCCGACCTAGGACGCGCCGGCTGTACCCCCGCTGCCTTTTTGAAAACAGCCATCATTACCACGATTTTCTATAAATAGGAGGCTCACCTACCACATTCATTTCCCTGATTCCAGCCTCTCTCCTTTACTGTTGTTCTCGCGGTCTTTCCAAAGCTCTCGCCCGTCTCCGCCTTCTACTTCCGTTCTCGCACCTTTCTCGCTCTCGTCTTCTCTTCGTAGATCTCGCCTTCAAACTTTATCGCGATGCCGGGCGGAGGTGAAGGACGATCCAATTGCGCGGAAGCTTTCCAAAAGCATCTTTTCCCTTCCTGCACTCTCACCCTGGACGAGTTCAACATGATCAAGACCCAACACGTTCCCGCCGGCTTCACCGCGCGGAATCCGGGAAATCACGACAAAGTAAACACCGCTGGGGAGGGGGAGCTCGCCATCCCTATTGAACACTTCGAGGTGGGCTTCCGCCTCCCGCTGTGGCCTGAGATGCGGCAGGCCCTCCGGTACTACGGGGTGGTTCCCGCGCAGCTGAACCCTAACTCCGTGGCGATCCTCATGGCCTTCATATGCTATATGCGGTCGGAGAGGATCGAGTTCAGCCTGCCGATATTCCGCAAGCTATTTACCTTCCGCGCGAAAGGAGGCGTGGTGTTCTTCTCTGGGCAACTGCTGAAAACGATCGGTCTCGCCAACAAGCACCATCACTGGGGCGAGAGATTCATCTATGTCTCCGGCGACTTCGGGAACGTACCCCTAGCTCCCATCCAATACGAGGATGCCGCCTACAAGCCTCCGTCCTTGGGCTCCCGCGAGAGTGCCCTCCTTGAGTTCTTCGGAACCAAGGATTTCGACGTCCTCTACCTCCGGCGAGACGTCGATTCTCTTCCTCCTGTTCTTCCGGGAGAAGGTAAGATCTCGCCTATATTTGTCTTTTTCTTGCTTTTTTCCAAGGTTGGGATTTATCGCTATTGTTTCGCAGGAGAGCGCGAGATCCCTCTTCGCCAGCCCTTCGAAGAGGTTCGCGCCGAAGGGAGTCAACCTCCGAAGGACCCGCTGGCTCTTGCGAAAGCCGCCGCGCAAGCCTGCCGAAAAGAGCCGGGCCTCCCCCCCTCGAGCGGCGTTGTGAAGCGAAAGCCGGGTGCTTCCGCGCCTCAGCCAATCAAGAGGCCCAAGACCACGGATGCCGAGAAGGGCAAGGCTGTTGTTGTACAGCCCGTCCAACCTCTCCCCGCCGGCCGCTCCTTCGAGGAGGTCCTGGAGGCAGTAAGCAAGATTGCGGCCACCAGGGGTGGCCCCGAGACTCCTGCCGAGAACCCTCGGGCCCCGGGTGCCGCCGAGAGCGAGGGTGCCGCCGCCGGGACCTCCGGCCAACCCCTATCTGACGAGGTGCCGAGGGGTCATCGTAACTTTGGTCTCGGCGTGAGGTGTCTGGACGCGGAGAACAAGCCGCTGCTGCAATGGGACCCTGACGCCAACAAGGTCACGGTCTCGTCCCTCTTGTCGAGCTGGGCGGAGCGAGACGAGGTCACCGGCGAAGCTTTCGCCTTAGGATATGGCCTCTACAGCCGTGAGGGCGCTAGCGTCTTCGACAGGATGTCGACCCGGCTGTTGGCATATGACTCCACTCGCGCTTTAATGCGTGGGCTGGAGCTTGCGCACATGTGCGCCCGGCGGAGCATTACGATAGACCGCAACTTCCAAGATATATTCAAGGCCAGGGAGGATGCGGTGGCCCAGGCGGCCTCTCTGGCCAAGGAGCTGGCCGAGACCCAGCAGCTGTTATCCTCGCGCCAAGCGGAAAGGGTAAGCGAGACCTTTCACAATCACTTGTTTTCGCCTTCCTAACCCTTCTCTTTTACTAACTTTCCGCTGTTCAGGATTCCGCTCAAGCCGCACTTTGCGAGGAGCTGTCTCAGGCCCGATATGACAATGTTCTCCTGCGGGAGCAGATCGCGCGCCTCGAGGCGAGTGCACCCCCTCCGCTGGACGAGAGAATGAAGAGCCAGTATTACTCGGCTTATGACATCGACAAGCTGCTCCAGGGGAACGCGCAAGCCACCATGAAGTTGACGCTGAAGACGCTGCGCGACATCGACTGCTGGGACGGGAGGGGCAAAGACATCACCGCTCAGCAACTTGTCCCATGGCTCTTTGAGCCCATCCCAAAGCCCCCTGGCGCCCCTGATACCCCCCCCCCCTCGGATGTCTCAAAGTCCCCCGCAGCGGATGGCGAGACCTCCGGGGGGAGCTCCGGCGGAAGCTCCAGCGGAAGCTCCAGCGAGACCTCCGAAGGATACAGTTTGTCCCCTTGAGGGTTCCCTTCTTGCTTCTGTTCTTCACTTCTATGTAAAGCGCGAGACGCTATCATTTTGTACCCGTGTATAGTATTTGTTAATGCAAATGTTTTTCTTGTCAACATTTCTTGTCATTTGCGAATGTGTTTGATGTAGTTATTGTGATTGAACGTTTTCAGCGTATGCATCCGCCAAGGCCCTTGGCCCTCTTAGGAAATCCTTAGCTATGAATCAGCAAGACCCACGGCAACCGGCCTGCCGGAAGCGTGACCCTCGAATCCTTAGGACGGGACCGTCCCCTCGAGACTGCGCGAGCCCTCTCTGGCCCGTCGCCTAACGGTCTCGCCTGTTTGTTCGAGAACACTGAGAGGAGCCTTTTTAGCGAAAGCCTCCCCACCTCGAGATCTCTTTGATGGTGACTCCCCTGCCGAGATCTATCTCTGCCGAGATCTTTTCCTGCCGAGATCTATCTCATCTTTCACTTTTCATTTGGTATTCTCAACGTGTTTCCTGCCTTGTACAAATCAAGCAAACCAGACCAAACCTATCCCCCACAGGCGAGCCTTCGGACCTGCCAGCTAGATGAGAGCCTGCGCAGCGGGTCTACCTGGGGCCGAGCCGAGCTCGGGGTGCCGATGAAGATCTCAATCCAAACAAACCTATCCCCCACAGGCGAGCCTTCAGACCTGTCAGCTAGATGAGAGCCTGCGCAGCGGGTCTACCTGGGGCCGAGCCGAGCTCGGGGTGCCGATGAAGATCTCAAGCCAAACAAACCTATCCCCCACAGGCGAGCCTTCGGACCTGCCAGCTAGATGAGAGCCTGCGCAGCGGGTCTACCTGGGGCCGAGCCGAGCTCGGGGTGCCGATGAAGATCTCAAACCAAACAAACCTATCCCCCACAGGCGAGCCTTCGGACCTGCCAGCTAGATGAGAGCCTGCGCAGCGGGTCTACCTGGGGCCGAGCCGAGCTCGGGGTGCCGATGAAGATTTCAAACCAAACAAACCTATCCCCCACAGGCGAGCCTTCGGACCTGCCAGCTAGATGAGAGCCTGCGCAGCGGGTCTACCTGGGGCCGAGCCGAGCTCGGGGTGCCGATGAAGATCTCAAACCAAACAAACCTATCCCCCACAGGCGAGCCTTCGGACCTGCCAGCTAGATGAGAGCCTGCGCAGCGGGTCTACCTGGGGCCGAGCCGAGCTCGGGGTGCCGATGAAGATCTCAAACCAAACAAACCTATCCCCCACAGGCGAGCCTTCGGACCTGCCAGCTAGATGAGAGCCTGCGCAGCGGGTCTACCTGGGGCCGAGCCGAGCTCGGGGTGCCGATGAAGATCTCAAACCAAACAAACCTATCCCCCACAGGCGAGCCTTCGGACCTGCCAGCTAGATGAGAGCCTGCGCAGCGGGTCTACCTGGGGCCGAGCCGAGCTCGGGGTGCCGATGAAGATCTCAAACCAAACAAACCTATCCCCCACAGGCGAGCCTTCGGACCTGCCAGCTAGATGAGAGCCTGCGCAGCGGGTCTACCTGGGGCCGAGCCGAGCTCGGGGTGCCGATGAAGATCTCAAACCAAACAAACCTATCCCCCACAGGCGAGCCTTCGGACCTGCCAGCTCGGGGTATCACAAAACATTCAACTACGTTATGCCATGAAAAATTTGACACTAATTAAAGGAGAAACAATCGACGTAATATAACAAGTATATTTTTGAGATACATGGTTACATCCTTCCCCCCTCAGGGGTAGAAGCGTTTTAGATCATCACCACTCCAAGTGTGGCTTAGGGCTCTCCCCTCCACGTCCTGGAGGTAGTATCCCCCTGCTCCGAGGACTTCCTTCACAATGTATGGACCTTCCCAGTTCGGGTGGAGCTTACCCACGGGAGCCGATCTTCCCGCCGCGTCGACCTTTCTCAGCACCAGATCCCCTTCTGCGAACTGCTTGACCCTGACATGCTTATCGAAATGCTTGGCCATCCGTCGCTTGATTTCTTCTTGCCTGATAGCCGCCACGTCTCACAGCTCCTCAACCATATCTAACGAGAGGCGCTGCCCCTCTTCATTCTCCACCCTCCAAGCCTCGTCACCTTCGCCGGCGGTTATGACTCGCGGTGACCGGACCTCGAACTCCACTGGTAGGACGGCCTCACACCCATGAGAGAGCTTGAAGGGGGTCTCACCGGTGGCCGTGTTCGGGGTCGTTCGTAGTGCCCATAAGACCGACGGGAGCTGCTCCACCCAATTCCCCTTTAAGTTCTCCACCTTTTTCTTCAGTAGATTCACAATGATTTTGTTTGCTGCTTCCACTTGGCCGTTACTTCGAGGGTGATGGACGGAGGCAAACCGGAGATCTATTTTTAGTTGAGCGCAGAAGCTGATGAACTCCTCGCTGGCAAACTGGGGGACGTTATCGGTCACTATTGCTTGAGGCAACCCATGTCTACAAATGATCTCCCCCCAGATGAAATTCCTTATAACCTGCGAGGTGACCTTGGCTAAGGCTTTAACCTCTAGCCACTTCGAGAAATAATCAATCATGACCAAAAGGAACCTCCTCTGCCCACTAGCCGGAGGAAAGGGCCCAACTAAGTCCATTCCCCAGATAGCAAATGGCCACGGCGCCGTGATACTCCGGAGTCTTTGAGCTGCCAAGAGTTGAAGGGGGGCGAAGAGCTGACATTTTTGACACCTCCTTGCAAACTCCATGGCATCCTTCCTTAGGGTGGGCCAGAAGTACCCCTGTCTGACCACCCTAGCCTCCAGTGTCCTTCCTCCAGAGTGACTGCCGCACTCGCCCGAATGCACCTCCCTTAAAATCTTCGGGATTTCTTCTTCGGTCGCACATCTGGCTAGAAGCCCCGACAACATCTTACGATGCAGACCTCCCTCCATCATCAAGTAGTGAGCCGCTTTACGCTTGAAGCTCCTCCCGACCTTGGTCCCCTCAGGCAGTTCACCGGTGGATAGGAAAGTCACAAATGGGTCCACCCACGAGGGTTGCCGATCCACCAGCATCAACTCTCCCTCATCTATAGCCGGTCGGAATAGCTCCGCCAAGGTTCCTCCCCCGCGAGGTCCGAACTTGGCTAGTCGATCGGCGGCTACACTTTCTTCCCTTGGAACATGTTGAATTGAGAATGACCGGAAACCTCCGATGATCGCCCTTACCTTGGAGAGGTACCGGATGAGGGTAGGCTCCCGAGCTTCAAATTCTCCCCGGATCTGCGACGCTACTACCTTCGAATCAGTGAAGACTTCTACGTCCTGAATCTCTAGCTCCTTCGCCAGACGGAGGCCGGCGATCACGGCCTCATATTCCGCTTGATTGTTGGTCACTGGGAAATGTAAAACGATTGCCTGCTCTATGGTTACCCCTTGTGGACTTGTTAACACCACCCCCGCCCCTAGGGAGTGTCTTCCTGAGGCCCCATCAACCATCAACTTCCACGCCTCTTGCGGTTGTTGCTCTTTCCCCTCAACCTCAACAACGTAGTCTGCTAGAAAGTCCGCCACTGCCTGTGCTTTGATGGAGAGTCTTGGTACAAAGGAGATGTCGAACTCGCTTAGCTCAATGGACCACTTAGCCAGCCTCCCCGAGTGCTCCACTCCTTCGAAGATCTTGTGAAGAGGGTGGTCGGTCACCACCCTAATCGAATGCGCTTGAAAGTACGGCCGGAGCTTTCTGGCCGAGATGACCAAGGCATAAGCGAGCTTTTCCAGGATGGTGTAGCGAAGCTCTGCATTTCTCAATATCCGGCTGACGTAGTAGATGGGAAGCTGCTTCTTTCCTTCTTCTCTTACTAGGACGGAGCTTACTGCCTCCGTCCCTACTCCGAGGTACAAGGTCAAGTCCTCCCCATCCTTTGGGCTCTGAAGGAGGGGAGCCTGAGAGAGTTGTCTTTTCAGCCCTTGGAAAGCCTCTTCGCACTCGGCCGTCCATTCGAACCTTTGATTTCCCCGCAGCACTTTAAAAAATGAAGAACACTTGTCTCCTGCCCAGGAGAGGAACCTGCTTAGCCCAGCCAGCTTGCCTGTCAAGCGCTGGACCTCCTTGACGTCGCGAGGTGACTCCAAATCCAGGATGGCCTTGACTTTGTCCGGGTTGGGCTCCACTCCTTCCGGAGTCAGGAGATGCCCGAGGAACTTCCCGCGGCTTGCCCCGAAGACACACTTCAGGGGATTCAGCCTCATTTTAAACCTTCTCAGGGTGGCGAATGTTTCCTCGAGGTCTTGCAGGTGCGAAACTATGCACTTGCTTTTGATCATCAGGTCGTCGACGTAGACCTCCAAGTTCCTCCCCCTCTGATCCCGGAAGACCCGATCCATCATGCGCTGATAGGTAGCTCCTGCGTTCTTTAACCCAAAGGGCATCATCTTGTAACTGAAGCACCCCTCCCTTGTGATGAAGGAAACATCCTTGGCGTCAGGAGGGTGCATTCGGATCTGGTGATAACCTGAAAAAGCATCTAAAAAACTCATGACAGAAAAACCGACAGCTGAATCAACCAGCGCGTCGATCCGAGGCAGGGGATAACAATCCTTAGGGCATGATTTATTCAACAATGAAAAGTCAACACACATCCTCCATTTACCACATCCTTTTTTCACCATTACCACATTGGAGATCCAGCCTGGATACTGGATCTCGGAGATGAAGCCCGCCTCCAGGAGCTTTTTGACCTCCTCGCGAATGGGCTCCTCCAGCTTGGTGGCGATGGCCCTCATCTTCTGACGGATGGGGCGGGCGCGGGGATCCAGGTTCAGGCGGTGGCAGGCTACGTCGGCGTCGATGCCCGGCATGTCCGCCGCGCTCCAAGCGAAGACGTCAACGTTGCTCTGAATGCAAGCTCGCACCTGCTCCCGGGCCTCGGGACTCAACCCTCCGCTGACCCGCACCCTCTCTACTTTTCCTGCTCTGGTGAAGACTTCCATCTCCACCACTTCTTCAGCCGGTTCCAGCCGCGACTGCTCCCAACCGATCCTTGCCTCTTCCTCGAGCTCCAGCTCTCCTTTTTCCTCCTCTATCTCCATCGCTTCTACCCGTCTCTGCTGCTGCTGCTCGGCCTCTATGCCTCCGGGGACCTCTCCCTCGACTTCTCCCGCCGCCTGCTCTTCTACTTCCACTGTCCCTTCCGTGCTTTCCTGCCCATTACTCCTCCGTACCACCTGCACATCCCCTCGCCTCTTCTCTGTCTCTTCCTCTTCGGCTTCCTCTCCAGCTTCCTCTCTTACCTCCTCAAGGACCATCTCCTCTTCCTCCACAATCTCCTCTAGGGCCGCCATCTCAATTTCCAACTCTTTCGCCTCCGCCATCCACGATATGGTGTTGACTGCTGTAACGTAACATTGCCTTGCCACCTTCGGGTCTCCTCTGACCCTGACCTGCACCCCCCCATTGTTGAACTTGAGGCACTGATGGAACGAGGAGGGGACGCAGCGAAAGGCGCTGATGAGGGGACGCCCAAAGATGGCGTTATAGCTGCTCGGGGCGTCCACGATCACGAACCTGCAGTTCCGCGACACGCCCCCCAACCTTACGTGCAACCCTACTCCTCCTTCTACCTCCTTCCTCTCCCCGGAGAACCCGAACAGAGGTCCATCCGATGACAAGACCCTCTTCCCTTCAACCCTCATCTCATCAAAAGCTTTCTTGAAGATGACATTAACCGAGCTCCCGTTGTCTACCAGTATCCTTGAAACGGTATAGTTCTCCACTGCCGTCTGGATCACCAGGGCGTCGCAGAATGGATCTTCATAGTCTGGCATGTCCGTTGATGAGAAAGTGATCTTTTCTTCTGGTGGAGGAACCTGGGAGGTTGAGGCTACCCCTCTCCGGTACATGGTTTGAAGGCTCCCCTTACGGGTTGCCTCAATCCCCACCCCTCCATGAATCACTCTGATTCCTCCCCGGGTCCCTACATCCACCCGGTCTTCACACCTGTCCTCTGCTTCGCCCTGCTGCACCTCCACTATCCTCATCGGTGGATCTTGCCCCCCTGCTCCTCTAGCACCCCTCAACTCTAAGAACTCCGGGCAGGTGGCCGTTGCGTGCCCCTCCTCCTGGTGAAAGTCACAAAAGAGCAACGCCTCCCCGCCCCTTCTCCCGTCTCCCCTTCCTCTTCTTCCTCCTCGAGCTCCCCTGGATGCTCCTCTCCCTCTTCCTACTTTCATTGCCTCCTGCGGTGGTGGGGGACGATCCCTCGGCTCCTACCTCCATGCCGGTCGATCGAACCTCCGGGGCTCCCGCAGGTTATCTCTCCCCCGATAGCCTTCTCCTGGTCCTTGGGGGCGACCCTCCTGGGGCCTCCAACCCAACCGGTTGACTGGCTCCCGGGCCCCCCAACCCTGCTGCTGCCCAAACCTTCGGGGCTCCTCCCTTCTCCTATCTTCCCTCAGCTCCCTCTGCTCTCTTGATTCCCTCTGTCTTCCTGCTGCTGGTTCCTTCCCGTCCTCTTCTGCTAGCTTGGCCAACTTCCTGGCGAATGCTGGGTTTGCTCTTTCGAAATCAATCTCCTTTGCCGCCCTCTCCATGAGCTCCTCAAAGGAGAGGGGGGGCATCCTCTTCAACTCCATGCTAAAAAATCCCGGTCTCAGCCCCAGGGTGAAGGCCAGCATCAGCGCGTACCCTGGGACCTCCTGGACCAAAAGGATCTCCTCCTGGAACCGGTCGACATAGTGACCCAACGTCTCATCCGGCCTCTGCCTCACCGCAAACAGACACTCCGCTTCCTTCTTCCGCTTCTTTGAGGTTGAGAACCTCAACAGAAAACTTCTCCGCAGATCTTCAAAACAGTAGATTGACCTTGCTGGCAACTGGTGGAACCAGTCCCTTGCCTTCTCCTTCAGCGTGATCGCAAAGAGGCGACACTTGAAGGCATCTGTCATCTGTCTTATTGACACAACGTCTTCAAACCACTGTACGTGCTGCACCGGGTCATCCTTCCCTGAGTAGTAGGACATGTCGGGCTCCCGGAACCCCTCCGGTACCGGGGCCGAGAAGATGAGCTCGCTAAATGGGCTCTCGCCCCCTGCCTGGCGAGAGGGCACGTCTCGCGGCCTCGGCTGGCTCGCCCGATCCGCGAGACCGTGCCCTGGGAAGAGTTCCCGCACCGCCGCCTCCTTCTCGCCTGGTTCCGTCAATGCCTCCTTGCCCGGGCGCTGGCTCTGGCCTGGGAATAGCTCCCGCGCCGCCATATCTCTCTCGTCAGCCTCGCCCGGGACCTCCTTTCCTGGGCGCTGCCCTGGGGCGTTCTCGCCCAAGAGCGGAACCTCTTCTATCGGGACCTGAGGGGTGGCCCACTCGCCTCTCGCCGAGAAGGCCAAGCTGATCGTCTGCAGAACCTCTCGCCTGAACTCATCCAGCATCCTCTTTGTTGCCTCCTCTCCCCGGGTGGGGGAGCCTCCACAACCTGACCATTCACCTTCACCTCCAGCCATGGGACAAAACTTAAGGCTTTCTTGAATCGGCTGCCTTCCACGCTCACCGCACCAGAACTGTTGAAGCCAAAAATGACCCCAACTGAAGTTCGAAGAAAAAGGGGTGCAGCCGAAACCTACTTCTCTCAAGTCTCTCCCCTTGACTGGATTCTAAGGACCTAAGACTGACCCAAGAGCCTCAGCAGGGAGGTCCCACCTCACACCCGGAAGATCTCTGAGAGCTTCCCCTCCAAAGCCAAAGCTGGGCTTGGAGCTCCTCAAAAAGCACTGAAATTCTGGAGACAATGATCGCTTGCTTCCTAAGGAGCCCTTATGGGTCTATTTATAGCACTTTGTTGTCCTGAAATTACTGAAAAGCCCCTATTTGGTCTGCCAATAGCCGAATCCCGCTGTTTTCCTGAGGGTACTGAAGTAATTTCTCCTGAGGGCAATTAGGACATTCCTCCTAAGGCCCTGGGCCCCACTCGGCGAGAGCTGTGCCGAGACCTTCTGCCCAGGGCATGGCGCGAACGCTCTCACCTAGCGTAGGTGAGAACTCTTTGAGATAGGAGCTTGTCATGGGCGAGAGCGCTCTCGCGCAGGTCGCGCTTAACGGTCTTGGCTTACGGTTCCTCGTTCATCGATTAGGCGCGACCGTTTCCGCCTTCTTTGGGCGAGACCTTCCTTAGGGCGGGAACGCTTCGCGTTAGCCCCACTGTGGCCATTGTGTCTCCTTGTCTGGCTCAGCGAATATGGGGTTGTACAGTTCATCTTCTAATTAGCATGACGAGATTCGAGAAAGGAGTTATGCTAATCTACGGTTGAATCCGTTATTCTACGCGGCGAGATTCGAGAGAGGAGTTACGTAGTTTTCTAAATCAAGATTCCACCTTTTTACTGCGCTGCAAGATTCGAGAGAGGAGTGGCGTAAGTGTGGCATAAACTCCAATATAGCGTCAAGAGAGAGAGATTTCCTCTTTAGTTAACATCATTGATTTTTGCTCATCATGTTATTTACTTTCCACCTAAGTTAGAGATAACTAGTGGAAATTGGATAAACGGAATTCTGAGATCGAGAGATGATGAAATCTACTCTAAAATCGAAGCAAGATAGTAATGAAGAGAACCATTAAAGAATACTAGAAATCTCGTCACAATAGGCAAGGGAAAACAACATACAAGATCATTTCTTCAACTTTGATAAAAGTATTCTCCAAGAATCGTGTTTAGTTTATCATTATTTGTTTAAGTTTTTGTTTCTATCAATTTAATCTACTAAAAAAGGTACCTCACTTGGATTCAAGGAACGGGTAAGGCTAGTAATTACGAGCACTAACGTTGCACTTCCTCTAGGAACGATAACTCAACTCATCATTTTATTTCTTGATTTGATACGTGCACTTGCGTGATTACGTAGATCGATTTTGGTCGTATCAAGTTTTTGACGCCGTTGCAGGGGAAGCGCAACTGATTTAGTGTTTTATTTCTCGTAATATTAGTTAAACTTTAGTAGTTGGAGATCAAGTATTTTGTTTTTAATTACTTTCTTGCTTTATCACTTATTTCGAAGTTTTGTGCTATATGTCCAGGTATAGGCAAGTAGAATTATTGTCTTTGAATTCTGAAATTGAGCGCTCTTGTAGACAAAACAGAAGAGAAGCTAGAAACGTGAATATTATTCATCCTGCGATGGATAATAATCCAAATAATGCTCATAATAATGATGGTCAGGTGGATCAAAATAGCCAACCTGCGGCACCACGTATGACATGTCACGAGTATAATACACCTCTAAGGGGAGGTGTGCACTTCAGCATTGCTCGACCAGCAATTGCTGCTAATAATTTTAAAATGGACCCACTAATTATGGAACAAGTGCAAAATAATAAGTTTGGGAGTCTAGGTCATGAAGATGCAAATTCCCACTTACTAACTTTCTTAGCAATTTGCAATATGTTTAAGTTTAACGGAGCATCAGAAGATGCAATAATGTTAAGATTGTTTTCATTTTCTTTAGAAGGGAGAGCAAAGGATTGGTTAGACTCTTTGCCTAACGATTCTATCACTACATGGGAGCAGTTAGTGGAAAAATTCTTACATAAATATTTTCCGCCATCTAAAACTGCAAAGCTGATAAGGGATATAACCACATTCACACAGGAAAACGGAGAGACATTGTACGACGCTTGGGAGCGTTTCAAGAAGTTATTAAGGAAATGTCCTCATTATAGGTTAGCCCTACATCAGCAAGTTTCCACCTTTTATAATGGTTTGTAAACTGCAACCATGATTTTAGTAGACGACACTGCTGGAGGATCGTTGCTTAAGAAGTATCCCGAGGATGCATATGCAATCCTTGAAGACCTCACTGCAAATAATTACCAAGCATATGAGCGTCAAGGGAACAACAATACGGTTGGTATTCACCAAGTGGACCAATTCACATCCTTGGCAGCTCAAATGACATCACAGTTTAATCTAATCAATAAGAGATTGGATTCATTATCACAATCTTCATCTAATGCTCTATTGACGGTGGAGCAATTGAATCAAATTTCTGAAGAGGCAAATTATGTAGAAGGAGCACAAAGGCAAATTCCACCTGTATTTGTCAATCATTATCACCCCGAGTGGCGGAATCATCCAAATTTCTCCTGGAAAAATAATCAAGGGATGAATCAACCACAAGGGTTTAATCAAAATATAAATCACCTACCTATCAATAACAACTCTCAACCCCAACAAGTAGACCAAAGAAAGATGACAGATGAGTTTATCTTATGCATGTTCCAAAAGTATGACTCAAAAATGGTAGGAATAGAATCATCGTTAAGATCACTAGAAACGACTATGGGACAACTTGTAATTTCATTAAGTCAAAGGCTCATTGGAACTCTACCTTCTGATACCACACCCAATCCAACAAAAGATAATCATAATAATCATTGCAAGGCTATTGCACTGAGGAGTGGTGTAGAGATTCCAAGTGGGGAGGGGTTGCTTGGGAAAGATAAGGAAGAAGAGACGAGTAAGAAGCCAAGTGAGTCGAGCATATTAGAGAAGGACGAGTTTGGTGAGAAAAAGGATGTGGGAGAGAAACAAAAAGAGAAATTAAATCAAAAGAAAGAAGTAGTCTATCCACCACCCCTATTTCTGTAACGGTCCAAGCCCATCCCATGGGAACCCGCTGGACCGCCGGCCTACCAGAGTCCAGACCCGGGCCCACTCATGGTAGTCAGCCTATCACAATCAAGCCTGCATGTCATGCACCCCAACCCCTCTTCGCGCATGTTTATTAGCAGTGGCGGGTTGTTGCCACTGAGGATCGAACTCATGACCTTGATAAGAGAGCTTTACACCACTCCCTCATCACCAACTAAGCTGCAGCTCAGTTGGCGATGAGGGAGTGGTGGAAAGCTCTCTTATCAAGGTCCTGGGTTCGATCCCCAGTGGCAACAACCCACCACTGTTGATAAACATGCGCGGAGAGGGGTTGGGGTGCATGTCCTGTAGGCTTGATTGTGATAGGCTGACTACCATGAGTGGGCCCGGGTCTGGACTCTACTAGGCCGGCGGTCCAGCGGGTTCCCATGGGATGGGCCTGGACCATTACAAAAAGTGCACTTTTTATAATGGTCCAGGCCCATCCCATGGGAACCCGCTGGACCACCGGCCTAGTAGAGTCCAGACCCGGGCCCACTCATGGTAGTCAGCCTATCACATTCAAGCCTGCAGGCCATGTACCCCAACCCCTCTCCGACCTGTTTATCAGCATGGCGGGTTGTTGTCACTGGGGATCGAACCCAGGACCTTGATAAGAGAGCTTTACGCCACTCCCTCATCACCAACTGAGCTGCACCTTGTAACGGTCCAGGCTCATCCCATGGGAACCCGCTCGACCGTCGGCCTACCAGAGTCCAGACCCGGGCCCACTCATGGTAGTCAGCCTATCACAATCAAGCCTGCAGGTCATGCACCCCAACCCCTCTCCGCGCATGTTTATCAGCAGCGGCGGGTTGTTGCCACTGGGGATCGAACCCAGGACCTTGATAAGAGAGCTTTCCACCACTCCCTCATCACCAACTGAGCTGCAGCTCAGTTGGTGATGAGGGAGTGGTGGAAAGCTCTCTTATCAAGGTCCTGGGTTCGATCCCCAGTGGCAACAACCCGCCGCTGCTGATAAACATGCGCGGAGAGGGGTTGGGGTGCATGGCCTGCAGGCTTGATTGTGATAGGCTGACTACCATGAGTGGGCCCGGGTCTGGACTCTGGTAGGCCGGCGGTCCAGCGGGTTCCCATGGGATGGGCCTGGACCGTTACAATTTCCGTCTACACTTGCTAAATCCAAACTTGACATACAATTCCAAAAGTTTATGGAGATTTTCAAAAAACTATCTATAAATATCTCATTTGTTGAGGCACTTGAGCAAATGCCTAGTTATGTCAAGTTTATGAAGGATATCTTGGCAAAGAAAAGGAAGTTTGTTGATAAAGAGATAGTGACGTTGACTGAGGAGTGTAGTGTTATATGAAGGTGATAGATCTTAAGCAAAAGGCTAGAGTTTGTCACAACACAAAAACAAAATATAAACTAAATAGAACAGAGCAGATCAAGCCACACAAAAAAGACACAAGGATTTTATAGTGGTTCCCCAAATATGGGTAATCCACTGTTCTACCACCCTGGTAGAAATCCACTCAGATTTTTGATCAGGTGTCTGACACCAATGGGTTTTGATCAGGTCCCCCAAAACCAACTCAAATCTTTTGGAAGGAGACTTGCAACCAGGAATCACTTTTGAAGGGAGATGACAACCCTTTCTACAAGAGGGGAAAGGAGTAATAGAAGTCTTCTCTTTCTCAATAACTACTGAGAAGACTATGTGGATATGATGTTAGCAAACAGCTCCCCCTGAGATATTGAATGGTTCAGGAGTGGAAGTTTTGCTTTAGGGTGATAGGTCTTCTAGGTGATGATGTCTCCAGCAAGCTTCTTAGACTGATATTGAATGGTTGTCCCTTGAAGCCTGGAGCTAATGAAGAACACTGATGATTTTTCTGATTGATGCAGAGTTCTTCCTTCTCTGTAGAAAACCTTTTTACTTCTCCTTGTGTTCTATGAGTATTCTGTCTATCTATTCTATATCCTTCCCTGTATTTGAATTTCGTAGACTTGATGGTGGAAGAAAACATTCCCGAGAGTGAAGATGCTTTGGAAATTGATTCTCACTTAATTCCTCTGTAACTGTCCGTCTGAACGGCTATTTCCACTGGGAATGTTGACTGTAATTAATCCTCAATTAATTCTGCCAACTGTTACTGATTGCTCAAAAATTGTCGACCTGAACTTTCGTCGAGTACATCGATCGTCGACCTGAGTTCGACATTCGTCGAACTCAGCTAGATTCGTCGAGCTGAATATCTTGCTTGCGTTCGTCGACCGAAGCTTGCAGTTCGTTGAGCTCAGCTTCTGTGTTCGTCGAGCTGAGAGAGCTGTTGAGTGTCGACACAGTTGCTGTGATGGTGTCGACACAGCCTTGCTTGAGACTTGAGATCGTCGACCTGAGTTCAGAGAAGTAACTCAGAATTTGTCGACCGGAGATTACCGTTCGTCGAACTGCGTTCGACGATCGTCGATCTGATTCTCTGCATTTGTCTTAACTGCATTTCTTGAACTTCTTTCAGCAATTCTGGAGAAACCTTCTGAATGACATGTCATAGAAATAATCCTATGACCCATGACTATACATGTTGGGTCAATCTAATATTCCTAATAGTGTTCCTTACCCAAATCAAAACTAGGGTTCCAACAATCTCCCCCTATTTGGGTAAGGACACTATTTACATAAATGTAAGTAAAATACAAGGCAATACAATATCCCCCTAAATATGGATCAAATACTCTACTGTTGTTGTTGTTGTTGATACAGATGTTGTTGATCCTTTCCCAAATCTACAACATTATAATCTGTTGTTGTTGCTGCTGCTACAATTCCCACAAACTGCTGCTACTGCTGGAATTTTTGCAGCTTCATTTACAGGCATCTCCCCCTATATGCATAGCCTTGCACAAATTATTCAGCCATTGATATTTTGTATATTTGCTGGACTGAATTCTTTTCCTACAAGGAGATGTTAGGAGTTCTGGAATCAGATAACCTTGGGTCCTGGTTGTCTTTTATAATAATCAGAAATAAAAAAATAAAAATCTCTGTTTTGAAATTCTGAGTTCGACGAAAAATATTTTCGTCGATCAGAGTTCGACGAATGAAATTGAGATCGTTGATCTCTGTTCACAGAATGATAACAATTATTTTATGTGATCCATTTTTGTCGATCTCTGTTCGACGAATTAAGTTTGTTTCGTCGAGCACAGAGTCCTGAATAGTTCAAAACAAAATCTTTGTTCATAGTTCGTCGACCTGAGTTCGACGAATAGTATTAAGGTCGTCGATCTCCGTTCGACGAAATATTTTGAACTAAGATTTTGTGATGATTTTCAAGTGATAATCTGAAATCAGTATTAAGTTTAGCTGAAGAAGAGTCAAGGGAAGAAATAACATGATCCTCTTTATCTGATTCATACTCTGATTCTTCAGATTCTGTAGCATAACTGTTGTGGGAAGCATCTATTGTCATTAGGCAAAATTCTTTTGCTCTTGCTTCTTCTTCATCCTTAGTTGTGCAAGATGAAGCATCTGATTCACTTCAGGATTCAGCTTTAATTATTCTTTCTTTTGCTGATCCAGCAGCCATTTCTGTGATGGAGTCCCACATCTCTTTTGCAGATGAACATTCAGCAAGTTCTTCAAAAATATCATCAGACATTGATTGTGCCAGAATGTTCAGTGCTTGTGCATCAGCAATCTTCATCTTTTTCTGGGCATCTGTCCATTGGGATGATGGAACAACATTTGGACTTGTTGTGTTCTGAGGTTGAACTGGACCTGTCAAAACAGATTTGAAGATGTTTTCATCAATGGAGTCCATATAAAATCTAATCCTTGTCTTCCATAGTACAAACTTATCTAGATTGTACATGGGCAGTCGGGTGCTTGAAAAATCTGCAATTTGTGTCATGATAACTCTAAAGATATTTAAGATCTATCAAATGATCTTTGTGATTCAGGTGTTAGCATGTACAACAAATTGAGGTATGGTATTTTAACCAACCTCGCTTTGATACCAATTGAAGGTGATAGATCTTAAGCAAAAAAGGCTAGAGTTTGTCACAACACAAAAACAAAATACAAACTAAATAGAACAGAGCAGATCAAGCCACACAGAAAAGACACAAGGATTTTATAGTGGTTCCCCAAATTTGGGTAATCCACTCTTCTACCACCCTGATAGGAATCCACTCAGATTTTTGATCAGGTGTCTGACACCAATGGGTTTTGATCAGGTCCCCAAAAACCAACTCAAGTCTTTTGGAAGGAGACTTGCACCCAGGAATCACTTTTGAAGGGAGATGACAACCCTTTATACAGGAGGGGGAAAAGAGTAATGGAAGTCTTCTCTTTCTCAATAACTACTGAGAAGACTATGTGAATATGATGTTAGCAAACAGCTCCCCTGAGATATTGAATGGTTCAGGAGTGGAAGCTTTACTTCAGGGTGATAGGTCTTCTAGGTGATGATGTCCCCAGCAAGCTTCTTAGACTGATATTGAATGGTTGTCCCTTGAAGCCTGGAGCTAATGAAGAACACTGATGATTGTTCTGATTGATGCAGAGTTCTTCCTTCTCTGTAGAAAACCTTTTTACTTCTCCTTGCGTTTTATGAGTATTCTGTCTATCTGTTCTATATCCTTCCCTGTATTTGAATTCCGTATACTTGATGGTGGAAGAAAACATTCCCGAGAGTGAAGATGCTTTGGAAATTGATCCTCACTTAATTCCTCTGTAACTGTCCGTCTGAACGGCTATTTCCACTGAGAATGTTGACTGTAATTAATCCTCAATTAATTCTGCCAACTGTTACTGATTGCTCAAAAATCGTCGACCTGAACTTTCGTCGAGTACATCGATCGTCGACCTGAGTTAGACATTCGTCGAACTCAGCTAGATTCGTCGAGCTGAATATCTTTCATGCGTTCGTCGACCGGAGCTTGCAGTTCGTCGAGCTCAGTTTCTGTGTTCGTCGAGCTGAGAGAGCTGTTGAGTGTCGACACAGTTGCTGTGATGGTGTCGACACAGCCTTGCTTGAGACTTGAGATCGTCGACCTGAGTTCAGAGAAGCAACTCAGAATTCGTCGATCGGAGATCGCCGTTCGTCGGACTGCGTTCGACGATCGTCGATCTGATTCTCTGCATTTGTCTTAACTGCATTTCTTGGATTTTTTTCAGCAATTCTGGAGAAACCTTCTGAATGACCTGTCCTAGAAATAATCCTATGACCCATGACTATACATGTTGGGTCAATCTAATATTCCTAATAATGTTCCTTACCCAAATCAGAACTAGGGTTCCAACACTATATTGCAGAAGAAGTTGTCACCCAAGCTTAAGGACCCCGGTAGCTTCACAATTCCTTGTTCTATCAGACTAAAGTTTGTTGGGAGAGTTTTATGTGACCTTGGGGCGAGCATCAACTTGATGTCATTATCTATCTATAAGAAGTTGGGTCTAGGGGAGATCACACCTACATCTCTTACTCTATAGTTGGCTGATAGGTCTCTAGCATTTCCCAAGGGAATTGTAGAGGACGTGTTGGTTAAGGTGGATAAATTCATCTTCCCTGCTGATTTTGCGGTACTTGATATGGATGAGGACAATGATGTCCCCATCATTCTTGGTAGACCATTCTTGGCCACCGGACGAACACTCATTGACGTCCAGAAGGGTGAGCTTACAATGAGAGTTAATGATGAAAATGTGACATTCAACATCCTCAAAGCTATGAAATTTCCGGATGATAAGGAGAAGTGTTTCTCCATTGAGGAAGTGAATGCACCTATACATATGATGTATGATGAGAATGATTGTGAGCATAAAATCTTTAGTGTGTTAACTAATGAAGAAATAAAAGAGGACCCAGACTTAATAGAAACTATAGAAGCTTTAAGTACTTATGAGCATATACCAAATGCTAACATGCTTAAATTAATAAGAAGACCAAGTGAGTCTAAGGTCACTAGGTCTTCTATCTTAGAGCCACATACGCTTGAATTAAAACCGCTACCTGAAAACTTAAAGTATGTTTTTCTAGGTGAGGATAACACACTACCGGTTATTATTGATGCATCTTTAGTAAAGGAAAAAGAAGAGAAATTGCTTGAGGTTCTTCGTGAGTATAAGGGGGAAATGGGTTGGACCATTGCAGACATTAGAGGGATAAGTCCCTCAATTTGTATGCACAAAATTCTTTTAGAGGAAGAAGTAAAAGACTCAATCGAACCCCAACGAAGACTTAGCCCACCAATGAAAGAAGTGATCAAGAAGGAGATAATCAAATGGTTGGATGCGGGAATTATTTATCCTATCTCCGATAGCCGGTGGGTAAGTCCTGTTCAATGTGTGTCAAAGAAGGGGGGCATTACGGTAGTTAAAAATGAGAGCAATGAGTTGATTCCCACTAGAACGATAACTGGATGACAGATTTATATGGATTACCGAAGGTTGAATAAAGCAACTAGGAAAGATCATTTCCCACTTCCATTCCTCGATCAGGTTCTTGATAGGTTAGCGGGGAATGAGTATTTCTGTTTCTTAGATGGTTACTCGGGGTATAATCAGATCATGGTAGCTCCCAAGGATCAAGAGAAGACTACCTTCACCTGTCCTGTTGGGACATTTGCATTTAGGAAAATGCCCTTTGGATTGTGTAACGCCCCTGCCACATTCCAACGCTGCATGATCGATATTTTTACTGATCTGATTGATGAGGGCATCAAGATCTTTATGAACGATTTTTCAGTATTTGGGAGATCGTTTAATGAATGTCTGAAAGTGTTGAAGAAGGGTTTGGATAGGTGCATTCAAACCAATTTGATCCTAAATTGGGAAAAATGTCACTTTATGGTCAAAGAATGAATTGTTTTAGGACATAAGGTGTCGAAGAAGGGATTGGAAGTAGATCGGGCAAAGACAGAGGTTATAGAGAAATTGCCCCCACCAACTAATGTTAAGGGAGTGCGTAGTTTTTTAAGACATGCGAGCTTCTACCGTCGTTTCATTAAAGATTTTTCTAAAATTTCTAAGCCGCTAAGCCATTTATTAGAAAAAAAATCACACTTTAACTTTGATGAGGAATGCCTAGCCGCCTTTCATTCTTTGAAGCAAAGTCTAATGTCTTCACCCATTATTATCTCACCTGATTGGTCTTTACCATTCACCATTATGTGTGATGCTAGCAACTTTGTTGTGGGCGCGGTTTTAGGACAAGTGCGCGACAAGGTCTTTCACACAATCTACTATGCTAGCAAGACACTAATTGATACACAAGTAAACTACACAACTACCGAGGAGTTATTAGCAGTCATTTTCACTTTTGAAAAATTTTGCTCCTATTTGGTAACCTCTAAGGTGATTGTTTATACGGACCATGCAACTATCCGATTTTTAGTAGAAAAAAAATGACGCTAAACCTAAACTGATTAGGTGGGTTCTCCTCTTACAAGAGTTCGACTTGGAGATTAAGGATCGAAAGGGGGCGGAGAATCCTGTAGCAGACCACCTATCACGTGTAGAGTATGAGCGTGAGAAGGTTGTAGACAAAGAGATTAGAGAGAATTTTCCTGATGAGAGGTTGCTGTCAATATCTGAGGCGAGTATTCCATGGTATGTTGATTTCGTCAATTTCATTGTGAGTAACATTTTGCCTCCAAATATAGATTATCAACAGAAGAAAATATTTTTTCATCATGCTAAGTTTTATCTATGGGATGCCCCATATGTATTTAAGATGTGTGTTGACCAAGTGATTCGTCGGTGTGTACCAGAAATAGAAGTTCATGATATCCTAGAAAAGTGTCATGCATCTCCTTACGAAGGACACTTCATGGGAGAACGAACTGCTATGAAGGTACTAGAGGCTAGTTTCTATTGGCCAACACTGTTTAGGGACGCACACTTGTTTGTTAAGAAGTGTGATAGATGCCAAAAGACGGGCAATATTCATCGGGGGGCAAGTATGCCTATGACCAATATTCTGGAGGTAGAAGTATTTGATGTTTGGGGCATTGACTTCATGGGACTGTTTGTGAATTCGGGAGGAAATTTTTACATTCTGTTGGCAGTAGATTATGTGTCAAAGTCGGTGGAGGCCATTGCCACACAGAAAAATGATGTCAAGATTGTACTCAAGTTTATAAAAGCAAACATATTTACGAGATTTGGCACGCCTAGGACGATAATTAGTGATGGAGGTTCGCATTTTTGCAATACACAATTTAATTTACTTCTAAAAAAATACGGTGTAACACATAAAGCGGCCTTAGCATATCACCCGCAAACCAATAGATTAGCCGAAATCTCCAATAGAGAAATCAAGTCTATTTTAGAGAAGATGGTGAGTACAACTAGGAAGGATTGGACATTTAGGTTGAATGATGCGTTATGGGCCTATAAGACTGCTTATAAAACGCTCATGGGTGACTCCCTTTAGAATGGTGTATGGAAAAGCTTATCACTTACCCGTAGAATTGGAGCATAAAGCGTACTGGGCAATAAAAAGATTGAATTTCGATCTCCAAGAAGCGGGCAAGAATAGACTTTTTCATTTGAACGAACTGCAGGAGATCAGATCTAACGCTTATGAAAATGCTAGGTTGTACAAGGAAAGGACGAAAAAGTGGCACGACGACAGATTAAAGGTGAAAGAGTTCAAGACCGGGCAATTGGTATTGTTATTTAACTCAAGACTTAAATTATTCCCGGGAAAATTAAAATCGAGATGGTCAGTACCATTTATAGTAAAGAAGGTGCACCCGTATGGGGTAGTCACGATTTGCAACGAGAAGGATGGCTCCTAATTCAAGGTGAATGGCCAAAGGTTGAAGGAATATCATATAGATATTGATCGTCGGGAGTCGACGGTCATGAATTTGCAATGATGGGTGATGAAGAGAAACGTCTTGCCGAGACGGTTAAAGGAGGCGCTTGGTGGGAGGCAACCCATCGTAGTATATTTGTAAGCTATAATTACATGTTTGTTTTCATATTAGAAGTTAGTATAATGTATTTTGTCTTTATAGTCTAAGTTTAAGAGGGAGAATGATGTTGGATGAGCAAGAAAAGATGGACAATTTTGGCCTTATAACTGAAATCAAGATGTTACAATCGGCGAAATTGAAGTTGCAATTGACTGATAAAAAGATTTTATGGGAAAATAAAAAAAATTGCAACAACGAAAACCGTTGTTGGCTCTTTTCGAGTTCTGTCTTTTTAGGAAAAATCCTGCTGAGGTGCGAACCGAAAACCGGTTTAGCCGAACCGCTGCGACGGTTCCGGGCGTCGTTCTCTTTGAACTCAAATTAAGCAATTACGATAATTAAAAGCGGTTTATCAACTTCCTAATTAAACCAACCCTTAATTATTTCACTCGACGATTCCTTATTTCGCTCGGCGAATCCTTATTTCGCTCGACGATTCCGGGAGGACTGCTGGCGGAGACCGTCGGCAGGCGGAGCGACGATTCCTTATAAGGCGCATTCATCGAGATTTATCCTAGGTCAAAATCCCAAGCGGCAAGCGGAGTGACGATTCCTTATTTCGCTCGACGATTCCGGGAGGACTGCTGGCGGAGACCGTCGGCAGGCGGCAACCTTCAGCGGAGACGGTGCGATACTTCTGAGAAGCGGAACTCCGGCCGCGTCGGAACCATGAGGGAGAAGCAGAATGCGAAAAAAGTTGCAGGCAAGGGCAGGGGCAAGGGCAAGTCCGCACCGACCCTTGTTCTCCAGAAAACCTTAGGCAAGGGCGGTATCCTCGAGACAGTGAAATTCTCCACTGTCGTCTGGATCACTAGGGCATCACAAAACAGATCTTCATAATCTGGCATGACTGCTGACAAGAAGGTGATCTTTTCTTCCGGCGGGGGAGCCTGAGAGGTAGAGGCGACCCCCCTTCGGTATATGGTTTGAAGGCTCCCCTTGCGGGTTGCCTCGATACCCACTCCTTCGTGGATCACCCTGATCCCTCCCTGGGTTCTCACGTCTACCCGGTTCTCACATCTATCTTATCCATCCCCCTATTGCACTTCCACGATCCTAACCAGCGGATCCTGCCTCCCTGATCCTCTTGCTTCTCTCATCTCTAAGAACTCGGGGTAGGTGGCCGTCGCGTGACCTTCCTCCTGGTGGAAGTCACAAAAGAGCAATGCCTCCCTACCCCTTCTTCCTTCTCCTCCTCCTCTTCTCCCAGCTCCTCGAACTCCTCTCCTTGTTCCTCTTCCTCTGCCCACCTCCATGGCCTCTTGCGGCGGCAGGAGGTGGCCCCATGGCTCCTGTCTCCATGCCGGTTGGTCAAACCTCCTAGGTTCTCGTAAGTTATCTCTTCCCTGGTAGCCTCCTCCTTGGCCCTGGGGGCGACCCTCCTGGGGCCTCTAACCCAACCGGTTGTTCTGCTCCCGAGCCCCCCATCCCTGCTGCTGTCTCTGCCCTCGAGGTTCTTCCCTCCTTCTTTCTTCTCTTTGCTCCCTCTGCTCTCTTGGCTCCCTCTGCCTTCCTGCTGCAGGCTCCTTCACATCATCTTCCGCCAGTCTGGCCAACTTCCTGGCAAATGCCGGATTTGCCCTCTCTAAGTCTATCTCTTTCGCCGCCCTCTCCATGAGCTCCTCAAAGGAGAGGGGGCACTCTCTTCAACTCCATACTGAAGAATCCTGGCCTCAGCCCCAAAGTGAAGGCGAGCATCAGCGCGTACCCTGGGACCTCCTGGACCAGGAGGATCTCTTCCTGAAACCGGTCAACGTAGTGACCCAGTATCTCGTCCTACTTCTGCCTCACTGCAAACAGGCACTTCGTCTCCTTCTTCTGCTTCTTAGACGTTGAGAACCTCAACAAAAACCCTCGGCCCAGATCTTCAAAGCTGTATATCGAGCTCGCCGGTAACTGGTGGAACCAGTCCCGGGCCTTCTCCTTCAATGTGATGGTGAACCACCGACACTTGAAGGCATCTGTTATCTGCCTTATCGAAACCACGTCTTCGAACCACTGCACATGTTGTACAGGGTCATCCTTCCATGAGTAATAGGACATGTCTGACTCCCGGAACCCCTCTGGCACCGGAGTTGAGATGATGAGCTCACTGAAAGGGTTCTCGCCTCCTGCCTGGCGAGAAGGTATGTCTTGCGGCCTCGGCTGGCTGGCCCGATCCGCGAGACCGTGCCCAGGGAAGAGTTCTCGCACAGCCACCTCCCTCTCGCCCAAATCTGCCAGAGTCTTCTTGCCTGGGCGCTGGCCTGGGAAGAGCTCTTGCGCGGCCACGTCCCTCTCGCCGACTTCCACCGGGACCTCCTTCCCGGGGCACTGCCCAGGGGCATTCTCGACCAAGAGCGGACCGCCTCCACTGGAACCTGAGGAGTCGCCCACTCACTCCTCGCCGAGAAGTCCAAGCTAATGGTCTGCAGGACTTCTGGCCTGAAGTCCTCCAACATCTTCCTCGTCGCCTCCTCTCCCCAGGTGGGGGAGCCTCCAGAACCAGACCCTTCACCTTCACCTCCAGCCATGGGACTAAACTCAAGGCTTTCTTGTATCAACTGCCTTCCACGCTCACCACACCAGAACTGTTGAAGCCAAAATTGACCTCAACGAGAGTTCAAAAACAGGGGTGCAGCCAACACCTACTTCTCTAAAGCCCCGACCCTCGATTAGTTGCAAAGGACCTAAGACTGACCCAAAGCCTCAGCAGGGAGGTCCCACCTCACATCCGGAAGATCTCTGAGAGCTTCCCCTCCAAAGCCAAAAGCTGGGCTAGGAGCTCCTCAGAAAGCACTAGAGATTTGGAGGATAATGAGAGCTTGCTTTCTAAGGAGCCCTTATGAGTCTATTTATAACCTTTTTGCTGACCTGAGATTACTGAAATACCCTTGGCTGACCTGCCAATAGCCAAATCCCGCTATTTGTAAAGTACTAAATGCAACCCCTGGGATATATGGCTAATTTTACCTGAGGGTAATTAGGTAACTTTATCCCGGGCCCTGGGCCCCACTCGGCGAGAACCCTGAGACGAGAACCTTCCCACCTCCACTCAATGCCTTCTCGCCCGCTCCCAGGACTTGGCGGGTCTCGGTCGAGGCCTGGCGCGAATAATCTTGCCCGCCAATGGGCGGGAGCTCCTCCAAGGCTTGGCGCAAGCAATCTCGCCCACCTATGAGCGGGAGCTCCTCCAAGGCTTGGCGCAAGTGATCTCGCCCACCTATGAGCGGGAGCTCCTCCAAGGCGGGAGCTCTTCCGGTCTGGAGCCCGAAGCTAGTCTAATCGTGACCGTTGGTGCCTCCGGGTCCCACTTAGCGAATATGGGGTTGTACACATTGAGTGTTGAAGGTTCACTCAATGCCTTAAGATATAGATTTCTGCTATGTATTTCTGTGTTGATTGACAAGGCCTCATTCAGCGCCTATGCAGATTGACTGAAAATTGTTATGCCCCAAGCGCCGAGTCATGCAACATTATCCTCTGTGGGTACTTTCACCAACTGTAGATTTCAACCTCCAACGAACTCCTTCAACTTGTGGTAGCGCACATCGATGTGTTTTGTTCTTGCATTGTAGACCGGATCCTTTGAAAGACAAATCGCACTCTGACTGTCACAATGCAATTTCACCGTCTCTTGAGTAATCCTGAGTTCTTTGGTGAGACCTCTAAGTCAGATGGCTTCCTTTGCGGCCTCCACTGCAGCAATGTACCCCACCTCAATTGTAGATAAAGCAACAATGTCCTGAAGAGTGACTTCCAAACTGATGGGACCTCCTCCTAGAAGGAAGATGTACCTGGAGGTAGATCTCCTCATATCGAGGTCACCGACATAGTCAAAATCAACGAAGCCCTCTAGAGCTCCATCAAACTTGCTCCTTTTGAAAAGTAGTCCGGCGTCTGGTATTCCATTCAAGTATCTCAGGATCCACTTAACTGATTCCCAATGTTGTCACCCCAGATTTCCCATGTATCTGCTAACAATGCACATAGTCAGAGTGATATTTGGTCCCATACAGATCATTGTGTATATCAAGCATCCTACCCAGGGTGCAAACGAGTCTAGCTCGAGGCGAGCTTGGCAAAATTTCCAAGCTCGTGGTCGAGCTTTTCATTTCGAGCTCGAGATTTCGAGCTCGAGCTCGAGCTCGACGAGCTCATTTATCCCAGCTCGAGCTCGAGCTCAATGCCAACTTATCGAGCTTGAGCTTGAGGTTCGAGCTCGCAAGCTTTTTAGCTCATGAGCTTTATTTTCTTATTTTTTATTTATTTATATATTTTTTAAAAATGTATATAAAAAAGCTCGCGAGCCGGCTCGCGAGCTCATGAACAACACTAGATGAGCTCGAGATTGATTTCGTCAAGTTGGAGCTTGAGCTCCACGGGCTCGAGCTCGAGTCGAGCTTTTTTTGAGTCGGCTCATCGAGTTTCGATCCGACTCAACTCAACTTGCACCCCTAATCCCACCGCATTAGCATATGACACCCTGAGCATTTTTTGACGTTCTTCTTTTGAGTCTGGACACTACTGTGATGATAATCTAAATTGCTGTCCCAAGAGAATCGTAACAGCTTTAGACTCCATAATGTTGAACTTTACCATAACTTTTTATATGTAACCAGTCTGAGAAAATCAAAGCATGCCTCGCTTTCTGTCCCGCTTGATCTTCATCCCAAGGATGTTCTGTGCGTGACCAAGATCCTTCATCTCGAACTCAGCATGCAACTTTTGCTTCAGTGCTTGAATCTCTCGAGCTGACTTGCAAGCAATTAACATATTGTCAACGTTGAGCATCAGAATTAGAATATCTTCATTTGTCAGGAACCTATAGTAGACACAACTGTCGTACTGGCTCCTGCTGTAACCATGTGAAGTCATGAATGTATCGAACATATTGTACCATATTCTCGGAGTCTGCTTCAAACCGTAAAAAAAAAAATCTTCAGTTTGCACACCTTTTTCTCGTTACCGGATCGAATGAACCCCTCATGCTGCAGTATGTAGATCTTTTACTCTAAGATGTCGTGAAGAAATGTCGTATTCACATCCATCTGCTATAGCTTCATGTCCCATATCGCTACCATAGAAAGTAGCACCCGTATGGAACAGTGCTTCACCACGGGTGAGAAGATTTCATCAAAATCATCACCTTTCTTCTGCGCAAACCCCTTTGCTACAAATCTGGTCTTGTACCTCCACCGATCCTTCCCTGATGTAGACTCCTTCTTCCTGAACACCCATTTGGATATTATTATTTTGGCTCCTTTAGGCAGACTAACCAAGTCCCATGTCTAGTTCTTCTGAAGTCAATCCACCCCTTCCACCATAGAAGCTTTCCACTGAGAATTGTCTCTGCTCTCTATAGCTTCTCGGTATTAACTAGGATTTGAGAAAATCACTTGAAAAGTGTATGCTACAGTGTCCTGTAGCCTGAGAGACAGTCTGACCTCTCTCCTTGCCTTCCCTCTAGCGATCGTATATCGCTCCGCTTCAGCAGGTTTCACAGTGTCTGACCCATCAAAGTTAGATGACTCATCACTGTCATCTTCTTTATTGCTTTCATCAAGCTCCACCTCCACTGGTGAGACTGGAGTCTTCTCAACCTCTTTATCTTGAAACTGACTTCTTTAACATAGAAGCCTCATCAAAGACGACGTCGCGCTTGACCTCAACTTTCTTGGTTTCAGGGTTCCACAACTTGAACCCTTTTGTTCCAGCCTTTTGGCCGAGATAGATACATCTTTTGGACTTAGCATCCATCTTAGTCCTCTCTGAGTCCTGCAATAGTGTGCATACAGGGCAACCAGAAATATGAATATCAGAATAAATAACAGGTGTACTTGACCAGACTTCCTGAGGAGACTTCAGATCTAGTGATATAGATGGAGACTGGTTGACTAGATAACATACTGTATTGATAGCTTCGGCCCAGAAAGACTTTGGTAGGTCGGCAAATAGACACATGCACCGAGCTCTCTCCAGCAATGTTCTATTCATCCTATTTGCAATATCGTTCCGCTGCAGTGTATCGAGAATGGTAAGATGACGAGTGATGCCCTCCTGATTGCAGTATGCCTGAAACTCCGCTGAGGTGTACTCGTTACCATTATCAGATCTGAGGTATTTTACCTTTTTCCCAGATTGCTTCTCCACTTTGGTCTTCCAAATCTTGAACTTTTCAAAAACTTCAGACTTGTGCTTGAGAAAGTATATCTAGACCTTCCTTGAGAAGTAATCGATGAAGGTCAGAAAGTATCTGACACGTCCAAGTGAAGGCTATGAGGCTGGTCCCCAGACGTCTGAGTGTATGTACTCCAGTGTCTGCTTGCTGCGTTTGCTTGATGTCACAAACTTCACTTTGCACTGCTTCCCGAGAGCACATGTCTCACAGAAATCCAGTTTGCACGTCTTGATCCCTTTCAGCGGGCCTTTCTTATGTAGCTCTAGCAGTCCTCTCTCGCCCATGTGGACAAGTCTGGCATGCCACAACAAAGAGGAATCCTTATCTGACATCGTAGAAACCGTTGCGTCCCAGCAATAGTAGTACCAATCAGCCTGTAGAGAGTGCCAGAGTGCTCTCCTTTCATGACCACCAGTGCCCCTCTCTTGACCTTCAAGTATCTGCCAACACCGATGTAAGAGTACCCGGCTGCCTCCAGAGTGCCTAGAGAAATCAGGATTTTTCTCAAATCAGACACATACCTAACATCTACGAGTGTTCCGACCGTTCCGTCGAACATCTTAATTCAGATACTTCCAATTCCCAGCGTCCTGCAGTCTGAGTTGTTCCCCATCAGAACTCGACCACCATCACATTACATGAAGGTGGAGAACCATTCTTTATTCGGGCACATGTGATAAGAACATTCATAATCCATGATCCATGCGTCGATGGAGTCGAGGGTAGAACGAACATGAAGTACATCATTGTCACTGTCTATGTCTGAATCCACAGCTGCTTGTTGTGTCTCTTGAGTCTTTTCCTTGAGGTTTTTCTTAGGGTAGGTGTTTTTCTAGTGCCCTTCTTCCTTGCAGTAGTAACACTTGTTGTTTTGGTTCCTTGACTTCGACCTGGGTCAGTTTGCTTTCTTACCCATGTCTTTGGATCTGCCTCTGATCGGCTCGCTGCTCTTTACCAGAAGACCCTCACTAGTGCTTGGGCCAAACTTGCTCCTCGTTTCATTTGAGAGCAAGATAGTCATCACCTCTTCCATTTTCAGAGTATCCTTCCCATAAAGAATTGTGGTGATCAGATGATCAAAAGGCTTCGGTAGAGAAGACAACAAGAGAAGAGCCTGGTCTTCTTCTTCAACCTTTACATCCATGTTGCGTAACTGAGAGATGAGCCTGTTAAACATGTTCATATGCTCCAACAACTGAGTGCTCTCTGACATCCTTAAGTTGTACAACTGCTTCTTGATATAAAACTTGTTCGTGAGCGACTTGGACATGTAAAGCTCTTCCAACTTCTTCCACAGATCAGCTGTAGTCTCAACATCGACTACGTTGTACATGACTTCATCTGCTAGGCACAACTGGATCGTACTGAGGGCCTTCAGATCTAACTCCTCCCATTCGTCATCCTTCTTCCCGAATTTCTCCTTATCGAGAAGTGCTTTATGGAGACCTTGCTGGACGAGGACTGCCTAGATCCATTTCTGCCATTGACCAAATCGATTTTGCCGTCATACTTTGTAATCTCGAATTTTGCCGTCATTGCTTTTGCTCACAAAGGTCCAAGGTTGGAACCTCCCTTTGATACCAATTGTTATAAAATTAGATCGAATCCGCGACTTCAAAAAATCGCGGACAACGCAACCGAAACGAGCAATAGCAGTAGCACAAAATAAAATAGCGAAATTTAAAGCACACACAGACGACTCTGAAATTTTATGTGGTTCGGAGAGGAGCTCCTACATCCACCCATTCCACGGGGAGAGCGCCAGATAAGATCCACTATAATATTCACAGAGTTTTAGTACAGAGTTTACACTGAGGAAAATAAATCTGAAAAGATGCTGAGATCTCAAAACTTCTCGCCGTTGGATAGCCGAAGCAAGGCTCTCAATTCCCCTTGGCCGTTGTCGGATACCGCACGCCGCCGCTGATGGGAACACCTCCCTTATGAATAAAAAATCTCCCCTCCTTTCCTTGGCAGCAGAAGACGCACCAGACTGGTCGAACAAGAATGAGCCGCTATCGCCTCTCTGGAGTCGCCGACTCTGGACGGGAAGCAGGAAGCAACGACGGTCGCCGGATCTGGACGGGAAGCAAGAAAGCAGCAGCGGTCATCGGCTCTGGACGGGAAGAACGATGCTCCTTCGGCCGGCTCTCGATCTCCCTATTTTTAACCCCAATCCCCATACCAATGAATAATATGATTATATATATATATCATATCATATCTTATCTTATATATATAAAAGAATATAGATATTTGGAGACACACCAAAGATTTAATATTGATCATTGAATCATGAGAGAGAACATGAGAGAGAATTCAGAGAGAGAATTCAGAGAGAGTGATCAATATAGAGAACATGAGGGAAAATTTGAAGAGAGAGAGGAGGGAGAGGGAGTGAGGGGCAGGAGATATAAGGAGAGAGAGAAGGGGGGGGGGTGAAAAAGAGGGAGAGAGAAAAAAAGAGAGATAAATTAATTTGTATAGATTAAAATTTACAAAATTTTATAAATTAAAAATAGGAGTAATGCTTCATCTTTTTTTGCGGTCATTTTAAATACTCATATGTATATGTTTTGAAAAAAAAATTGTGTGCGTGCGCAACCGCTTATAGGTGGACGGAGCCCGCAGCGGCGCATCGAGCACGGGTGAAGTTCGTGCGCAGGCGGGCGAAGCCCGCCTGGATGCGGCCGAAGGCCGCCCGAGAGCTTCGAGTACGAGCGTAGCCAACTACCCCATCAGATCAAAGATTGGGGAGAACAAGGTAAATGCGCTAAGAGATCTCCCTCCAGATTTGAGAGAAAAGGCGCGACACCACACAATATGATAAGTCCGCAAACATATAATACTTAACATTTAGTAACATACACTAGATAGAATCAACCCCAATACAATGGTCCCGATAGGCTTAGCAACCCTAGAACCATGTTATGGAACCAACAATTCAATTTAAAGTTCACCCTCCTTCCCTGGACGACATGCATTAGACCATTTAAGGCTCGTTTGTGGGGACTTATTTTCACCGGTCAAACGGTTACGACCGCATGAATCAGAACATAATTATGGTCCGATTCATGCGGTCGTAACCACTTGACCGGTGAAAATAAGTCCCCAAACGGAGCCTTAATCAAGTGCTTATGCCGCCGGCTAGTGGAGTCACTCATATCAATTGTTCGTCCTCCTTTGTGTTCATTTGTAATCATTCAAGTTAGAATCCAAGTTTGGAGAAGCATTATAGTTTTTTGAGATCTTTTACTTGTGAGAAATCTCTTGAGTTGTTTTAACTCTTTTTTCTTCATCACCACCTAGTTCTTGCAGGGAGAGGATGACTTAGCTTGGCTACGCGGAGTGACAATGAGGAGCTAAGATCGCAGGGGAGCTTGCAAGAAGACAAGTCAGTGACACCGTGCTCTAGTCCACGATACTACTTAATTTCTACTCGCAAAAGTAAAATAAATTATTATTCCACGTTAACAAATAAGAAAGACACGTGGTAACATTGGATGGTTAAACACCCATTGTAAGGGAAATTTTTTCGGTATGGAGTGGAGACGGGGCACTTGTGATGCAGCCACATGGTACCCCATATTAAATGTGTGAAGGGGGTTTGCTCAAGATAGTCCACATAACCCTATCGAGTTTGGAATAGGGATTATATAGTATCTCCAGCGTAGAGCCAAGCCCTAGAGCGACACGAACCCAATAACCCATTCCGAGTCGGACCCGACACGAGCGGACATAAAACTCAAATATCACTAACAATCTCCTCCTATGTCCGTTGTGAACCCGACGTCGGAAAAGGGGGTGGTTTGTGAAATGTTCAGCCAAAAGTGAATCATTCACAACCGTGTCCGACACCTGTTAAAAATTATTAGACTTAACAAGAAAATTAGTATGCATGCATAAATAGAACAAGAGTTCAGCCACATCACATCCTGTCTCAGATACAATCAGGGCACAGGCCCTAAACGCCTAGCGTCCCAAATCAAACAGAGAGCAACAGAAGTCCAAACAAATAGGTGGAAGAAAAATAAAGAGCTAAACAGTGCTCTGAAATAGAGATACCAAAAAGAAGGTCTAACAATACTCTAACTGTCAATATCCAGAAGATCATCGTGATCAGGATCCCAGTCTACCAGTGCTCCTCCGAGATCAGCAGCCCCTGTAATTTCCAACAGAGAATTTCATTTTAAAATGAATTCAAACATTTGAAAATATACAAATATCTAGTTCTACCATGAGAACGTAGTATTTTATTATTATTATTAGTGTTGGCTGGGAGGACGCTTCTACAGAGTATTATAGATAAACCTCAGAATCCGTTATCTGTTTCCAAGTGAAACGATTTACGGACTTCTGGACACCGCAGCTATATCTGTGTTCCTATATGGAATGTCACGGTTACTGCTCTTATAGAGTTGACTGGAACTCATCAAGTTTGGAATGAAACCAATCAACAAGAGAAAAGTCAAGCCAAGTCGGATCGTGTTATCAAGTTTGGAATACCACTCTCCTCCACGGCAAGATAGCCGAATCTAGGTGAAGTTGTTAGCATCAAGTTTGGAATGAAACAACTTACCAGATCCGAACTCAGCAACCAGGAGCATCAACAGAGCACAACATGCTTGCTTTGACAAAGGAAATCTGAAAATCAAAACAATTGGACTAAGGCTGAACTGAATCGCCTAACCTTGAACTAAGACCGAGCTAAATCGCCTTTAGTCTCATTTCCCCCACTGTTTTGATTAACCGGTCTTTGGGAATTCCTTTCGTCAATGGATCAGCCAGATTATCCTTCGAACGCACATCGACCAAAGTGATAATTCCTTATTCTTTTAGACAATTCAACAAAGCATGTCTCAGTCGTGCATGTCTCCTCTTAGTGTTATAGAGAACATTCTTTACCACTTGAGCTGCTGCTTGATTATCACAATACAAGCTCAACGAGTTGACTTGTAACTTAGACAAGGGTATGTCTAAAATTAGGTTCCTGATCCAATCTGCCTCTTCACCAGCTAAAGCTAAGGCAAACAACTCGGCTTCCATGGACGACAAGGCTATACACGTCTGTCTTTTGGATTTCCAAGTGATAGCAGCTCCACCCAAAGTGAATATATATCCACTGGTAGACTTGCTGTTCCCAACTTCTGAACACCACGAGGCATCAGAGAATCCATCCACAGTAGGAGGATAACCAGTATAGCACAAGACATGATCTTTAGTACCTCTCAGGTATCTCATCAGTCTATCTAGGGCATCCCAATGCTCTTTGCCTGGACTACTGGTAAAACGGCTCAGCATGCCAACCGTGAAGGCAATGTCTGGTCTAGTACAACTTGTGGCGTACATGAGACTACCAATTATTTTAGAATATTTTAATTGATCTATGTTGGTCTGTTCATTAGGACTCAACTTAACATTATGATCAAACGGTGTCTCAACAGACCTACAGTCTTTGTATCCCCAAGTAGAAAGTAGTTGCTCTATATAATGAGTCTGGCTAAGGGTGACTCTACCCTTGTCAACTCTAACTTTCATACATAAAAGGGTATCCACAGGACCAAGGTCCTTCATGTCAAAAGCTTCTGCAAGAGTGGATTTGACATCCCTCACTGCAGCAAGATCTGAACCCAGAATCAACATGTCATCCACATATAGGCATATGATGACTGTTTGACTCGCCATCGAGCGGTAGTAGAGGCATTTGTCTGAGAGACTGGACTGAAATCCAACGCTCTTTACCACTTGATCAAATTTAATGTGCCACATCTTAGGTGCTTGCTTAAGCCCATAGATCGATTTATCGAGCTTGCACACTTTGTCTCTTAGATCCTTATGTACATAACCTTCAGGTTGTGCCATATAGATCTCTTCATCAAGCTCTCCATTTAAGAAGGCTGTCTTTACATCCATCTGATGAACTATAAAGTTCTCGATAGAAGCTATGACAAGAACAATCCTAATAGTGGATAGGTGACACACAGGTGAATAGACGTCAAAATAGTCAATTCCCCCCTGTTGTTTATAACCCTTAGCTACTAGACGTGCTTTATATCTGGCTATAGACCCATCACTGTGCAATTTCTTCTTCAGTACCCACTTGCATCCTAAGACTTTAGCTCCTTTCGGTAGGTCAACTAAATGCCAAGTGTTATTTTGTAGCAGCGAGTTCATCTCATCGTCGATGGCTTCTGCCCACATTAACGCATCTCTAGATCTCATTGCTTCCTGATAGGAGAATGGATCGTCCTCTAAATGGTAGGTGATGAAATTCTCACCAAAATTCTTAGGGACTCTATCTCTTGTAGACGTTCTAACAGGAACAGGTTCCACCTCTAGAGGTTGGGGAGCAGTGCCAGAGGGGCCAGCTTCAGGTTCTACAGTAGATTCTGCAATCACGTCAGTAGACCCATGGACGGTTAAGCCATGATCTTTGATAAATTTATGTTCAAAGAAAATAGCGTCTCTAGACTCTATCACTGTATTAGTGGATAGATCAAGAAACCTGTCAGCTGCACTATCTTCTGCACTACCTAGATAAACACATGTTGTTATTCTAGGTCCCACCTTAGGTCTCTTAAGGTCTTGTAATCGCACATATGCGATACAACCCCAAGTCTTTAGAGTGTCATATCTACAAGGATGACCATGCCATAACTCATACGGGATAGAAATGAGTTTTGAGTGAGGCACTCTATTCAGAATGTGATTCGCAGTAAGAACTGCTTCTCCCCAAAAGGAGTTGGGCATGCCAGCTGTTAAGAGCACAGAGTTCAACATCTCTGTTAAAGTTCTATTCTTACGCTCGGCAACGCCATTAGACTGGGGTGAGTAAGGAGCTGTGGTTTCAAGGATTATGCCCTCAGAGGCACAAAATTCCTTAAACTCAGTTGCAGTGTATTCTCTTCCTCGATCACTTCTGAGCCTCTTGATTTTAAGGTTCAACTGATTTTCCACACGAGACTTAAAAAATTTAAAAGTCTCAAATGCCTCGTCTTTCGATCTCAACAAATACACATGACAATATCTCGAGAAATCGTCTATGAAGGTAATTAGATACTTCTTTCCCCCTCTAGTGATATGACTCCGAAAATCACAAAAGTCTGAATGTATCAATTCCAGAAGTTGTGTGCTTCTAGACACCGACTTGAAAGGTGTTCTAGTGATTTTGGTTTGCGCACACACCTCACACTTGTCAAATCGAATAGACAGATCTAAGGGGATGTTTTGACTCTTAGCTAGGTCTAGCATTTTTCTATAGTTCACATGTCCTAGTCTGTTATGCAACAACTTGGGATCAAGGAGGTTAGAACTCACTTAGTTAATGCTATCGTTATTCAGGCTAAGTCTATACATTCCATCGATCATATACGCACACCCAAAATAATGTGAATTGACCATTAAGGTCATTCTACCATTTTGAGTAGTGAAGGTCATCCCAGCCTTATCTAATAAGCTTATGGAAATCAGATTTTTAGTTAAATTTGGAACTACTTTAACATTTTGCAAAATTAAAGTTTTACCTGAAGAGAGCACAAGCTCTGCAGTCCCAGCATGAGTAACATCAGTCGCTCCTCCATTGCAATTCTCGACTCTGTCCTTGACCGCTGTCACCTTAGAAAGAAGACTCCTGTCATTTGTGACGTGACAGGTAGCACCACTATCCAGCCACCACTCAGAAGACGCACTGCGGTGACTACTCCCAATCATAGCCATAAAGGACTTATGATCTGAGTTGTCGACCACCATGTACGCCACATTTTGTGGGGCATCCTCCTTTACCTTCTTCGGACCCTTGCATTCAGCGGCCTAGTGACCCCATTTGCCGCAGTTGTGGCACTTGCCCTTCTTCCTTTTGAGAGAAGGCTTTTTTACCGCCAACGGTGCTGGAGTGTCACGCTTGGGTGCCGGGGGCTTCCGAGAAGGCTTACTAGGACGTGAAACAAAGTTGACAGCCTGTGAAGGCTGCGCAACCTGCTCCAAACTCTTCCCAGCAATATTCTGGTCTTCAATATGGATGAACCTTTTGAGTTCGTCCAAACTGATCTTCTCTTTCAGTCGGTGCATCTCGGTCTTGAAAAAGAGCCATTCAGGAGGCAGTTTACTCAGGATCATATACACAAAGAGGCTGTCGTCCATCTTCGAATGATCATCATCCAGCTTCTGACGAAGGTTGACCAGCTCCAAAAGTTGAGAAGTGATAGGCACGTCCGCTTTGAATCTGAAGTTGAAGAACTTCTCTCCAATGAGCGACTTCGACAATCCTTCCTCCTTCTGAAAATGCGCATTCAGGCGATCCCATATTTCCTTTGCAGATTTGTACGCGTGGTAGGTCAACGCGAGCCGGGGATTCAGAGAATTCAACATGTAATCCCTGCAGAAATCTTCATCTTTGTTCCACTGGTACTCGTCCACGTTCTCGACGGTGGAGGCAAAATCGCTCTGAACAGTATAGAATATCTCGCGTTCCTTCATTCCTAGTTGGACTTGAATTTTCCAACTGAGGAAATCGGAGGCGTCGAACGATTGCAATTTTATTGTGTCGAGCGCGCTTTTCTTCGACATCGTACTAGATTCAAATAGAAATAAAAATTCTAGAACAATATCACCTGAGCCGTGTGCAGACGTTAGAAAAACTTCGGATCCAATCCAAGTATTATTTGCACCTCTTTGGCTAAGCACAGTCGCGAGAGACAGATCTAATCAGCAATCCTCCAAGCGAAGAGACAAGAACTCCTCAAAGAACGATATTGATTGTGGAGAATAGACTCAGATATCTAGCACTCCAAGCAGCAAAGATTCCAGCTTTGTCACTGGACCAGGTGCTCTCTTCTTCTGGATTTACAGGCAGCAGGCTATATGGATTCCAGAAAGGGGACTGGATCCCCCTCTACCGGCGGCAGCGGTGAACGGACCCGGCGGCGACTCTCCAGCGACAGGCTTAGAAAGGCGGAACTCCTCCAGATCTATTCCAATCAGCGGCGCAGCAAAAGTGGCAACGGAAATCAACTGCCCTTCTTCCCGATCAGCGGCCACGGATCGCAGCGGAAACCTCTGATGTAATAGGATTCACGATCCTTTTTTTTTTCTTTGCGATCCGGCGAAGAAACCAACAGGGTTCACGATTTACTCCTTCAGATCCGGCGACGGGGAGAAAATCGCGACGGTCGGCTGCGAGAAGATCTATGATCGAGGAGGAATTTTCGAACGGCGTTGCTTTTGATTCCTTATTCGCGATCTACTTCACGAAACCGAGAGAGCGGCGCACTGGAACGAGAACGATCGGGAGCGGACGCCGGGAATCGCCAAGATCGCGAACGGGAGACGACGAGCGGCGGGATGCGCTGGAATCGCGAAGAACGCAGACAGGAGAGCGGCGGACTACGGGAGCGAACCCTAGAAAAAGTATCTTGAGAATGTGAAGGGGGTTTGCTCAAGATAGTCCACATAACCCTATCAAGTTTGGAATAAGGATTATATATTATCTCCAGCGTAGAGCCAAGCCCTAGAGCGACACGAACCCAATAACCCGTTCCGAGTCGGACCCGACACGAGCGGACATAAAACTCAAATATCACTAACAAAATGCACATTTGCGATCATTATTTTTATTACTATACGATTATTTTTGATTATCTTGCGTTCACATTTTGATAAACATGCATTAACTTTGTGATCGCCATGCGATAACTTCATGATCATCATACAATTACATTTTAATTACTATGCGATCAAACTTGGACTTATTACGTTCACAAGTTCTCCGTAATAATCACATAAAATTGATTACCCGAATATCATTTTTTATATAAAATCATATAAAAATAAATATATGATATGACATCCCTACAACCAAATACAAACGGAAAGATATCACTGCAGAGACACTCTCTCCAGAGACACCCCCCTGTCATGTTGTCATGTGTATTATTTTATCGCAAAAGCATGTTGGTTGTCTAAGCAACCAAATACAAACGGAAAGATATCACTTTGGTTGCTTAGACAACCAACATGCTTTTGCGATAAAATAATACACATGACAACATGACAGGGGGGTGTCTCTGGAGAGAGTTCGAATTGGGTAGGAGTAATCCACATAGAGAAAGGCAGGAAAGGACCGTGGGTCGTCCGATCAACGATCCGACGACTCACTAAATCCGATAGCATGTACTTAAAAAAATCAAAGAAAAAAATACCGTATTATAATTTCATGAACCGTCTGATCATACGATTAGACGACCCATATTATTCCCTATTTTACTCTACGTGAATTACTCTTGCCTAAAATTTTTTGCCCTAAGACGGGCCGGACCATTTTTTTCCTATTGTGCCGGGCATCCAAGGCACGAAAAACAGCCGATGTTCCAATCTTGATGCAAGAGGAGAAATCCTAACCGTTTAATTCAAGGATCATCAATCACTTATTTCGACAATCTTATTGGGGCTTCTACGAATCCTGAACGAGATCTTTGTCGGATCCGGATCATCTGGAGTTCGTACGGAGAACTCCAGGGCGGAGTTCGATCCAACACGCGAGAGCTATTCATCTCGCAAATCGGATCATCTGGAGTTCGTACGGAGAACTCCAGGACGGAGTTCGATCCAACACGCGAGAGCGATTCATCTCGCAAATCCCACGAGATGAATTCAGATGCTATAAGACAAAAAATGAAGAGTAAAAAATAATAAAAATAATTAAAAAAAAATAGAAAAATCCAACGCGCGAAATGATCGACCCCGAAGTTATCTGTAGGAACTCGAGTGGATCCAAATCCATCTTTGTCTTGGCAACCCTAGAAAGGTCTCTTCTTCGCGCTGACAGGCAGACAGGTTTTTATCTGCCTCGTCGGACTTTGACGGCATCTACCATATCTAATCGTTTCGTCAATTGGATCCTGCGATGGATGGCGGCGGCGGCGGCAACGGCAACAGAACGAGGCCGAACATCCTGGTAACGGGCACGCCAGGTACGGGGAAGACGACGACGTGTTCGCTGCTTGCTGACGCCACGCAACTCTGTCACGTCAACGTCGGCGATCTCGTTAAGACCAAGAGCCTCCACGACGGGTGGGACGAGGAATTCGAGTGCCACATCATCAACGAGGAACTGGTCCGTTTCTAGCTCTAATCCTAGTTCTCCTTCGATGCCCTTGCTCTCTTCCATGATTGTTTGAATTCTTGTCATGCCTGGCTATGAACAGCAATCATAGCTCGTCTGCAAAATTTTTTTCTGAACTATCTATTCCAATTTCACTTTAATGGGCTGTTCGAAGGTTTAATCTTGAGTGAACTGATAGGATGATTAAAATTCGTAATTAGGGTTTTGTAAGCAAATTGATCTCCTTTCTAATAGATGACATAAAATTGGTTTGGGCTAGTCGGTTAATGTCTTCACTTATCAAAGCTAAGCCTATAGTTTGGGGAGTTTATCATAAAAGATGGTGTGTATTTGCCCTGGTAGAGAATAAACACTCTTTTTGGGAATTCATGGAAGATGGAGAATATTTGATGCAATGGAATTTGTAAAGAGGAGAAATGAAAAGATTTATGTTCTTTTCATTTTGATGGAGAGCTGCAAAGAGAGATAAGACATTTGTTTGTCTCATTCTTGATTGGGACTTGAGATTGCAATGAAAAAAAATGGGAAATAATTATTTTTAAATTTGTACATTTATGTCCTAATTATTTTAAATGTTAGACGTCTTAGAGAAGTATGTCATAAGAATTGTGATCGACTTAGGTTTGGAAGTTGGAATATAGGCATGCTAAAGTGGAAAGCGATGTAAGTAGTGAAGATGATGATTGAAAGAATGATAAGTATTCTATGTCTGCAAGAGACTAGATGAATGAGTTAGAAAGCTAAATTTTTAGATAATTTAGGTTTTAAATTATGGTACACAAGAAAAATAAAACAAACATTGGAGTAAGTATTATTATGAATATTACTTAAAATGACAAAGTTGTCTAGGTACGTAGAAAATGTGATAAAATCTTAGCTCTTCAATTGGTTATAAGAAAAAAAATTATTAATGTGATATGTGCTTATGCGCCACATGTAAGATTAAGTGAAGCTATTAAAGTGCAATTTTGAGAAGATTTAGATGATTTAGTAATAAAAATCCCACAAAGTGAAGATTTTCATAGTAACAGACTTAAATGGACATATATAAAAGAAAAGTGTAAATTATACGGTCGTTCATGAAGTATTTGAATATGGAAAAATGAATGAAAAATGACGAACCATTTTAGATTTTACCACAACATATGAGCTAATTGTGTCAAATACGTTTTTCATAAAAATGAAAGAACATTTAATTACATTTAAAAATGATCCAAATAAGTGATAAATTGATTATTTTATGACTCGCAAAATGAATAAAATAATTTGTAATGATTGCAAAGTCATAGCAGAAGAAAGTTTGACAACACAATATAGGTTAGTGGTGTTAGATGTAAACATTAAATATAATAAATTTAAGACAAGAAAAAAATATTGCAAAAATTTTTGTGCTGAAACTTGAAGATGAAAAAACAGGTTGTTTTCAAGACAATAGTTGTGAGATAACTAGTTGATGACTCTTATGTTAATCTTAGTGTTTTATGAGAAATTATGTCTTCACATTTAAGGATAAGTGAAAAGAACGCACTTGAAGTATCTAAAGTCGTGTGCCTCTAAATAAAGAATCTTGGTCGTGGAAAGAGGAAGTGCAAGACAAAGTGAGGGCAAAGTGGTGACAGTTATAAATCACTTTACGTTTGTAGGAATGATGAAAACTTAGCCATATATGAAGTCGTAAAAAAACTAAACACAGTAAGTAAAACAATAAGTCAAGTTTATGAAAAATGTAATAGACGACTAGATACCAAAGATGAATAACGTGACATATATAAAATTGCTCGAGCTAAAAAAAGAAAGACAAGAAATTTAAACTAAGATGCATAAAAGATGAGACAGATACCGTTTTTGACGGATGATGTAAATATTAAAGAGCGATGAAAAAAATATTTTTTTCAACTCTATAATGAAATGAAAGACAATGAATTGAATTTGAAAGAGAAGTAAATCAGAGTAGTATAAAAACATAACGTTTTATCGTAAAATTCAAGTATCAGAGCTAAATGATGCTTTAAAGAAGTTGAAAAATGGAAAGACGGTTGAGCCAGACGATGTACCAATCGAAGTATGAAAATGTTTAGGAATTGAAGAAATTTTGTGACTTACATGTTTTTTCAATAAGCTGCTGAAGTCAAAGATAATGCTAGACCAATGAAGGAAAAGTATCTTGGTACCTTTGTATAAGAACAAAGAAAATATACAGAATTATGTTAATTACAAAAAAATTAAATTGATGAGTTATACCATGAAACTATGAGAACGAGTAATTGAAAAATATATCAGAGTGTGAAAATGGAAAAACGGTCTGACCAGACGATATACCTATCAAAATATGAAAATGTCTAAGAATTGAAGAAAATTTGTTACTTACATGTTTTTTTCAATAAGCTACTGAAGTCAAAAAGAATAAAGAATGCTAGACCAATGAAGAAAAAGTATCTTGGTACATTTGTATAAGAATAAATAAGATATACAAAATTATGTTAATTACAGAAAAATTTAATTGATGAGTTATACCATGAAACTATGAGAACAAGTAATTGAAAAATACATCGGAGTATGAAAATAGAAAAACGGTTGGGCCAGACGATATACCCATCGAAGTATGAAAATGTCTAAGAATTGAATAAATTTTGTGACTTACATGTTTTTTCTATAAGCTACTGAAGTCAAAGAGAATGGTAGACCAATGAAGGAAAAGTATCTTGGTACCTTTGTATAAGAACAAAAAAGATATACAAAATTATATTAATTACAGAAAAATTAAATTGATGAGTTATACCATGAAACTATGAAAACGAGTAACTGAAATAAGAGTGAGACGAAAGACTAACATCTCAGAGAATCAATTTGGATTCATGTCAGGGCGGTCGACTATAAAAGATATAGATCTCTTGAGGAGACTCATTGACAACTATCGAGAAAGAAAACAAGATTTGCATACGCTGTTTATTGATCTTAAGAAGGCTTATGATAGAGTTCTAAGAGAGATCTTATAGAGAGTCTTAAAAAAGAAAGACGTAAATGTATCATATATTGACATAATCAAAGATACGTATACAAATTCAGTGTCAAGAGTGAGCACTTTTGGGGGATTAACACATGAATTTCTTATCACTATTGGCTTACATCAAGATTCAGTTTTAAACCCTTATCTTTTTACCCTTATGTTACATGAGCTCACCGGACATATCCAACATGCAATACCTTGGTGTTTATTGTTTGCAGATGATATTGTTTTGGTTGATGGGACGCGCGAGTGTGTACACGCAAAATTTGAATCTTGGCGAGACACTTTAGAAAAGAAGGGTTTTAGGTTGAGCAGGACAAAGACAAAGTATATGGAGATTAAATTTAACAGTACAAGGACAAATGATTTTGTTATTAAGTTGGGTGATCAAGATATTTCCCGTAGTGAGTGTTTTAAATATCTTGGATCTATAGTTCAAAAAGACGGAGGTATTGATAAAGATGTGACACATAGAATCCAAGCGGGTTGGTTGAAGTTGAGAGGCGCGTCAGGGATCCTATGTGGTCGTAAAGTACAATTAAAACTTAAGGGCAAGTTTTACTGTACTACAATTAGACCAGCGATGCTCTATGGTTCTGAGTGTTGGCAGTGAATTGTGTACATGAGCAAAAATGGGAGTTGCAGAGATGAAAATGTTTAGGTGGATGTGTGGACACATGAGACTGAATAAAATTAGAAATGAATGTTTCAGGGATAAGACAGAAGTAGCACCAATTGAAGAGAAAATGCGAGAAGCTCAACTAAGATGGTTTGGACATGTACAATTGTACAAATGAGAGCATTAGAGGCACCTGTTAGACGTTGTGAGTGTCTAGTCACTAGGCATGTTGAACGAGGGAGGGGTGGACCAATAAAGATTTGGAATGAAATTATAAGAAAAGACATGATGTACTTAAGCATTAGTGAGATTATGACAAAAAATAGGGCACAATGGCGACTAAGGATCCATATAGCTGACCCCACTATAGTGGGATAAAGGCTCGAGTGTTGTTGTTGTTGTATGTCATAATAAGAAGAAAGATAGATGATGAATTAATAATTATGCTTTTATTAAAACAAGTGTAATTTGGGTATTATTAAATATTTTACGGGAATGTTTTTCTTTCTGTTGCGGAAACTAGTGTAGAATGATCAAACAAATATAAAAAAAGCACAAAAGATACATATTTACGCGATTCTCCCCAAGATGAGCTACGTTCACGGGCTGCTCCAGATCAAGAATGAAGGCTTATTAAATATCTTACGAGAATGCTTTTCTTTCGTCCTTTTGTTGGGTTTGAGCTTATTCTTCTTGAAAATGAGTTGAAGTAGTGAAGTGGAGGCAACTGATATATTCTCATTGCTTGGAATATTAGCATTAGTTTATGTAAGAGAAGCCAAACTTGTTACATATATATATATATAGCTAATCTTGATCTCTCAATGCTTTTATTATTGGACCAGTTAATTCGTCATTTGAAGTGATAAGAGGATGCGACATATTCTTTGGACTAAATCTTCTACCGGATAAAGTGACAATCAATGCATCAATATATTTTGTTATTTCATGAAACACTAGATTTGTTCTTCATGCACTCTTAATGAGAGATGACAACTTTAGTAAGAAGCTTCTTTAGCCCTATCAACTTGCATATAATTATTGTTAGAAAAGACATTGTAAAGGACCACCTAATGACCCATTTGTTTCCTTTTCTCTTGTTATATTAGTCCCACACATTGTATATGAGACTTCTCTTTCTTTCTTCCTCATATATATATGTACTCATACATTGTATTTAGATACACAAGAAGGATATACAAGGTTGACTGAATTTACTGCATTACTCATGTACTTTTCTACATGGTATCAGAGCATCCGGTCCTACCTCCTGTTTCGGGAGGCTAGTCCCTTTCTACCCGCCTAGCATCTGCGGTTAACCGCCGACCCGCTCTCTCTTCTCTAACCACTTCGTCTTCGCGGTCTTTTTCGTTTTACCCGCCGTCTCCTCTCCTCCCGTGGAACCACCCTCTTTTCCTTCTCCCGCTCAACTTTTATAACTTTTCTCTCTCTTCCGTGGAACCACTCCTCGCGCTGTCTTCCCCTCCTAACCGTGGATCTCTGTCTAACCGTTGTGCTTCGACCGCGTCTCTTCTCTCTTCTAGTCGCTGCACTTCTCGTTATCGATCTCTCCGTCACGGATCTTCTCGCCGCTGCGATCTCCACGTGCCTAACCGCGGCCTTCTCTTGCGTGGTTTCCTCTAAACCGTTGTGACATCTTCTCTAGCTGCAACCTTCTTGCCGCGCGATCTCCGCGTGCCTAACCGCGACCTTCTCTTGCGCGGTTTCTTCTAAACCGCTGCGCCATCTTTTCTTCTTCTCTAGCCGCAACCTTCTTGCCGCGCGATCTGTCTTTTTGCCGCAAGGTCTTTCTCTGTACACAGTCTTTTCTTCTCCTCGCTGCGGTCTCCTGCTCTGACGACTTCTTCTATCCGTTGCTCTGGCGACTTCTTCTCGCTGCGGTCTCCTACTCTAGCCACTGCTCTGGCGACTTCTTCTGGCCGCTGATCTAGCCACTGCTCTTGTCGATCAGCCCGCTGATCCAGCCGCTTGCGGTCTCCTACTATAGCCGCATGCTCTAGCCGCTGATGTAGCCGCTTGCGGTCTCCTGCTCTAGCCGCTGATCTAGCTGCTTATGATCTCCTGCTATAGCCGCGATCTAGCTGCTCCTCTGACCGCTTCTTCTAGCCGCTGCTTTGACCGTTGCTCTGACCGATTCTTCTAGTCGGTGCTATAGTCACTTGCTCTTGCAGCTTGATCTAGCCGCTGATCTAGCCGCTTGCTTTAGCCACTGCTCTACCCGCCGCTCTAGTCGGTTATCCGCCTGATCATGGATTCGTCTACTGCTACTTCCTCTCCTACTACGACCGTTGCTCCTACTCTTGAGCTCCGTGACGAGTTACACATCACTATTATCTCTCTCACAGGGAAGAAGAATTTTATTGAGTGAGTGCATTCTGTTCGTTGGGTTCTTCAGTCAAAGGGTTTTTTGCATCATTTAACACAGGGTGTTCCCGCTGCTTCTACTGATGAATGACTTTGCAACGATGGGCGCGTTCGGACATGACTTCTCAACTCTCTTGAGGGCGAACCTTACCGCATGACCATGTATCATGAAACAGCCAAAACAATGTGGGATGAACTTCATTCCCTTTACTCAGGCAAAGACAGTCTCCAACACCTTTATGATGTCATTACTAGTGCTGTCACGGTTTCGGTTCGGTTCCGATTTTACTAAAATTGTGAACCGAACCGCTAAGGTAACGGTTCTTCAAATTAGAACCAAAACCTTATTTGGTTTGACCGGTTCCGGTTCCGGTTCTAGCTTAATTTTTGGAACCGCTATATCAACGATTCCGGTTACAGTTTAACAAGAACCAAAACCAAACCGACCACGGTTTAGTCCGGTTCTATGCGGTTCGGTCTGGTTCCAATCGGTTCCAACTAGAACCAAAATCAAACTTGGCGGAATTAATGAGAGGTCAAAAATAAAATACCTGAGGGGAAAATTAAACTCGTTAGAATTTTCTGCAAGAGAGAATTCAAAGTCTGGAGCCCGGACGCTAGAATTTCACGTTATACCAGGAGGGAGTACTTTTTCTGTGTAATATAATACGTAGAACTGAAAGTTAAAAATCGAAATCGCAAAACCACAAAACTGCACCGGACAGTACTGATTTTAAATCGCACCAAACGGTTTGGTTGTGGAGCGGTTTCGTTCGTTACAAAACTACATAGTTTGCAGTGTGGTTTTTGGCGGTGCAAAATCTATAAAACTGTGTCACAATGTTGTCATCATTCATACCAGCTTCTTCCAGAGGGTCTGTCATTTTAATTATCGCCAATGAATATAGGTTATCTTCATTTTTCCGTAGCAATATTATAATAAATAACAATATTATAATAATATTAATTCTAATAAAAATATTATAAAAAATAATAATAAACGGGCCGCGGTTCGGTTCTGCTTCGGTCCGGTTCAGATCGGGTCTAAAATTTTTGAAACCGCCTGAGACTTGTATGTTGTGGTTCCGGTTCCAGTTTCGGTTCGGATAATAAAATGAAAGAACCATACCCGGACCAATGTTGTTCACGGTTCCAAAATTCAAATCGGAACCCAGATAATTAGCGAACAGTTCCGTCCGGCGCTTTGTGGTTCCGATTCGGTTTACGATTTTCGGTTTTAAGTGACAGCTCTAATCATTACTGGTCTTCAGACTCTTGACACCGGCAATACTATCGACCTAACCTCATTTGTTGCCCGGTCCAAGACTCTGGTTGAAGCCTGGATTCAACATCAGCCCCTGACTACGGATCTCTCTGCTCAGCGCGCTCAAAATGAAGCAGTCTGTATTGTCATGATGATGACTCGTGTCCCGCCTCATCTTCAGAGTGTTCGGGCTCAGATCCTCTCATTTGCTGCGACTCCCTTGTTCTCTGATGTATGCTCCATACTGCTAAAGGTTTCACCGCCCGATACAACAGGACCTCCCTCCCCGGCCCTTCTCCAGCACTCCTCTGCGTCATTACTCCCTCTCCCTCCTCATACTCGTGGAGGACGTTCAGGATCTCAGGGAAGGGGCCGTGGTGACCAGCCGCGGTCTAAGTGCTCTTTTTGCGGGAAGGATGAACACCTAGGGGCGACCTGCTATCGCAAACATTGTCTTCCTCCTCGTCTGATTGCTTCTGTTGCTGATCACAATCCTTCTGCCACTCGTGCTGATCTTGACGAAGTCCGTATCTAGCTCCAACAACTCCAAGGGATGCTCAGTCACCCACCTGCCTCCGTTGCCTCCATCTCTCATTAAGGTATCACCTGTTTCTCCACGAGTCCGCGCTGGATAGTGGATTCCGGTGTCAGTCACCATATCACCTCTTAAAGCCACATCACTACTTGGATTCTTCATATCCTAAGTGCATCACTGTTGTCAATGGCGCTACCGTTCCTGTCTCAGGCTCTGCTGACATTCCTCTCAATTCATCTATATCTCTCTGCTCGGCTCTTCATGTCCCGGGCTCCCTGTTTGCTTTCTGTTAGTCGCCTCACTACCGATTTGAATTATTCTGTCACATTCACCTTTACTTTTTTTATGATGCAGGATCGACGGACACAAAGTATCATTGGTAGAGGACGACTGTAAAACAGGTTCTACCTTCTTAATGTTTCTCCTACCATACTCTTATCAGTCTCCTCTATTGATTAACATCAGCGTCTTGGGCATGCTTCTCTACCAGTCCTCCAGAAGGCTCTCACTGACATTTCTCTTTCCCCTTTTTCTTGTGATTCATGCATTTTGGTAAAACAACATCGTTCATCTTTTCCTACTCATTGCACTCAGAGCTCTGCTCCTTTTATTTTAGTGCATTCTGATATTTGTGGCTCGTACAAAATATCTAGTGTGTATGGTTATCGTTACTTTATCACCTTAATTGATGACTACTCTCGGACGACATGGTTATACTTGCTTCGTGATCGCTCCGAGCTTCCCCGTGTGTTCCGAGCTTTCATTCTTGAAACTCGCACACAGTTTTCTGCCAATATTAAAACACTCCGAACTGATAATGCTCACGAATACACTAGCCATGAGTTTGCTAACATCTGCTCTGAATTTTGCATTATTCATCAGACTTCGTGTGCCTATACACCACAACAAAATGGTGTCGCCGAACATAAAAATAAATACCTTGATGTTGCTCGCTCCCCCATTGCTTCAAATACAGGTCCCAAAGGTGTATTAGAACTTTGCTCTTTCGATAGCATGTTATCTCATTAACCGTCTCCCTTTCTCCGTCCTCCAAAATGCTACTCCATTTAGTTTTCTCTTCTCGTCTTCTCTGTTGTTCTCTCTCACGCCTCGCATCTTTGGTTGCACTTGCTATGTTCACGTTCTTGGTCCGTCCTCAGACAAATTGGCTCCCCGGGCAGCCAAACACATGTTTGCCGGCTATTCCCGTACCCAAAAAGGATATGTGTGTTATTCCCCTACTAACCCGCAAAGGTGACCGTTTTTGCTGATGTTACCTTTCGGGAAGATCAATCATACTTCACCGCTCCAAACCTACCTCCTCCACCACCTTCTTTGCCAAGACATGTCATCCCTGTTACATCTCCTCCACCACCACTCCTACTTGCCCCGACTTCCGTTCTTCCAAAACCCCCTCTTCTTCGTGTCTATACTCGTCACCATCCTCGCTCCGCCGCCCCAATACAGTCGGCTTCGACCTTTGACACTCCGCGACTTGCTGATCCGACACCGGTCTCCACCGCCCATCCCATGACAAATTATGTGTCTTTACATCGGCTGTCCCCGACACTTCACACCTTTGCTACTTCGTTATCCTCTGTTTCTGTCCCTATCTCTGTGCAGGAGGCTATTCAACATCCAGGCTGGAAGGCAGCCATGGACGAAGAAATGACAGTCGTCTGGGTTAATCGTACATGGGAACTGGTTCCTCTTCCTCCAGGCCAGACTCCCGTTGGGTGTAAATGAGTCTTTGTTATCATGCATGCTCCTGATGAGACGATTGACCGTCTTAAAGCTAGACTGGTGGCTCGTGGGTTTACTTAACAACAAGGTCTCGACTACGTAGAAACATTCTCTCCAGTGGCCAAGCTTAACACAGTTTGGCTCCTCCTTTCCGTTGCTATGCATCACCATTGACCATTACATCAACTGGATATTAAGAATGTCTTTCTCAATGGTGATTTTCAAAAAATAGTCTACATGCAACAACCTCAGTGGAGTCTCAGGTTTGTCACCTCAAAAGGTCGATTTATAGTCTCAAACAATCCCTCAAGGCAAATACTTCCTCGGCCTTGAGATTGCAAGACGTCCGGATGACCTTGTCCTATCTCAACGAAAGTACTGTCTCGACCTCCTCCAGGATGCCGGTTACTCTGGATGCAAGCCGACCAAAACTCCCATGAATGTCAATCATAAGCTTTGTGCTGAAGGCGCAGTTACAGATACACTTCTTTCGAATCCAGAATACTATCGACTCCTTGTTGGAAAACTGATTTACCTAACGGTCACAAGACCTGACATATCTTTTGCTGTTGGGGTTGTCAGCCAGTTTATGCACTCTCCTCGGATGTCTCATCTATAGACCGTCGAACACATCCCGAGATATCTAAAACAGCCCCTGGTCAAGGACCGGTATACAAAACCTCTTCCTCTACTTCTACTTCTACTCTGGTTGCGTATTCAGATGCAGATTATGCTGGATCTCTAAATGATCGACACTCTACCAGTGGTTTTTGTACCTACTTGGGAGGTCATCTTGTTACCTGACGGAGCAAGAAACAAGCCGTGGTTGCTCGATCTTCAGCTGAATACCGTTCAATGACGTCTGTTGTATCCGAGCTTACCTGACTCGAAAGTCTCCTAGGTGATATTAGAGTAAAACTTCTCTCACCAGCTACCTTACTCTGTGATAGTCAAGCTGCTATACACATAGCTAAGAATCCGTTCTTTCACGAAAGAACAAAACACATTGAAGTTGATTGTCACTTCATTAGAGAGAAAGTTCAAATGAAGAAACTGAAAATGAGACATGTTCCGGCTGCTGAACAAGTTGCTGATATTCTCACTAAGGCCTTGTCGAGTACTCTATTTTATAAGTTCTTGTCCAAGCTTGGTGCCTACGACTTGCACGCTCTAGCTTGCGGGAGAGTGTTAGAAAAGGCATTGTTTCCTTTTCTCTTGTTATATTAGTCTCACACCTTGTATATAAGACTCCTCTCTCTTTCTTCCTCCTATATATATGTACTCATACATTGTATTTAGATACACAAAAAGGATATACAAGGTTGACTGGATTTACTGCATTACTCATGTACTTTTCTACAGTTATAACCATAGTTTTAGATTCAGCTTCAACACTAACAAGTTGTAATTGGTTGCTTATCCCTTTTCCATGAAATGCAAATTTCTCCCAACAAGATGCAATAACTCGATATAAATGTATGTCTGGGGCATAGTCTGCCCAATTTGCATTATTATATCTAACAATCTATTGATGCTCTTGATTTTGAAATAATAGTCCTATACCTTGGTCACCCTTCAATTTTAGTAGGATTTGAATCACAATCTCTCAATACTCTATTCACACGGTAGACTAAGAAACTAATTAGCCGCACTGACAACAACAAAGATGTTTGGACGCATGGCTATAAGGTAATTTTGTTTTCCTCCTACGTGGCATCAATATTGCCGTATATCAATATAATACTTCTTTTGTCCTTGTATGAGCTTGAGTGTATGATCCATGGATTTGTCAAGTGGATTTGAACTGAACACTTTGACTGCTTCCGCGTATTCAAAACATACTTTTAGAGTTCAAGATTTCTTTTTTTTTTGATCCAATCACCTTGATTCCTATGAAATACTTAAAATTCTCGGATCCCACTCGTGAACATCCCTTGGGTCTACCAATGGAACTAATGTCATGTGATCGTACTCGTGGTAACATGCAAGATTGCTTCATGCTAAAAATGAGTCAAAATAGTGTATATATTGATGTTGGGGTAGGCTACGGGTGCATGAAACCTACGACTCTAGGTGATAGTGTAAGGGTGACACACCAATCCAAACCTACATGCAATGTAATGATCGATGTTTCGACGAATAAGTTAAAGCAATTCAGATTTCAGCACCACACATATATTTAAATAGAAAACAAATATTTAATTTTGGGCAAATTATAATGGCTTCCTCCTCTCGGAGGGCCAAAGTGAAGCGCACAACGAATGTTTTCTCCTGCAAATTAGTATTGTACCAAAACAAGTTTCCACAAACAAGAATCACATCAAAATATAGCAAATCACTAGATGGACAATGCCGAATCAAATAATACAGTACTACAAAAGCTCACAAAGTAGACGGCTGAACCGAGACACTGAAAAATTTGAGGTCCGGATGTGTAAATCGGCGATCGGAGATGAAACCGGTGGGAGGCGACGGTGGCGGTGGCTGTCCTCGGCGGTGAGCGGTGAAAACAAACAATAAAACGGTGAATCCGGACACGTATAAGTACATCCGGGCTGGGGGAGGGTAAATCCGATGTGTAAGAGCGGATCCAGACAAAATGGTAACAAGGGTGGAGACAAACGTCAGAACGAGGGTTGAAATTCTCAGATTTAGCGTGATGTAGAGAATAAAAGCTATTTGGTAGTGGATCCACGAAGTGGAGATGAGAGGTGGTCGGCTAGGGCAAAGAGACCCTTGGAGTGACCGGTTTTGGGATGGGGGAGTGGCGGTGGGCTGGGGGTGAGGGTAAGGAGGCCGATGGTCTGGACTGAAGTGGGGAGGGAGGGGGGCGGTACAACGGGCTGAGGGGGCGGCTGGGCGGCGGTACAGGAAAGTGGGCGGCTGGCTGGATTCCTGCAGGCCGGCGGCTGAAATGGGCTTGGAAACTATAGGCGTGAACAATAAGTCACATAAATGAACAGTGAAATACAGAAAAGCAGTGAGTTGAAACCTTGACAGCAAACGACTGTTTTCGGGGGCTGGAATGGAGGGCTGCAGCGGGTGGAACGAAGGTTTGAGGCATGGAAAATGAAGGTGTGGTAAGGATTACCTTGGGGAGGAGTTTGGAGGCCTATGAGTCGTCACCTAGTGTTCCACGACGTCGGCATCGGGGAGGGATCGCAGGATTCCGTGATTCAATGTCTCCAAAATATGCAATGCCCTGAATCCAGCCCCCCTACCACTCTTATTTATAATAAAAGAAGCACTAGAGCATCCCATTCGACGGCTATGATTGGCCAACAGAGTTGCCTCAAAATACATGAAATAAAAGTCCAAAAAAAGTAATATAAGATTTTGACTCGCGACGACGCTCCGGACGCAATCACGAAGTCCGATTGTCGATCCAGACACGTCATATATGAAAAGTTGCCAAATCAGCCCCGAACGGGCCCAAAGCGCGTCCTCATCTCTACTCCGCATCAATCTTCCCGGCTTGAAAGAATTCAGCTCCCGATGAATTGAGATCAAAATTTTCTCGCTGATCGCCAGGTACAACTCGAAGAGGTCCACCAGAAGTCATCCAAGTGTCATCGGCGGAAGGGTGTCCTCGCCAATCAATGCCCCCTACTGAAGTCGAAGTTCAGGGGCTAATCGATCAAGCTCTGCTGCAAGTATCCAAGCGTCAACTGCATCGGGGCGGTCCCGCCAATGTACCAAGTAGCGACAACGCGGCCCATCTGAAGTAAGAACAAACTGGTGGAATCTGAACTCTGCGATGCTCTCATCGCTCATCTCTCGAGGGATGGAACCCGGTGCGATCGGCGGTGCTGTTGGTGAAACCAAAAAAGACGAATCCCCAGGTGGGTGGGTGAGGTAGCACGGGGTGGACTGTGGTGGCCATCGGACGTAGGTGGGGTAAGAGAGTGGTAAGACAACGAAAGTGGGGGTGGGGGTGGCTCGACATCTCCACTGCTCGGGTCCACATACTCACGAGGCTCATAGTATATCGTCAGATACTCGACATTAAACACCGGGTGAATTCCCATACTAGCCGGGATATGAGTCAGTAGGTATTTGTCCCAATACGACTAATAATAGAGTACAAACTCATTCACCTTGCGCTTAACTTTTGGGCAGGCCCCGAGGGGATCCTCTCTGGGCGGATTTACACCATTACTTTCTTGTCTGCATTAAATATTTGTGCTCGCATTCGCTTATCTGCATGAGTTTTATAACTTTCATTGCTCATTATTATTGGTCGGCGAACCGACTCATGTAATGCATGCAAATGATGAACACGCAATCCAACTAACTCATGCAAATGAAGCGAACGATGCACATAGAGCACAATATACTCGACAAACTTTCTAAAGGGAAGGCCTGACAATGACTTGGATATTACTAACATGGTGTGACCTATCAGGAGGCTTACCGGGTGGTCGATAAAAAAATCTGGGGTGACCGACGTCATCGCCCGTGGGAACGACATAGATGGTGACAAAATAGTGTGGAGCCCTGGTGTGATGGGTACATCTAAAATGATATAGCCCATCAGTCGGCTCACCAGGGGGTGTATACTAAAAGTCATCACGTGTGAGATGATCACTAGTGCAGATACACGACCATCAATCAAGTGTAGGAGGGAAGGCTTGTCAAATGAGCCTCTCGGGGACTTGATCCTGAATAAGCCGATAATGATAGGATAGTCCACCACGAGGAGGACACCAATAACAGTAGTGTCTGTGGAAGCAAGTATGACACCCACAACAAAGTCAACGCTAGCCTCATGAACCCCCCAAGGGAGTAGTGGCTCATCAGAAGACTTATCTGGAAGTTCAACAATGAGGTCATTAATAATGGGAAGATCTCTCAGATGAGTATCGTTGATAGGGGTAGTGTCCTTGTAAGTGGGTGAGGTAGCGACTATGAAATCAACACCATACTCTCGACTCTCAGCAGTGAAGTGACTCAAAATAGTCCTAAGGGAAGAGCAGGGGTGACCAGACTCAAGTGTGGGTCAATCGATATAGCTTTGAGAACTGTGCCTCTGTTCAAAGGGGACACCAGGTCTAGATGTAGGTCTAGGTGAGGTGAAAAGGATGGGTATACCAACACAACGTCACTAGGTCGCTCGTCCTTCTAAGGTCATGATCGGATTCAACCTCAAGATCACATGAGAACTGAATCTCATCAACCTGAGAAGGATCAAAACCAAGTGTCAGATTTCTTAACTTGGTAGGATCACTACTCGATGCATCAGTGGCTTGACCCAAATCCCTAGGCTGTCTTCGTAATGTAGACCTTTGGTGATCAAATTGAGCTTCTAAGAGATCAAAGCGGTCAAAAACTAATCGTAGAAATTCAGCCTCCGGTAACTCTGTTGGTGGAATACTTGGAGGGTTTTGACATGTATTGCGATCTTGCCGATGGTGACCTCTATAGGGTTTCTGAGGGTCGTCTAGACGGTAATTCCTAACATAATCAGATTATGTTCGTTGGTATGTATGAGCTCTGTGAACGTGCAGTGGAGGCCGCACATATCCAAACTCAGGTTCCTCTCCTAGAGATGTGTAGGGCGATGACCTGGGCGATATTCAATTCTATCATTGTGAAGTCGCAAAGAGGTGTAATGATGAAGACGTGAGGACCTCTCGTCGTGGTGATCGCCTCTAGCATAATGAGATTGTGTCGAGGGGTCGACACGATATCTAGGAGTGGTGTACGGGGAACGATGATAATCATAATGATAACATGAAGGTTTCTCTAAAGGGGTTTTATGAGGTCGGATATAAGTAGACTCAAGATACCTAGATAGGGGAGACTGTCGTCGGTGAAAACTAGACATAAATGAACCCAACGACTATTTAAAACCTACCACTACAAAGCATGCAAATTACCTAACCTTGCCCTCTGATACCAATTGACGCAGGACGAATCTATAGGCGGTGGGAAATCTGCGACCTAACCCTACATGCTATGCAAAGCCAGACAAATTAAGCCACAGTTAGATAATAATTAAACATCCCACGCAGATAAATTCAAAACAAGACAAAATGTCTTATTTGGGCAAAACAAATTTAGGCTTTCCTCCGCGTGGAGGACCAAAGCAAGAGCGTGTGACGAATAAACCCTGCAAATCACAATAATAATTTAGGGCAAAATTTTACGATAATGTTTCCCCAAGTAAATATAAAATGTTCATCCCAATAAATAAATGCTAAAAATGATACATTGAAATCTCACCAAATAGTGGGCTGACCAAGAAACCGAAGAATCTGGAGCTGGAAATGCGTGTACGGATAAGAACGACGACAATCATCATATTGATCGTCTCTAGCATAGTGGGGTCGTGTCGGTGGGTCGACACGATATCTGAAAGTGGTGCACTGCTATCGAGAATGATCGTCGTAATAATGTGAGGATCTTCTTGACGGGGTTCTGTGAGAGTGGGTACAAGTGTGCTCTGGACCTCTAAATTGAGGAGGTGAATAATTGTGACGCGATGACATGACTGACAAACCTATAGATTCTATAACTGTGTATCAAAAAATGCTCGTAACCTCGTTGCGCGCAACCTCCCTCTGATACCAAAATGATGTAGGGATAAGCTACATGTGCACGAAACCTACGACTTTAGGTGATAGTGCATGAGTGACACACCAATCCAAACCTACATGCAATGTAATCATCGATGTTTCGACGAATAAGTTAAAGCAATTCAGATTTCAGCATCACACAGATATTTAAATAACAAACAAATATTTAATTTTGGACAAATTATAATGAATTCCTCCGCTCGGAGAGCCAGAGTGAAGTGTGCGGCGAATGTTTCCTCCTACAAATTACTATTGTACCAAAACAAATTTCCACAAACAAGAATCACAACAAAATATAGCAAATCACTAGATGGACAATGCCGAATCAAATAATACAGTACTACAAAAGCTTGCAAAGTAGAGGGTTGAATCAAGACACTGAAGAATTTGAGGTCTGGATGTGTAGATCGGCGATCAGAGATGGAACCGGTGGCGAGACGACGATGGTGGTGGCTGTCCTCGGCGGTAAGCGGTGAAAACGGACAATAAAACGGTGGATCCGGACATGTATAAGTAGATCTGGGCCGAGGGAGGGTAAATCCGATGTGTAAGAGCGGATCCGGACAAAATGGTAACAAGGGTGGAGGCAAACGTCAGAACGAGGGTTGAAATTCTCAGATCTAGCGTGATCTAGAGAATATATGCTATTTGGTAGTGGATTCACAGAGGGGAGATGAGGGGTGGTCGGCTAGGGCAAAGAGGCCCTTGGAGTGGCCGGTTTTGGGATGGGGGAGTGGCGGTTGGCTGGGGGTGAGGGTAAGGAGGCCGGTGACCTGGACTGAAGAGGGAGGGGTGGCGGTACAGCGGGCTGAGGGGGTCGGCTGGGAGGCAGTACAGGAAAGTGGTGGCTGGTTGGAATCCTGCAGGTCGGCGGCTGAAATGGGCTTGGAAATTATAGACGCGAGCAGTAAATCACATAAATGAACAATGAAATACAGTAAAGCAGCGAGTTGAAACATGGGCAGCAAACAACTGTTTTCAGGGGCTGGAATGGAGGGCTGCATCAGGTGAAATGAAGGTTTGAGGCGTGAAAAATGAAGGTGGTTGTAGGGATTACCTTGGGGAGGAGTTTGGAGGCCTATGAGTCGTCACCTAGGGTTCCACGCCGTCAACATCGGGAAGGGATCGCGGGATTCCGGGATTCAATGTCTCCAAAATCTGCAATGCCCTGAATTCAGTCCCCTACCACTCTTATTTATAATAAAAGAAGCACCAGGACATCCCATTCGACGACTATGATTAGCCGGTGGAAGATGTCTCAAAATACATGAAATAAAAGTACAAAAAAAAAATAAAGTAATATAAGATTTTGACTCGCGGCGACGCTCCGAGCGCAATCGCGGAGTCCGATCGTCGATCCGGCCACGACATATATTGAAAGTTGACAAATCAGCCCCGGACTGGCCCAAAGCGCGTCCTCGTCTTTTCTCCGCATCATATATTATTACTACAAATATCATTAGTCTGTCAATATTCATATTGTGGCCCTTATATACCAAAAAATGCACACACTCAATATATATATTTTTGAACGAGGGTTCTTTGGGTATTATTAAATCTATACTTATGTGAATGTTCTTCTTTCCTCTTTTCAATGGTTTTCAGAGGAAAAAAACCTCCATATGGAGTGAAGTTCTTACCCTCATTTACTTTATTTTCTTTTCAATTATAAATCTCATGCAAAAACTATATTCACTTATTTATAGTTTTTATTTTACTCTCTCAATCTCAATTTCCAATCAAAGTGTAAATATTTGAATGAGGATAATGGACTTTGTGACTAGTCATAATGACTAATGCTCATTAAGTACTGTTGTAGTATATCATTGAGTATTGGGAATGTAGAAACTATAAAATATTGTAACATGGATATACGTTCAAGGAGAAATAAATTGGTGAATTTTTACCAAAATATTCACGAAATATAGTTAGCACATTATGCAACATTCAATGAAATAAGTGAAGAAAGATACTCTATAAGGCAAATGTTGATGCTTTGTTGAACTGTTACTCCATATCCATTATTCATGTTCTCATGACTGTAGATATATACCATGAACAAATTCGCAAGTGCATATGACAATGAAGGAATTGACTTTGATATGAGAGGTCATTATCACGTCAACAAATTCTTTCGTCCAGCTTGTATGAATCGACTTTTTGGAATTGGCTCTGGGTTCTAGAAAGCCAATTTTGTTGTTCGGCTGGAAGAAATTGCGTCGGAATTTGATTTGAGGCCAAAACCGACGACATTCTTTCTAGACTAAGAAATCCTTCCCTGAAAACTTAGTCTCTTCCCTCGGTTTTGTGCTGATTTCGCCCGCGGCACTCCATCTTTTCTTCTTCTCGCGACATTCCATCTCGCGTATCCTTCCACGACGGCGAAGTTTCGCACGGATTTCACTCCGTCTACATTGAAAAGTCTCTCCAGAGGTATCTCATCAGCTCCGATCTCGTCGATTGTCCGCTCTTCCAAAACCTAATCAACTACTCCGACGGTAGCAGAGGCGGCGGTCACGTCGTGGGGTGCGAGGTGGTGCTCTTCGAGCAACTTCTTTGGATGCTGGATTAGATTAAAGGTCTGACTTGTGATGATCATTTTTCTTATTTCAACGTGTTCTTAATGTGTGACCCATAATTTTGTATTATGTTGGCAATGACATTAATCCTTTGATTGCTTCTACTAGGTCACATAATCTAACGGTTGCTATGTCAAAACTTATAGAGCATCATACCTTAGGCAAATATGATTTATTTCAAATAGTATTTAGTTATCCATCTTGCCATAATCATGTATTTCCTTGATGGCCTCTATAGTAGCAAGTCATCTCAAGATAGCATAAGTTTTAAACACAACAAGATAAGTGGCCTATTAAAAACTTTACATAACTTGTGGTAATTTCCATATGCTTTTTTGTGATCCATACAGATCC